>QANY01000976.1:600000-855326 GCA_003255025.1 Datisca glomerata
GGGAGCATTTTTAAGACTAAAGGGCATTACATTCCATTTGTAATGGCTAAAAGGAGTTACAAATGTAACTTTATACTTATCATTTTCATTTATCTGGATTTGCCAAAATCTAGATTTCTTATCAAATTTAGAGAATACCACAGCATCCCTAAGTCTAATATCAGATCCATTTTGTTTGGTATTGGATATCTTATTCATTCCAAAACATTATTAAGGGGCTTATAGTTGATTACTAAATAAGGAGACTTGCTCCTTCTAATTATATTTTTATTGAGAAGCTCTGTAATTTCTTTTTTACAGAACTCAAGCATTTCAGAATTCATCTGAATTGGCCTTACCTTTGTTTGGATATTCTTTTCATCAAATCCCTTAATATATGGCAGACTGACAGTATGATGTTTCCTGTGCCAGAAAGCATTGAAAATATCATCACATAATTCTTTACAAATTCTTTTTTCAAATATTTTAATTTCGTTTTGAAGAGCAGGATATTCAAGATTTTCTTCAATTCTATTGAATTTCAGTTCATCCTGTAAAAAAATATAATTGTTTTTCCTTGTAAGAAATGAGATTTATGGATTTAGAAATAGATTTTTCTTTTAAAGTTTTTAATTTTTCATTGTGAGGAAAGGAATCAAATTTAAACTTTATGGGTTTATTCATGACATAGGTAATTATACCATTATATTCTGTTGAAAATGGATATCACATAGCAATAAATGGTAAACCTAAAATAATTTTATCAGTCATGTTTTTTACTAAGACAAATGATGTTTTGAAACATGCATTGTCTTGGCAAATATAGACTATGGGTATTTCAAAATTGATATGCATACAAGTACCATTGGCAGGAACTAGTTCTTCCTGCAAATAATTTAAATGTGCTCTTGAATCAACAAAATCCATTGTTGTCAAATCAAAATCTTCAATGATTATTCTAATCATTATATGCAGTTTTTTTGTTTTGGTGTGATTGAGGATTTGGATGAAGTGTTCATCATTAAGAAGACGAAAGAGTCTCTATCTTCTGCCAATGGTACTCGGATGCATAATAATTATGAAATCCCCAAAGTTCATATTTTCCAAAATGTTGTATGTTTCGAAACATCATTTGTCTTAGTAAAGAATATGACGAGTAAAATAATTTTGAGTTTACCATTCATTTCTTTGTTGTATCATTTCACAATAGTTTTGGATTTCTTAATTGTGTACATTGATAATATTTTTATTAAACAATACCGGCTAAATTTCTTGATTGTTTACAATTGTGAATATGTTAAACAATACTTGAACAATTTAACATTACTTTTCAGGACAATAAAACAAAATAGCTTAGTTATCTCTGGAAATAAAACCAAACTATTTCAGAATAGTTTTCCAAGACTTGAAATTTACTATTTCATTAATCAAATCATACAATTTGCCTTGATTCAAAGATGTCTTTTAAAAATTAACTACAAACCTGCAAAATGTATTTATGGATGGAAAAATATTACTTCCAAACAAATTCTTGCTAGGTAGCACCTTGTTCTCAATACTTTTAATTCTATGTCTAATTTATTAATAATCTAATTCCCGACCTTCTTTCTTATAAAATTATACATGGAATCATTCCAAGATTCTACAATGGAGGAATTTGAGACTTATGGCCTACTAGAATATGGAAAGGTAGAACCCATAATACTCAATCAAAATTCTTTTAAAATCAAGAAGCTCAATGGCAGGATAATTGTTTTTTGTTCAAAATTCTCATTTATTAATTATGGTCATAATGGATTTGAATATCTAAGAAATGATTGGATTAATGAGTTGGACAAGCTTTTAGAAGATGTTGGAGTGAAGGATGATTTCAATGCAGCATTAATTCAGTGGTATCAAAAGGGTGGAAAAATAGGTTTTCATAATGATAATGAAATCTATTATGATAACAACAAAATTTTAACTGTAAACCTTTTGTTACAAGCAATATTTAAAATTGAATTTTCAAATAAAACAATAAAAGAATTTCTAATTCCACAAGGAACATTTTTCATAATGCTTGATGGATTTAAAGAAAGTCATAGGCATGCAGTAGAATCCTTAACTGAAAGAATCTGTATCATTTTAAGAAATCATGTGAGAATGATGAATGGTTCAATAATAGAAGAGTGTTTGACTCAACAATTGGCCCTTAAGGCTCAAATCAAAGAGGAGTCTTCTACTCCTAACCAAGCCCAATCAATAATATTTGGGTCAACAGAGCCAATCACCAATCAACCATGACCAACCAATTTGACCCACTCTCAATATCCTTTGATCACCAATCAATTTTTAAATACAAGAAATCATCATTTAATTTTCAAAAAATGATCACTGAAAATCTTTTTCATATTGAGACTTCATTTGCTCATTTGAAGGTTCCTACTCAAATTGTCGAAGCCCATTTCATTCCTAAATTCCACTATGTTCCTGGATATAGTTACAAAAACCTCATTTTTTACGGAGACATTGTCTTAGATACAGAATTCATAAAAATTAGCCCAATTAGAAATTCTGAGGAAAGAATCCTCTACCGTTCTTTCTCTATCCTCAGAATCATAACTATGAAAGATTGGAGAATCCCTCCTACAAATTCCAAAATAATTTTAAATAAAAAACTATATAATTATTTTGACTATATTGATGTATGGCACAAGATTTTCTTATATCAAAATAGTGATTTCTCTCACTTTTGGTTTTTACATTTTGATAACACTTCCAAATTTATTTTTCAAATTGGTTCTTAAAATGGTGGTCCATTCATGGTCTTACCTGAGAACTTTTTCCAATTGATTTATAAAAATGTTTCAATTTATTTTCAAAGGTTTACAACCTCTCACCAATTGAGGTCTCCCTTCCCTAAATACTTTGTTTTTAATAAAATACAAAACACCTTGGATTTTGAAATGGAAATACTCAATGAAAAATGAAATCCTCACCAGAGAATATTATGTCAAATGGTGGGATGAATTAAATACCCAGAAAATTATTGCATCCATCAATTATGAATTTGCAAGTGTCCATCCCAATATGAGACTAGTAAATCCTTTCGTCAAAACTCCATTAAAAATTAATGAACCGATTGACCTAGCTCCACAAATAAAACTACCTAGTCCAAATTCTTCCAAACCCGAATCAAAATCTGAATCCAAATCCTCTTCAAAGGGTAAATCAAAGTGCAGAAATCCAAAGTCCAAATTAAAGAAGAAATTACTCCAAGAAATACGTCTCCTTTTGGAGGGAAATAATGAATCTGACTCTAAATCACTTACATAGTCAAGTCATTAAACCAAAAGAAATCCAGGAATGCCACTCTTCAGCAATTGAAGGACACATCCAATATTGATGATCTCAGTAATAATTTGGATGAAATAAACAAAGGAACATGTCTTTGACAAAATGCTAATGTTTGAATAAATTGATGAATCATGATAACACCTTAGCTCAATGCAACAGTTATGATGATCTCTAAGAAAAGACAATTATCAATAATCAAAAGCACAAAATTCCAATACAACAATTATCAAGGACCTAAATATACAATAATATTAATTTTCAAGACAACAATAATGACTAGACAGCAATAATGACTTCCAAAAATGAAGGCATGAAGACCAAGACAGCAATTATCAAGAAATCTTTACATTTTTATCTTCTTTTGTAATAATTGTACTAGTTTTTAAATTATTAGACAACTATTTATGCTTTACCATTATTAGTCAAACGTAGGTAAAAGTAGAAATGTAAAATCTTTTTTACTAAATAGAATAATTCAAGTAAGTAATGGGTTCCCGGTGAACTCCACTTTCCCTAGCTATAAATAGGTAGCCTTCTCCCATTTGTGAAGCATAACTCATTTTACAACTCTTACTATTTGAGAGCTAAAACCTGTTTTGTAAAACAAAGCTTTCTTCTTCTTCTCCACTTTTGTAAATCTTTTCTTCTTTTTTCTTTAACATAAATTAGTGAGCGGGAGCACTAATTTATTGTTGCCAATAAACGTTGTTCATATAAGTATTTAATCTTACACCAAAATACAGTTTTGTAGTAACTGTTGCTTAATACAGTTTTACTGTTTATCTTCTTGCATCTTAATATCCCCTCTCTAATTATTGTTTAATTTTGCGCCTTTTGGTATCAAAGAAAAATATGGTGGGGATAATACTGTTCATTTACCGTTTCTACTTCAAATATCTGCATAATTAAATTGTCTACCACCTATTATGGCTGGTTATTGATATTATTGTTTGCTTATTTGCCTACATGAATAATTACTTATATCTAATCTCATTCTCCACCCAAGTGGCTGGTTATTCTTATAATTGATTATTTGCCTGTATTATTTATTTACTTAATCTGTGAATTTTTTTATCAGAGGTTGACATACCAGCTTCTATTTGGTTAGCTTCCGAAACCTAGATAAGACCTCTTAGATATGTAAATCTTGAGGATATGTTGGCTGTAGAGGTGAAAAGAAGAAGAGTGAAGCCTAATAGGAGGTTGTAGAAGTCACCACAAGGTTAGTAACAAAATACAGTATGAAGCTCTCAATAATAAGAATGATTTAGTTAGTTGAACCATGAATAGATTATTTAGAAGTAATTCTTCTAGTAGTAAAAGGTCTACAACAACCTCAATACGCAACATAATAAATGATAAACATATTGAATTAGCAGATAATCAAGTAGATCATAGGGTATAGAATATGCGTAAAATCCCCAATAAAAATATTTATAATCAATATGGTTTGTTGCTTCCTTCAAGTCTCAGCATCATGTAAAAACAATTGAAAAAATATATGCTTTTGGGAAAGAGCATGAAACCTGTCAATTACTTTCCTCTGATGCAATAAAGCATCATATGCAAGAAGGATATAATTTCTTTCATTTTGGTTTAATCTAGATTAGAGTTAAACCACTCACAAGAAAAAAGCTAAATTCCTCTGTCTTGCTAGCCTTGCGGAATGCAAGATTTAAAAAATTTAATGATAGTATCTTAGGATTAATTGAATCCTTTTTTTGTAATGGTCCAATCCATTTTGATTATTTGCACATCTGTCTGTTAGTTTAGCAGGTCCCCCTATTTTAAAATCATTAACTTTGAATATTAAAACTAGTGGTTACCAAGTCTTTGAAGGCACCCACCTCTAGCTTTAATCTTCAGAATTCATTCCAAAGTTGTCAAAACAAATAAGAATTTACAAGCCATCAATAGGGTCCAAAGAATCAAACCCTATTGATTCAATCTAACCATAGTAATGCCAATATTAAAGTTCCTAAAACAATTAGGTGGCCTGATATTAATTTACCTGCAAATTTGCTTTTAACTAATGAGAGTCAACCTAATCCAATACAAAGATCAATTGAAGATGTAGATTACATCCAGAAGTACATGGATGGTATTGTTAAAATTAACTTTCATTCATCTTCTAGTTCTAATCCACAAATTAAGGAGTATAATCAGTCTAGTACCCATAGGAATTCTTTTTCTGAATCATCCATAAATAATAATCAAAGTCTTAGGATTCAAAAATTAGAACAAAAATTAAAAAATTTACAAATTAAAAATGTAAGACTTATAGGCATAGCCACAAGTTCTCAAGTTAGCCAGTCAGTCTTTGATAATAAGTCTATTCATCTTGATGAAGTAGAAGCACCCACTGAATCAGATTTTCAAGGAAGTCTTCACTCTTTTAATCCTCAACTCTTAGTTGTGAATATAAGAACCTTGGGTAATATAAACTAGATTGGGAAGGTCTAACCGAACACAATAATGACCCAATCAATCTAGATAGACGTAATAGGTTCAGAGATTCATATAATATGGATCAAAGAAAAATCATACTTGCTGGATGGAAGACATTCATGCAAGAATTTAAAATTGATATACTTTTCCTTGATTATATTGATGATATTTATAAGAAAAATATCAAAGTAATTTCAAAGTATAAAAAGGTTAAGGAAGACTCTAGTGTAGTATCTACTAGTCATCCTCCTCCAGAAAAAATCATGTTGATCATAAAAATTCTTTAATCAACGCTTCTCCTTTTAAAATTTCAAAGGAAGAAGAATCAAAGAAAAAAAAATAGTTGAACAACTCAATTATACTAACCAGAGTCTAATTACAATAGGTAAACAATCTGATAAGGTTGAGAATAAGGCTGATGTCCTTAATGAACCTAAACCTAATGAATCCCTGAAAGAAAAACCTTTAATAAATCTTTAGGATAAAACAACTTTAAGAATTATTCCAATTAATAAAAAAATTGATAAAATGATTAATGAATTAAAGAATAAATCTATTGATTCATCTTCTTCTGTTAATATTATTAATCAAGACAGTTGTTCATAATCTATGTCTGAAAAAATTGGTGAAATATTTTAAGAATTGAAAGTAATTAACCAAAACGATAATTCTGATTCAGAAAGTCATAGGTCAGAGTCAACCTATGAATCATCTACAATCAGTGAATTTTCAAATATTAACAATATTGAAAAAATATTTAAGAATTTAGTAATTAATAAATTAGAAAGAAAATGACATAAGAAACTCATGCCTCCTGACATTCAAATTACTGAATCTTCTCTTGTTAATCAATTTTTTATTTCTGCAGAAAAATTATATGAATGAAACATTGATGGACTTTCTGAATAGGAAGTTCTCAATAAATTACAACACATGGCAATTGTAGTTGAAAACTACATTACCACTCACAATTTACTTCATGAAGAAGTAATAAATCTTCTAGTCACAGGATTCATAGGAATGCTCCATTCTTTGGTGGGAAAAACATCTCACAGAAGAATCTGAAATTTCCATTCTTTTAGTAGAAAAGATTGATACTGAAGGAAACTCAATTATTGGTTAAAATCAGGAAACAATACCTGATGAAATTAATACACTCATTTATACAATAATTGAACATTTCATTGGTACGCCAAGTAATATTACTTCGCATATGTATGATCAATTAGGAAACAATACCTGGTGGAATTTATCTTCTTCACAAATTTTTAATTGATTAATTTTATTCTTAACTTGACACGTATTTGAAAGGTGACCTTTCTGACCACGTTTGAAATATGTAATATTGTTTTTATCAAATTTTTTATTAAACTTTTTTCTGGAATAGTTTTGGTCAAAACTTTTGTTCTTATTTTGTGGTAATTTTTCATATAGGGCTTGTGAGACCTTCTGGGGCTTAAGTGGAAATTTTTCCTCTTTTTATGAGAACGGGCAATAGAGGGTAAACCATATTGCTGACAAAAATTTGTTAATTCATATTTAGAAGTTTTACTTTGTTTTTTAATTTGTTTATTGATTTTTATATCCACACACATTTTTAAAAATTTTATTAAGCAACCACAAAAAAGCCAAACCTTTTGTATCAGAAGCTCTGTAATTTCTTTTTTAAAGAACTCAAGCGTCTCAGAATTCATCAGAATTGGCCTTGCTTTTGTTGGGATATTCTTTTAATCAAATCCCTTTATATAAGGCAGGCTGACAGTATATTGTTTCCTGGGTCAGAAAGCATTGGGAATATCAGAACATATTTCTTTACAAATTCTTTGTTCAAATATTTAAATTTTTTTTGGAGAGCAGGATTTTCAAGTTGTTCTTCAATTCTATTAAATTTTAGATCATCCTGTAAAAAACACAATTGTTTTTCCTTGCAATAAATGAGATATATATATTTTTCTTTTAAAGTTTTTAATTTTTCATTGTGAGGAAAAGAAAAAAATTTAAATTTTATTGATTTATTCATGACATAGGTAATTATACCACCATACACTATTGAAAATGGATATAATAGAGCAATAAATGATAGACCTAAAATAATTTTATCAGTCATATTTTTTACTAAGACAAATGATATTTGAAAACATACATTGTCTTGGAAAATATGGACTGTGGGTATTTCGAAATTGATATGCGTAAGAGTACCATTGGAAGAGGACAAAGATTCTTTTGTCTTCTTGAAGTACTTGGTTGAAACTAGTCCCTCCTACATATAATTTAAATCTACTCCTGAATCAACAAGAGCCATTGTTGTAAAATCAAAATCTTGAATGATTATTCTAACCATTATTTGCCATTTTTTATTTTGATGTGATTGAGGATTTGGATGAAATTTTCATCGTCTTGACCGTTAATAATAGGTTCTTCAATCTCATTATCAGAAACTAGTAGTTTACTTGGTTCACTAAATTATTGTTTAATAATTAGATTATCTATTCTTAAAAGGTTTAATACTTCTTTTATTTTTGTGTTAGATTCTTTTGGTATCAAAACCAAACCTGGAGGGGGTAATAAGATGCAAGAAGATAAACAGTAACAACCGTATTAAGCAACAATTATTACAAAAATAATATTATTCCCATCAGGTTTGGCTCTGATACTAAAAGGCGTGAAATTAAACAGTAATTAGAGAGGGGGATTAAGATGTATGAAGATAAACAGTAAAAACTATTTTTAGCAACAATTATTACAAAAAATGTATTTTAGTGTAAGATTAGATACGTACACAAACAACGTTTATTAGCAACAATAAATTAGTGCTCCTGCTCACTAATTTATGTTGAAGAAAAAAGAAGAAAAGATTTACAAAAGAGGAGAAGAAGAAGAAGAAAGCTTTGTTTCATAAAACAAGTTTTAGCTCTCAAATAGTAATAGTTGTAACACAAGTTCTGATTCACAAATGAGAGAGGCTACCTATTTATAGCCAATGAAAGTGGAGTTCACCGGGAACCCATAACTTACATGAACTATTCTATTCTACAAAAGTAAATATTTTTTACATTTCTACTTTTACTTTTGACTAAGAATAGTAAAAGGCATAAATAGTTGTCTGATCATTTGAAAACTAGTACAATTATTACCGAAAATGACAAATTATAAAGATTCCTTGATAATTGTAATCTTGGATTCTTGTGTCTTGAAAAGAGTCATTGTGACTATTGTTGCTTTATTTTGGTGGAGCCATTGTTGTTGTTCCTTGATAATAGCTATTTTAGAAGTCTTGATTCACAAATTACTTGATACTGTTTGTTGTCATTGGCATTTATCCAAAGGATAAATATTCAAATTTTGATTTTATTCATCACTACTTAAATTGGTATTGTCGACTGGATCTTATGAATCCTGAAATGCGTCATGGGCCCATTGAGGTAAGACGCGGCCTTTCAAAATTTGAATGCCTATCAATTGTTGATGGCGAGTCTTGGATATTTGGCCTTTCTGGAATTTTGGTTTTATTGGGTGATTTGACTCAACTGAAGGTTCAAAGTCAAAATCGTCACTGTCTTCTAGCAGGAGAAGCAATTTTTGGACTAATCGTCACTGTCTTCTAGCTGGTCAATCCATTTATCCTTTGGGGAGGGTCGTGATTTAGGTTTTGATTTGGGTCTAGATTCTTTGGATGATTGTGGTTCTGGGCTAGTAGGTTCATTTATTCTTAATGGAGCCTGGGTAAATGGATTGACTAGCTTCAGGCTAGGGTGATTTTTTGTAAACTCTTGATTGATTGATGTATTTATTTTATAAGTATTGAACTTATCCCACCATTACATAATATTGTCTTGTGAGAACTTCATTTTCTAGAGTATTGCCACTTGAGAATCCATGATAATTTAAATTTATTTATAAAGTAAAGTAGTTGAGGAAAAGAAGTTGGCGAGGGCTTATAATATTTCAAAAATAAATCAAAACTCTACCATAGATCGATTGGGAAAAGTTCTAGGAGGGGACCGTGAACAGACCACCACCTTAAGAACCATTTTGGAAAATTAGTTATAAAATTTTTGTTGAAAGTTAAAAACCACGACTGGGTAAACTTACTATCTTGATACTGGAAAATTAAATGCAAGGCATCAATGTAGTTAAAATAATTGTATTGTTTTTTATTCAAAAGATTTTTCAATCCTGAAGGATGGGCCTTCCATTCCTCTAATGATAGAATTTCAAGAATGTAAAAGGAGTGTAAATGATCTTTCCTTCTCCATTCTTGATTAGGCTGATGTTTAAAATTACAAAATAAACTTTCTTCTCCCACAAGATTTTATCATTATATTCTCCACTTCTTCCACTGTGAAAACACCAAAGAAAAGTTTGAAAAAAGAATGTACGAAGTTAAGTTTTTAACAGGAACACAATAGGATATTTATACCCAAAGAGAAAAGGAGTACACACAAAACCATCTCTAAGTAAGTAAGAGCAAATGAAAAATAACCATATCAAACACTTGCCATCAAGCTGATGAATAGATGTGAATGATACCTAGCTTGTGAAGAATAGGCTTAAGAATAGATGGTTTGAATGGCTTCATAAGAGCATCAATAGCTTGTTCAAATGAAGAAAAAATCTTTGTAGAAGTAACTCCACACCGAACTTTCTCCCAGACAAAAACAATATCAACCTCAATATGTATTGTCCTCTCATGTAGGACAGAGTCTATGGCTAATATAATTATTTACTTACTATCACAATATAGAATCGAGGGAATAGGAGAAGAAAAACTAAGTTTCCAAAGAATTGAGTAGAGCAAAAGAGTCTCATATTCCCCCTGAGCCATGGCCCAGTATACTCAACTTAGTAGAAGATCGAGAAATCACAAATTACATCTTACTCTTCTAGGAGAGAAGGCAATTCTCATAAAATGAACAAAAACTGAAGGAAATATCATAGCGAAAATCATCTCGATCTTTAATTTATAAATTAGACAATCTAGTCTATGATCAAAACCTCAAGCTTCATGTCGATCATTTCCTAGATTTACATGCAAACATTGTTATGCCATGCTTCCTTGCCTCCGATCATGCACCGTTGAAAACAACCATGCAAAGCAGACATCCAACACCCTTGTGATTGAATTGCATGAATATTGATGCATTGCAAACTTTCTTGCTATTCCTTTAACTATCAACAAATCACTAATGTGTGGACACTCAAAAATAAGAAAATCTCTCTCTCTCTCTCTCTCTCTCTCTCTATCTATCTATCTATCTATCTATATCTCAAATTTTCAACTAGAGATGGGGTTCTCTAGGGTTGCATCTTCTCTCAACTAATGATGTCAATTGTCTTAACCCTAGACTGAGAAAGGCCTCATATTTATAATAACAACCAATGCCTAGAATTGAGAGATCAATCCTAGCCAAAATTATATCTATAATTGAAGCTAATTAAATTAATTTAACTAATTATTAGTATTTCTTAAAATAAGATTGAATTAATTTAGATGCTTGACTACTAGGTATCTATATTGTGCCTTTTAATTACCGATCATGACAATACCTAAAATAGATAGACTAGCTCGAGGATCATAGAGATTTAAATACTCTTGGCTAAATAATTAAGAAACTTTACTGATCAAACCATTGATCAGATATATAAATTATTAATTACAGCTAATTTCACTATAAAATTATAGTTGAACTCCAATCATATTTTATACTACTCGATGTACTCATCCTTGACTTATTATTCATTATGTGTTGCCCTTTTATGATATAACGCCATTATCGAGCTAGTTTGTATACATTTCATATTCTTAAATTCTTAATCTAGTTCTAGTGATCAACCTTAATAATTTTCATGCTTGGTATCTAAAGTAAAATTATCAAATCTCAAATGATTTATTACAGATAATAAGCTTTTAGTTTACTAAGATCACATAAATAGATTCTATTGAGGGATATTATATCACTGACTTAAAAGTGTCTGGATATTCTACTATTAAGAGTATATGCATGATCAATATGTAACAACTCAGTTATCTAACCTATAGATATGTCAACGCATAGATTCTCAGTCATAGTATATTAGAACAACTAAGCTATTCAATAAGAGTTCATAACCCTCTCAAGATTAAGAGATATCATAATATAATATAAATACGTCATGGTTTTTCCTAGATTGTATTTTATCAAAAGTCAGACTCATTAGTCAGGTTAATGCATTGCAAGTGTATTACATTAACTAGGTACTCCACCTAGTGATCAAGGTAAGTCCTTTTACGTGATAGAGTTAATGCGCTACAGCCTACTAAAGCACCCAACGTCACTAGACTGTGAAAATGAGTATTTCCAGGTCATAAAGAACTCATGTTTAAATACATTATTTCTGTGAGTCAAACTTTATAGGACTCATAAATTAAACATTAAGGAAAGGTTTGGTATGAGTTAAGTAAGAATGCTGAGAAATTTAAGTTGCTGAAAAAATTTAAATAGTAAAGTTAGATGACAAGATATTAAGATTATCATGTTTGGTAACACATGGTTAAGTGAAAAAAGTTATTGGAAAGTATGATTTTCTTGCTTGGTATGTAGGATACTTGGGTAAATTTGTATGAGAAAGTTTCATAAAGTTATTGAGAAAGTTATATAAATTATATAAAAGTATTAAAATTATTTATTGTTTATAGTTTCTTTTTTTATCAACTTTTAATTTGTTGTCAATGATTATTTATAGATTCTAATATACACTATGTTCTATATATATACATTATTTTACGTACTAATTAATTAACTATTTTATTAACCCATCAATAAAATTAAACCAACTATTTTTCTCTTACTATGTCAAAAACTATATATAGATTCTCTATTAGCAATTACTCAAAAATGTTAATAATTCATGTCATGTTTGATTAAATTTTTTCTGATATCGTAAATTAATTATCATATAATTTTCCTCTTTTATGTATAAAAAATATATCTTGTATAAATAATCATCATTTCTATTAACACATTAAAATATTTAATAATATATAATATTTTTCCCATTACATGTACTTTTCTACAGTAGATATGTATACTATGGTTATTAATATCCTTCCGCTCCAGCTGGAATGGGTAAAATATTTTAGTTCTGTCACAGGAACAAAACAGAACAAAGATGCAAATTTTTGTTATATTTTGGTTAAATAAAATCTAAAACTTAATATAAATGATTGATGGACCCCCCCCCCCGTTTCATGGTTTCGTCTCACGGGTCCAGTCCTTCATACAAAAAATGAGACGTGATAAACAATCAAGTTATATTTTTCTTTATTAATTTAGTATTTTTTAAATATTGATAGTTTATGAATAATATTTATTTTAGTGAAGAAACTAATTTTTAATTTCAAAAAAATATTTGATATTATTAACTTGTATTTTAATAATTTAGATTTTATATTAGTATATATGAAGAGTTTATCTATCCTTAATTCAAATTTAATATTTTATTTCATTCATTCTAATTAACGTGCATATATTAATCTTAGGATACGACCCCGAGATGAGTTAGCGGACGAGTCGAAAGGGATGGAAATAATCTCAAAATTTAGTGTCAGGACCGTTTCGGTTCCACTAGGATCGAAATATTGATACTTTTGTGAGGATTTGGTCTTGAAGAAAATAAAATATCAAAATCAGGTAGGAATAATTGAAACAAATAATGATATTTTTATGAGGATTTAAGAAAGTAAAATTTATTTTGAAAAATGTGTAGATGTGTTGTAAGATGGGAAAGTTATTTGGTAAAGTGGATTTTTATGGGAAAGTAATGTGGAGTTGTTATTTTATTAGGCTAAAAAACTTTACCATAGAAAATGAAAATACTTGTAACAAACATGAGAAATGCTGGAAAATAAGTTTACCACGAACTTTACCACGAGGAAAGCTGGAAACAAATGACCCCTAAGTTCTTGTTGATCGTTTACAAGAATATATCACATGTGATATAAGAATAATCATTCTATAATTATTCAAAATAAATGTCTCGATGCATGTGCTTTAAGGGTATAATCCTAACAATAGCAGTAGCATACGATATGTCAAATGTGTTTTTGGAGGCATAGCAATGCCCAAGACTGGGGCATTATTTCAAGTAACTTAACATATGATAAACAACATCTAAATGAAAAGCACGAAGAGCATGCATAAATTAGTTTGCGAGACTCATACTCTAGGTCAAGATGAATGTTGTCTAATAAATGAGTCTGTAAACTAATCTCTGTTACATACAAGGATTTTCTCAAGGAATCATTAGAATTAACCTTAAGTTTTATGTTTAGATATGTAGGAGTGAATGCAAGTCTATATCCCATCATTTTAGTGTATACTTCCAGATAAACACAGAGAGAGATACAACTCTTGGATCGAGCTATTTAAATCCCCAAAAATGTACATTAGACCCTTTAGATCCTTGATATTAAATGTTGAACTGAGACTTTCTTGACCTATGTGATGCCTAAAGTATCATCACATGTTAAGTTAATGTCCCATCAATGTAAGTCTGATCAAACAAGTGTGATCATAATGGAATCTTAGAAATCCCAAATTAGGAACAATCTTATTAAGATGAGCAAACTAAGCTTTAGAGACTACAATCCATACAATAATTTTCTCATATGAAAACATTTCCAAATACTTCCCCTCAACTCGAAAACAGAAAAGATTCATATAAATCACCGCATCACCATTGAAAATCACATTTTTGACGTCCATATGATGCAAGGACGAGTAGTGGGAAGTAGCAAGAGAGATAAGAAGGCGGGAAAAGGTAAATTTTACAATTGGTGAAAAGGTGGTAAAATCTTTGTACTAATTAATAGTCTCATTTGCATTATATTTTAGGTTGAACAACTAACAACATCTAATGGTTTTCTCTCTTTTAGGAAGAGAAGCCAAGTCCCATGTATGATTATTATATATGGTTGTCATCTCATCTGCATAGCAGTCATCCATCAATAGTCTAATCTTTCCTCCCTTGTAAATCAAGGAATCTTTGTAGTATGGCACTGTACAAAACATGGTTTTTATCATGGTGATTAGTAGAAACATGTATACAAGTAGGGTCACTAATAGGAACATGACAGGGCAATACTCAACTGGTGAGAGATCATACCAGCGAACACCAGGTTTACTATAGAAGGGGGTATCTTTCTGTATTAGTTGTAATCAGGATGACTTTATTCTAGGGAGGAGAATTGGGGAAAAGGTGGTTGTAAAATCTTTATACTGACTAACAGTCCCATCTGCATTATATTTTAGGTTGAAAGCCCAACAAGATCAAACATTTTTCTCTCTTTTAGGAAGAGAAGCCAAGTCCCATGTATGATTATTATGTATGGTTTTCATCTCGTCTGCATAGCACTCATCCATAAATGGTCTAATTTTGCCTCCCCTAGAGATCTCAGAATCGTTGTAGTATAAATTTGATTGATAAACCCCTGAAAGGAACTAGAAAACTTATTGTACAAAATATGGTTTTCAATAGCGTGATTAGTAGAAACATCTATACAACTAGGGTCATTACTAGGAACATAAATCCTCAACTGGTGAGAGATCAGACCTATGAACGTCAAGTTTGTTGAAGAAGGGTATTATTATATTTTTTATTTTATTTTGAATGCCTTTGTTCTAGGGAGGAGAATTGCTAAAAACATCCTCATATCTCAAGAATTGGTTAGAAACTACATTAGAAGGTCATGTTCAATCGGCGGCGGCGCGCGGCGTAGGCGTGGTGGTTTTAAAATAAATTAAAACTTTAATGATTGAAAACAAATCCATTATATATCTATACATTAAATCAAAGACATACAAATATAAGTGTTATACCTCTTATAGTCTTTTCAAGCGTCCTTGCAAGCAACGAACTTGTAATTCCACGAGTTATGAAATCCACACCAGGATCTTTCAAGTCAATCCTCAAATATACTAGGACGTGTGTAGGCACATACAATAAATCAAAGATACTTTTTGTCTATACATATACTCAACACATGAGATCTAGAGATTTTAGATAAGGCCTATTGTGAGACAAAACTCTGTAAAATAATATATATTATTTATTTAATGTGCCAGTGCAGTAAATAATATATCTTCTAGTTTAAAGGCCCCTTTAATTTTTGGATGTAACTAATAGAATATTTATTTAATGTGCCATTGCGTTGGGATCCACTGTAATTGGTGCAATACTGCAGTACCACATGGCACTATAGTGTGCCGTGTTGATCAGCAGTACCTCACGACACCGCTATAGTGTTGCGTGGCACTACAATGTGCCACGTGGCACAATAAATAACTCATGTCAATCTCTAATTGAAAAATCAGAGACTGACATGTGGCAGTCTAATATGACACGTGATAATTATCTTATAATTTATTATTTATATAATCAGGTAAATATATAGATATCAGTTAATTTAAAATTAACTTATCTAATCTTCCAATCAATTATCTTATCTGTTAATTAACAGATTAGATAAACCAAATCAAATCATAATCATTATCTCATAATGATTTCATATTATTTAATTTCAAAAATTAAATATTCTGTCTTATTAATCGATCAACATTAAATTCATCGATATTTATTTGTAATTTCATAAAATTAAAATAAATATTATTATTAATTAATTCTTAATTAATTATTATCATATAATTGTCTCATAATTATATATTTACCCTAGAAATTTATGTCCTTATGCAAGTTAGTCATTTTCTCGTGTCCTAAAATATTCACCCTAGACTGTGTAGTACAAAGGTGACTCATGGATCATGGACCTGTAATTCTAAGCTCAAATAAATCAGATTATTCATTAAAATCTTTAATAAAATAATTATATTTATTAATTTCATTATTACTCTACTATAAATATGGAATTTCACTCTTAGTAAGTACCAAATATATTTATAGAGAATTCTCGTGTTGTTCATTGATATAATCACTTCATGTTAATCTGTCTCCCAATTATTTGTTCGTAAATTAGAGTTGATCAAAATTATTGTTTTACCCTTCTATTTAGCTATTGATCCTTAAGTACCATTAATTCACTAGTAAATGGCAAATTTATAATTGCATTATAAATTTGAGTTCAATAACCACTCAGTTCCAGAATTAACACTAAAGAGAACCATTATACAATCCATTAGGAAAGCTTGGATTCCAAATCATATAAGATCATGTCCCAACCATCCATATCATTGAATCTCCAAATCAAAAGTCACTAGTATGTTTTACAAACAAACCTTAATGAGTGAATCAAAAGATCCAGTAGACATGCATAGGAGTTCATGCCTACTCAGGATTTAGAGTGATCTACATATCTCATCAGTTTTGATGTGTATTAAATCTTTATGATAAACGGTAAGTTAATAAATATATTAATCACATTGGTCATGTCCTATATAATCTAATTAAAAAAGTACAAAGATGTCTATCCACATTAGTTATCCAGATCTAGGTCACATGCATTCATATGCATAGTGAACCGTACTAGCAATCATTCATTAAAGATTTCATACTTTAATATGTTGCGGACTGTTTTATTCATTATATATGATCTCAATCCTCTTATGCTTATATAAGATCATAGTCTCATTAATGAATATAGAATTTTCAGATATTTATATATAAATTATTCAACAATAATTTAAAAAGAACAATTATAAGAAAAATATAATTTCATTAATTTCATATTAAAATTGTCTTAACACATTCTTTGAGGCGCTATGCCTAATAATCTCCCAGTTGCCCTAAAAAAATGTGGCATCTCTCTCAACTCCATATTTCGCACATTTCCCTCAAATGATTTCGTAGGAAGTTTCTTAATAAAAAGGATCAACCAGGTTTTGATCTGACGATATCTTCATAACAGTCATATCCCCTCAATGTATGATCTCTCAGTTCTTGAGAATTAGCTACCGCCCCACTGTTGTCACAGTTCATGATCAATGGCTTGTCCATATCTGGAACTACTTTCAGATCAGTATAGAACTTTCTGAGCTATACTGCTTCTTTTGCAACTTCACAAGCCGCTATATATTCGACTTCAATAATGGAATATGAAATACTAGATTATTTAATATTTCTCCAGACTACATCTCCACCACCTAGGGTGAATACTGATCCAGACGTCGACTTTTGACTATCCCCACCTGATTAAAAATTAGAATCAGTATATCCAGTAACGTTCAGATCTCCACCGGAATAAACAAGCGTATAATCTCTCGTTCTCTGAAGATACTTGAGAATGTGCTTTACTACAATCTAATATTCTAAACCAGGATTTAGTTGATAACGACTGACATTTCCTACTACATTACAGATGTCTGGTCTCGTACACAACATTACATACATGAGACTACCGACAACTAAAGTATAAGGAACCTTTCTCATATCCTTTCCTCTTAAGGTGTCTTATGACACTACTCCTTGGAAATGGAAATTACATGTATGGTCGGTAGTTGACCTTTCTTGGAATTTTTCATAGAGAATCTCTCCAGTACCTTATCAATATAAGATGCCAGAGAAGGTGCCAAGAGCTTGTTCTTTCTATCCCTTATGATTTGGATGTCTAGAACATAGCTCGCCTATTTCAAATCTTTCATTTAAAATTTCTCAACTAACCACTTCTTTACTTTTGATAAAGTTTCTACGCCATTCCCAATGAGTAAAATATCGTCTACATAAAGAACTAAGAAAACTAATATCTTATATTTGATGTATTCACAAACACAATCTTCATCAACATTTTGCTCAAAGCCGTACGATTTAATAATTCCATCAAAGGTAAGATTCCAAAATCTTGATACTTGCTTTAATCAATAAATAGATTTAAGCAACTTGCATATTTTCTGATCTTTCCCTTTTTTCACGAACCCTTCTGGTTGCATCATATAGATGTTTTCTTCAAGAGAGCTATTCAGAAAAGCTATCTTGACATCTATTTGTCATATTTCAAAGTCTAAACTAGCTGCTATGGATAAAAGGATGCGAATAGATTTTAGCATCGCAACGGGAGAGAATGTCTCTTCATAATTGACTCATTCCCTTTATGTATAGTCTTTGGCTACCAGCCATGCCTTGAAAGTATCTACTTTCCCATTTGAACCTCTTTTCTTCTTAAAGATCTATTTACATTCAATGGGCTTGACATCTTCAGGTGGATCTACAAGTTCCCAAATTGAATTGGAATACATCGATTACATTTCATAGTACATGGCATCTTGCCATTTCTACTTTTCAAGATCTTCCATCGCCTCTTTAAAGGTTAATGGATTGTCCTTATTAATGTCAGACACTAGTACATGTACCTCTAGTTCTTAGTGAATAGGTTGTCTTACAACCCTCCCACTACGACGTTGCACTGGGGTTTCCTGAACACGAGAAATGGTTTCTATGGTTTTTCGTTTATTAGTTAATGATGAATGTGGTTTGATCTCATCATATGCTAATTTTTCAAGAACTATTTGCTCATAGGTTTGTAGTTTTTCATATAGTCGTGTTCAAAGAAAGTGGCATTTGTCAATACACATACCTTTTGATGCTTGTGACTATAAAAGTACCCACCTCTTGTTTTTGGAGCATAGCCAACAAATATACACACTTCAGACCTCAAGTCTCAATTTCCAGTCTTGGGTCTAAAAACGTGAGCTGGACACCCCTATATGGGAAATGATGCAAACTAGATTTGGAACCATTCCATAAGTCTAAATGTGTCTTGCTTACATACTTAGAAGGCACTACATTCAAAATGTAGGTTATCGCTTGAAGTGAATATCCACAAAATGTGAGTGGTAGTGATAAGTTGCTTAACATTGACCTAATCAAATCTAATAGGGTTTAGTTTCTCCTTTTTGAAACACCATTTTGTTGTGGCGTTCCAGGTGATGTGAGTTAGGATATAATGACATACTTGAATTATAAATCCAAGTATTCACAACCTCGATCTGATCGAAGTGTTTTCAAAGATTTACTTAATTTCTTTTCAGCTTCAGCTTTGAAGTCTTTAAACTTTCCAAAAAGTTTCAGACTTTATATGCATTAGGTAAGTATTACTATATCTAGAGTAATCATTAATAAATGATATGAAATACTCATACCCACATCTAGTTTGTACATTGATCGAACCACAGACATCACTATGTACTAGCTCAAGTTGTTCTTTAGCTCTGTGGCCCTTTCTAGAGAAATGTCTCTTGGTCATTTTACCCTTTATACAAGATTCACAAACTGGAAGAGTCCCAACTTTTAGTTCTCTCAAAGCACCATGCTTTGCTAACCGGTTTAATCTATCTAGATTAATATGTCCATACCTATTTTTCCATAGATACGTGTCATCATCAATGAGAAACTCTTTGTCGTTTGTTACTTTGAAGATTTTCTACTTTAAACAATTCAGAATTATCTAATGCACGTTCAGCCATTTTAAGCATATACTGTCCATTTTAAACTTTTGCATGACAAATATTGAATCCATTCTTTGAAATAAAAAATTGCTTATTAATAAAAGAGTATCAAATAATTGTTTATGCAGTAATGATAAAGAAATCAAATTTCTTGAAAAACCAGGAACAAAATAAACATTGTTCAAAACAAGAAAAATATTTTCGAAGCTTAAACGCACTGTCCTCATTGCTTTTGCTGACACAAACGCACCACTACCAACACTCATTATCATCTCGCCATCAGCTAGCTCCCTTGACGAGTCAAGTATCAGCAAAGAAGAACATACATGATTAGTGACTCCTAAATCCAATATCCAGGATGACAAATCATATTCCATTAAACAAGCTTCAAGTACAAGTAATTCACATTTACCTTTCTTTTTCAGCTCAGATGGATACTTGCTATAGTTTCTCTTCTAGTGACCTTCAACTCCATAGTGGAAACACTTTCCCATGGGTTTGATGTCTCATTTGTTCTTCTTGGCCATGGGTGACTTTTTGGCTTTCTTTCCTCTTTTGTTCTTACTCTTGTCTTTACCATTTTTCTTCTTCCTTTTGTTGTTCTTAACAACATTGGAAGAAGTCTTTTGCTCAGTAAGATTTACCTCACCCTCTTTGGTCATACTCTTATTGAGTGACTCAAAAGTCTTTAGTTCATTAAATGATGAATTTCAACTTGTTCATATTATAGTCGGTGGTGAACGCAGAAAAAGCAAGTGTAAGCGATTCAAGTATAATGCTGACTTGAGTTTGTTAATCAAAGGTAACCCCATGTACTTATGCCTCATGCTATATGTTGATCATGTTCAAAACATGTTCATGAACATAAGTATCTCTCTTCAACTTAGTTTTTAGGTAACTCCTAGTAGCCTCATGACTTTGATCAGACTGTTGCTCAAACAACGCGTGTAGAGACTTCATAATCTCATAGGCTGTTTCCATGCTTTCATGCTTGGTTCTTAGAACACCATTCATGCCCTCAAGAATGTAGCACTTATTTTTATTGTTGGACATAATCCAAGCATCAAACTTAGTGACAGTGGCAGCCGGCTCCTTAAGACATTCTTCAGTAAGAAGAAACTTGTGGTTCTTTCATATTCACATCAAATTTAAATTCGACTTCCATCTTATGAAGTTATCACCATTAAGTTTTTCAAGTGCAAGTAAAGCAATAATAGGTTGCCTATGCTAGACATAATAATAACTGAAAAATAAAAACATACATCATTCAATATAATTGCAATAAGACATCCTAACAATTAATGTGTCGTCTTAGGGTTGGTCAGATTAATTTTAAACTTCCTATGAGACATTCTCATCCTTATTTATTAAAACTTAATATATCTAATATTTTCTCTTTTAACAATAAGGATCACTTATTTGGTCAAGTAACAATTATCCAATCAAAACTTAATTGTGACTTTGTGAGTAACTCATTATTTTCGATTCCATGACTTGATTTAGAATATGCCACCTTATGGCCAGTCATGTCTAAACTACATCACTTAGTCCTATATTCTTAAGAAGTTTAGTTTTGATATTGATACAGTTCGAAACCTTCCTTAGGGGGATGAAAATAAAGTCATCTCAAGGCCCTCACTGTATCTCATGATATTGTACTAATAATGGAGACAATATGTTACATTGACATGTCAACCTTCTCACACTCACAAATTTATAATTGATGTGTTTCTATTTTAACTAATTAATTAATTCAAAATTAATTAATAGTTAAAATAACCCTATGAATGTAAAATTAATTATTAATCCAATCTAATTGGTCGAAGTTCATTTAATCTTCTAAAGAGGCTAAGTCAAAATTAGGTGAACTTTGAACAACTAATTAATTACATTCATCAACTTTAATAAAATACTTTTATTAAAGTCGGTTATCATAAAGGTTTACTAAGGTCTTTAGAATGATGTGATTACCAAGTTTAACTATTAAAACTTAACAGTTTACATGCAATTGATTTCACAAAATAATTCATATAAATATATTAGGAGAGTCCTAATAAATCATGTTTTTCCTAATAAGATGTATGATTAAATAAAACTGTGTGGGGTTTTATGTATGGCATGTGAATGACTAATGCATGGTTATGTTATCAATCATATCAATAAATATTTATTTAAATAATTAAATAAATAAATGATGAACCGAGTGACTATTAGGTATTTTAAAATTACAATCTTTGAATAACAGAAATAATTACAAAATGAACTTCAAGAATACATATTTCCAGAAAAGCTCTTTCTCCACCAGAGGTCCATCTTCATTAAATATCTTTTTAAAATTAATTGAATTTGATTAGTCAAAAAATAATTTGATAACTCATCAAACTTGGGTCAAACCCAATCAATGATTTAATTTTTTATTTTCAAAAAATTAAAATCGATAATTATCCTTTTAAAATTTAAAATTTCAAAATTCAAAAGTCAAAATTTAAAAGATAAAGGATAGGATTAGGGTTTTCGTGAAGTATCGCAGGGAAGGGCAATACGGTATCAGGATTTCTGTGAAACATACCCTGGCAATCACAACGATTGTCAGTACTAGCGCCGCCAGAAAAATCAGCGGTTGCGACGGCGCCGATAGACGTGGCGACGGCGGCGGCGACACCGTAAGGTACGCCGGTGCAAGAATTCCTTAACGAAATTTCTATTTTTCTTTTCTTCTCCTCATTCATCTTGTGCTTTCTTCGTCTTCTCGTGTACAAAATTTTCACAATATAATATTCAAAATAAAAATTACAAAAATACTTATACCCCAAAACAACATACAAAATAATTGTGACATCACGGTTTACAAACCAAAACAATTGTGACGCCACGGTTTACAAAAAAAACTTTTCAATGAAAAACACATTTTTTTTCAACAGATCCATTATATATCTATACATTAAATCAAAGACATACAAAGATAAGAGTTATACCCCTTGTAGTCTAGTCAAGCATCCTTGCAAACAACGAACTTATAATCTCATGAACAACAGACTTCGAGATCCACACCATGATCTTCCAAGTCAATCCTCAAACACACTAGGACGTGTGTGTGCAAGTAGAATAAAACAAATACACATTTCTATCACTAAATGTACTCAACACATGAGATCTAAAGATTTTGGAGAAGGACTATTGTGAAATAAAACTCTGAAAGAAAATTAGAAAAACTCATAGAGCTTTTTGATTAACCGTTAATCACAGAGTTGCACACGCTGAGGCCAATAGAATCATATCTATATATATTCTAGGTTAAAGGCCCCTTTAATTTTTAGATGTAAATAATAAATTATGTATTTAATGTTACATTGCAGTGGGACTCATTGAAATTGGTGCAACACTGCAGTGTCACATGGAAAAATTCATTTTTCCAAAAACTAAGTGGGAGGGTCGTTTACGTTGAAACACTCACAATGTCCCCAATGCAAACATGATTGTGGCCCGGGGAATGGTTTAGAGCCACCTAAGCGATCATCTTTTCAGTGAGAGAAACTTGGGAATCGTGTCACTTTAAGTCATTGAGTTTCTTGAGAAGCTAAAGCTTGTAGTGAAAGTTATTAGACAGGACCGTTCTTAAACGGACTATTAGTTCATGGTAACCTTTAAAGTCGATGCGTTGGTTAGACACTTAGACCGAAACACATTTGACATAGGGGACCAAAACCATTGGTGATTGGTTAAGCTAGATGTAGTAACATCTTAAGAAGCGTCAACCGAACGAGAGGAGTCTCGATGTGATAGGAGATAGCTTGGGTGTTGTCCTTAGATGAGACAAGCTATCGTTGTTGATCGTAACATCATGGAAGAATTATTTTTTATTGGATTTTGAAAATATTGAAGTACTTGCATCATGTATCATACTTTCCTAAATGATTGAATATTTATTTACACTGTCTATTTATTCTTTTTTGTAATCAAGTTGATATCCTCACTCTCAACTATCTTAAGTGCAAACAAATTTACTAGTGAAAATTATGTGGATTAGAAACGTAATCTTGATATCGTGCTGACGGTAGAAAAGCACAAATTCATGCTCACCACCCCTTGTCCCCTTTAGCCTATTGATGAATCGACATAAGAGAAAAATGATGCTTATGCTTCTTGGTTGCGTTCTGATGAGATCATCAGGCGTTACATTTTGGCTTCTGTTAGCAATATGTTGGAACAACAACATCAGAATCTGAAAATTGTCGCTGATATGATGTTGAACATCACCAAAATGTTTAGAGATCAGGGTCGTCAAGCCAAACAAGCTTATGTGCGAAAGTTCATGAACTACATGATGAAACCTAGAACTCCTGTCAGAGAACATATGATGTTGATCATTAGTTATCTGAATGAAATGGGGATCATGGATACTGAGGTAGATGGCGAGACACAAGTTGATATGATCGTTGAGACTCTGCCTAACCTTTTTGAAAACTTCAAACTTAATTATTCGATGAATAAGTTGAGGTACTCACTTCCTGAACCGATGAATGAGCTGAAAGGTGCTGAGACCATGTTTCTGAAGGGCAAGAGGGGGGCTACAGAGTTAAACTTTACAGAAAGTGAGCCTTCCACCTCTGGCACCGAAAAGAAACACAAGCGAGGTATGAAGAAGGTTAAAAAGCATAACTCAAAAGCTGCAAAGGGAAGCGCACTGCAAAATGGATTAGTCGAAAGACAAGTGTCATCGTTATGGAGCCACTAGCCATTGAAAACGCAACTGCCAAGACTATCTCAAGGAGTTGAGATCTAAAGGTATAGTACTTGTTTCTGAGGCCTGTTATGTGGCTGACTCTACTTTTTTAGGATTGTATATTCTGCAGCCACTAACCATATATGTTGTTCCCTGTAGGGGTTTGGGGAAATTAGAAGGCTTGACGAGGGCAAGTTCAACTTCCGTTAGGGAAATGGAGCACTAGTATCGGTCGTATTTGTTGGAACTATTAAATTGTCATTTGATAATATTTTTATCGTTTTACATGATGTTTATTATATCCTGGTTTTTTGGAAGAACCTTATTACATTAGCTAGTATAATTGAGCAATGATTTAATTTGAATTTCATTGATAAAAGTATTGATATTTTTTATATGATTGCTTAATACTACTGCACATTTGATAAATAAACTATTTTACGTAAAACCAATAGTTCTAATGATATGTGACACTGAAATATGTACTGATTTACAAAGAGATAATAAAAGGTTGAAGTCCGACTCAACCAACCTAACCTATATGTGGCACTTACGTCTTGGCCACATTATCCTCGACATAATTAAAAGACTTGCAAAGGATGGCCCTTTGCAAACTTTAAGTGTGGGATCACTACCCACATGTGAATCTTATATAGAAGGTAAAATGACCAAGAGACTATTTTCAGTGAAGGATGAAAGAGTCATTCAATGCCTCGAACTCATACATAGTGATGTATGTGAGCCATTGAATATCCAAGCAAGAGGAGGTTATGAATACATTGTAACCTTCACCGATGAGTACTCACATTTTGGACATGTTTATCTAATGCACCAAAAGTCTGAAACCTTGGAAAAGTTCAAAGAGTACAAGGCTATGGTCGAAAAGCAATTACAGAAATAAATAAAAACGCTATGATCTGATCGTGGTGGATCGTACTTGCTAGGAGAGTTCGAAGACTATCTTAAGGAATAATTTATTCTTTCTCAACTTACAGCACCTGGCATTCTAGATCAGAATGGTGGAGAGTACTTGCTAGGAGAGTGTCATGATGTGTTACTCATCCCTCCCAGATTTATTCTGGGATATGCATTGGAAACAGCAACATACATTCTGAATCAAGTTCCATCAAAGACGGTGCCTGGTACGCCATATGAAAGATGGAATGGACGAAAGTCATCCGTAAACCACCTTAGAATATGGACATTCCTAGCACATGTTTTGAAACTAAAGACATGTAAGTTAACCAGTCGATTAGTATTATGCTTGTTTTTAGGATATCTCAAGGGAGCAAAGGGATACATATTTTGTAGTCCAACTGACAAGAAAATATTCATGAGCATGAATGCGTGTTTTGTTGATGAGGACTACATAAGAAATGTGAAGCTAAAAAGCATTCTTCTGCTAGAGGAATATTGAGTGGGAGGGCGCCTGCTCCCCAATCAGCAACTCACGGTGAAAATTTACTGTTTATCAAAAAATTTATTTTTCATGCACCGAGCGCGGTGTGCGGCGGCTACCAGCAGTGGGACTATCGGCGGCAGTAGTGGCCGAGGATGATGGGGCGGCGATAGGAAAGTCTTGTCATCGGTGGCAACTGTTGTCACTTTTAGGGAAGTTTCATACAAACCCTAATACCAACCAACCTTATCACCGTAGGGTTTAATGATAACCCTCAATTTATCAATTATCTTTTTAAATTTTAAAATTAATTAATAATTATTAATTTTATGAAAATAAGAAATTAATAAGTTAATTGGGTTTGACTCAAGTTTGACCAAATCAAATAAATGGTTTGTTTGCATCCAAAAACTATCCCATAAAAATATATCAGACTCGAAACTCAATCCATGAGACCATTGTCTAACCACAAAAAGTTGTTCCGGAAAAAGTCAAGAGGATCTATTATTAATGTTAGGCAAGACCGGCATCCTTTGGTGTGATGCTTGGATGGAAGCTAAGCAAGGTTAAATACTGATGAAAGCTTTTCCAAGAACGAGTTTGAATTAAAAAAGGTTTGTTAGAGTTAAGGTCGAGATCAACGTTACTATGCCTCTTCTAAGAGGATCTGTTATTAATTTTGACGGACAGAAGAAGTGGTGCCAATTTAAGTATGAGAGATTTCCGATCTTTTGCCGGTTCTGTGGTAGAACACAATATGTCTACATGGAAAAGGAGATTGCCAAGAAAGATGGGAGAATGAAAGGTATATATGACCACAATATTCATGTCGTTTCTTTTTATTGTCCTTTCTTTTAGGACATTGAAAAATTCTTTTTAACATATGGAAACATTCTTTTTAACATATGCAAAAATTACTCGTCTAGCTTCAATGGAGGAGGCACTGGTCGTTTTCACGGCAGAGGTGTGGACGAAATATGAACAGTAACTTTAGTTACTCGAATAGTAAGGCTTCAGACAAATCAGGGGATGGTCAGAACCGGAACGGGGAGGATGGTCAGTTCCGGCGAAGGGTAAGTCGTTACGACGAGAACAAAGCAGATCAGGGGGGACCTTAGTACCCTGTCTCCGATTGCTCGGAAGAATCACCAAATCAGTTTTTTACGGGCCAATTTAATGCTATTCGCCAAAATTTACCGGAGCATGGGGTATGGGAGATCAGGATGGGTGAAGGGGATGAACGCTTCTCGGCTGGAGTGTTGGGTGTCTAGTTGCTGTCGGTGAGCTTAACTGAACAATCTCTACCGGAGCCTCACCGACCGACAAGGGAGCAGCTGGAGGTGCAGATTACGGCAGATGCGAGAGTCAAAGAGGCTGAGAATTTTTTGGATTCGGTTACTGAGGGTATAAGGGAATCTGTTTTGGCTGATGGGTGAAGGGTTGCAGATAACCCCTTAATTGTTGGGGTGATTGATTCAGTGGCTTTGAATTCTAAGGACGAGATTTCACTGGATTTGGCTTCTGTGGGATAAAGATTTCAGATCCGGTTGTTAGGCAAAGGGTTGAAGATAAGGTGAAGGTGGTAAGCAATAGGCTTAAGCAAACTCTATTTCCCTTACACGTTGACGTGAGAGATGTCTTTGGCACCACTAGCAGCTTGGGCAAGGGAAATTCTTCACAATTGGAGGAAATCCATGACTCCATGGTCAATGTCATGGTGAACGATCTTAGTGAGGTAAATGGCTATATAAAATTCAAGACTCAATTTTAGTCAATGCTGATCCATTCTCCGTTGGGCTAACTGTTGAATGAATGGACAGGGAGACTAAAGGCCAAAAAAGAAAAGTTAAAAGGCATAAGGAAACTTGAAGGGGACTTTTCTTTAAGGGTGGAAGAAGCCAGCCCAAACTGGCCTACCTCTATTAATGAAGATGGTGTACTGGAATTGTTAGGGTGTAGGGAGTTCCCTGACAATTCCTTCTCTTAAGATGCTGCTTAAGCTTCATTCCCCAGATGCGGTGATCTTGAATGAGACTAAGAATAGTGCTAAACGTATGGATAAAGTGTGTAGATCGATGGGTATGAAGTTTGATCTACCTGTTAATCCTCGTGGCCTTAGTGGTGGCCTTGCACTTCTTTGGAATGATGACGATTGCATGGTAATTTCTAAATACTTAGATTTTTTATTGAAGTTATTTTTTTATCCTTTAATTAATAAATATTGGCGTTTGTTTGGATTATACTTAGGTCTCGTTTATCTAGATTATCTGAACCTTTCTTTATTTATGGGCATTTTAATGCTATCTCTTCCCTTACTAAAAAGAGGGGAGGAAATCATATTTCTTAGTCTTCCATGGACGACTTTAATCACTTTATTTTATACTATGGATTGTTGGATTTGGGTTATTCTGGAGTACCTTTTACGTGGTCCAACAAAAGAATGGGCGAGAATTTCATTCAGGAACGTCTTGATAGATGCCTTAGTAGTGAAACTTGGCTTGAAGCTTATCCTGAAGGAAAACCGAAACATATTTCGTGCTGTGGTTCTGATCATATCATTTTATTTGTTGACATGAATAAAAGATTCAAGAGTTGGAAAGCGTATTTTTTGGTACGATAGACGATGGATGAATTTTGAGGATTGTCGTAAGCTGGTTGAGAATTGTTTGAATAAGAAAATGGTTGGAAAACTTATCAACAAAAAACTTCACAATATTTAAAAAAGGCTGTTGAAATGGAGTAAAAATGAGCCTCTAGCTAATTCAAAAATTTTAGCTAGTAAGCTGGAGACTCAATTAAAGGATCTTTACTCCCACCCTTTGGATAAGGTAGACTTAAATAATATCAATGATCTTGAACATAGACTTGGGACTGCCCTTGCACAAGATGAGATTTATTTGAGAGATAGAGCCAAGGTGTAGTGGTTATAAGAAGGGGATAATAACAATAGATTTTTTCATGCCAAAGTTCAAGGTTGCCGGAGACATAACAAAATACATGGACTGAGAGGTCATCACAGTAGGTGGGTGATTAAACATGAAGATATCTTGAAGGTGGCCCAAAGGTATTTTACTGATCTTTTTAGCTCGTCTAAGCCAAAGGACTTTGGACCAACCCTCAGTGTTGTTTCTAGCAGACTGGATGATTTTGATGCGGCTTGTCTTATGCAAAATGTGGAGGAATGGGAGATGGATAGGGCGGTGAAGGAAACTGGGGATTTGAAGACGTCGTGATGGCTTTTTGGCTAGTTTTTACAAACAACATTATGGGCTTTTATGTGATGATATTTGGCTTCTTGTTAATTTTTTTTGATAAAATTGACATGCCTAAGGATATTAACTATACCTTTATTGCTCTCATACCTAAAATTAAAAGCCCACAAAGTATGAAAGATCTTCATCCTATCAGTTTGTGCAATGTGATGTATAAAATTATCTCTAAGATTCTTACTAACTGGTTGAAGGATGTTATTAATAAATTAGTCCCAAAGTGCTTTCATTCAGGGGATGAATATCAGTGATAATATCCTTATTGCTAATGAGATCATGCATTCTCTTAGAATGAGGACGAATCAAGGGAGTAGATAGGCTGCTATTAAACTTGATATGTCTAAAGCTTATGACAGGGTGTAATGGGACTTTGTTATTACAGTTATGAGACGTATGGATTTTCCTGATACGTGGTGTAGATGGATTTATCTTTGCCTTTCCACGGTTTCTTTTAGTGTCATTATTAACGGTGACATCTCTGGCATTGTTTATCCAGAAAAGGTATTCGGTGGGGGGACCCGTTATCACCATATCTTTTTATCCTATGCTTGGAAGTTCTCTCTTCGCTCTTGACTGTTACTGATGTGTCGGGAGCCATACATGGTTTCAAAGCCTCTAGAGATGGTCTGTCGATGTCTCATCTTTTCTTTGTAGATGTTAATATTTTATTTTGCAAAGCGTCAAAAACTGAATTCAGGCAGATTGAGGCTATCTTGGCAATCTATGGCTCTGTTTCAGGTTAGGTCATTAATTTTCAGAAAAGTAATATTGTTTCCAATTCTAACGTGAAGGCAGCGGATCAGAAAATGCTTGCTAGTATTCTTCAAATGGAGATTAGTAGCAGACTGGGGAAATATCTAGGTTTAGAGACCAATTTTTGCTTATCTAAACATGAGCTTTTCAATGATATCAAGGATAAAGTGCTGACTAAAGTTAACGGGTGGGCTGAAAGGTGTCTTTCTGCAGTGAGTCGGGCGATCATGATTAAAGCTATTGCTCAGGCATTTCTGATTTATGCAATGTCATGTTTGAAATTACCTTTAACTTTTATTGTTGACTGTTGCATCAGACTCGGTAAATTTTAGTGGGGTACATTTTCTGATAGAGCTTGTATTTCTTGGGGTACCTGGAGTAAACTAACTAAGAATAGGGATACAGGAGGTAGAGCTTTTAAATATCTTTATTGTTTCAATCTTTTGATGCTTGCTAAACAAGGTTGGAGAATTATAAAAGATCCAGACTCTCTTTTAGCCAAATTTATGAATGCTAAATATTATCGGAATGGTGATTTTTTGAATGCCAAACTTGGATATCGTCCCTAGTGGGAATGTCGTAGTCTGTTAGAGGGTAGGAAAATTCTTAATCATGGTCTTATTTGGAAGATTGCTAATGGGAAAGTGGATATCTGGAAGGATCCATGGATCCCTAGACCGGTGCTTTTCAAGATCTGTTCCCCTCCTAATCAGAATCGGTCTACAGTTGAAGATCCGATCCACTTGAATGGTACATGGAACAAATAGATGATTGATGACTATTTCTACAAGGAAGATGTTGAAGCTATTCAGTCTATTCATCTTAGTTCCTTCACTTACGACGATAAGCTTATCTGGTTCTACACTAGGGATGGGGAGTATTCGGTTAAATCTAATTATAAAATTGCTCTTAAACTACATCAGAATGGGAATCTCAGGTGTTCGGTGGTGTATGGAGCTTTTAGCTGCCCTTCAGATAAATATGCTTATTGGAAAAAAAATCGGGAGCCTTGGAATCCCTCCCAAAATCAAGGATTTTTTATGGAGATGCTTAAGGAATTTTTTGGCGTTGAAAAATAACCTTGTTAAGAAGTGCACGAATATTTCTGATTGATGTTCCTTCTATGGCATGGAGCAAGAACATAGTCTTCACGTGTGATTTCAGTCGTGCCTTTTGGTTTGCAAAAACTTCAGTTTAATGGTGAAAGATCGTCCAAACGAAGATACATGCTTATGATGGTTTGCTTTAGGGATTTGGCGCATATAGAAATATCATAATACTACTTGTTTCATAGGATTTTATACTTCACCTTTAGACGTTGTCAATGATTTAAGGAGACATTTTGAGGATTGTTGTACGGCAGATTCTGCTGATGGAAAGAAGGCCAGTAACTTCTATTGAATCTTGAGTAGGTTGAGGATGCGGTTAACAGGAAAAACCTGCTTTGGACAGACGCCTATGGGACAATGATACTAATGGTTTGGGTTTATGTGGATAATTCGGGTTTCATCAAAAGAGTTGGGGTCTCTCACTCTCCTTCATGCAGGGATCCTTTCTCTACTGAGGCTAAAGCTATTATATGGGGTCTAAATAATGGTGGCTTTGATTAAGGTGAGGAGATAAAGATTAGGTATGACTCTCTTAAATTGATCCAATTCCTTTAAGAGATGCGTAGCAAGGACTCTGCTAATGATGCTATTATTTTTTATATTATTTACTTGAAGGACTTTTATCGCCTGTCGTTTAAGCATATTTCTAGGAATGATAATCGGATTGCTCATGAGCTTACTAGGTTGGGGGAGATGGGTTATGCCAGGTATGGGTAGACAATATGCCTCTTTAGTTGTCTAGGGATTGTAATATTGCTTCTTACCTATCCTGTTAATTATATGTCTTTTCTATGGAGGCTAGTACTCTTTTTTCCTTTCTCTGGCTTTTCCCCTTTGGGGTTTTTTCCAGTTAAAGATTCTAATGAGACTAGCTAGGGGGTTTGATCGGGTGGGTGCAAGTTAGATGATGAGGGTGCTAAAGAGGTGCCAACCTAGCTGGGATGTCCTAGTGCACATCCGAATTTCCTAATCCTATTCCTATTTGGTTTTGGCTTTGTGTTCCCTGGGGTATGCCCCTTGAAGATTGTGATATTCTCTATTATTAATGAAGGGCTTCGCTGTTGGGTGTTCTTTTTACACCCTATTTCTTTTGACAAAATAAATGTTTATTCGATTAAGTGAAAATCAATTATTTTAAAAGGATAATTATAGAAATTAATTTTAATTAAGAAAAATTATTTTTCTTAATCAAGAATACATTTTTTTTCTAATTAAAATTATTTGTTCACAGCTTGGAGATTATGAAGATGGACACCAAGAGAAGAAGGTGATATTTGGTAAATATGTATGCTTGAAGTTCGTTTTGTAATTTTATTTCTTTATTTCAAGGGTTATAATTTTGAAATACTCAATAGTCACTCGGTCCATTATTATTTTATTTAATTGTTAAATAATTATTTTAATTGTTATGTTTGATAACATGTCCATGTATTAGTTGATCACATGACATACATGAAAATCTCACAGCTTTATTTAATCATGTATCTCATTTATAGAAACATGATTTATTAGGATTGTCCTAATATGTTTATATGTATTGTTTTATAAAACTAATTGGATGTAAACTGCTAGGTTTTAATTTGTTAAAACTTGGTAATCATATCACACTAAGGGCTATAGTAACATTTTGGATAACCGACTTTAGTAAAAGAGTTTTATTAAAATTTGATGAATATACTTAATTAGTTAATTTAAGTTCACATAATTATGACTTAGGCACTTTAGAAGGTTAAATGAACTTAGATCAATGAAATTGACATAACTGATTATTAAATATCATAGTGTTATTATTTTGACTAGTAATTAATTTGAAATTAATTAATTAGTTAAAATGGACGTAATCCTAAAATAGTGAGTGAGAGAAAGTTGACATGTCAATGTAACATTCGGTCTCCATTATTAGTACAACACCGTGAGGTACAATGAGGGCCTCGAGATGACTTTGTTTTCATCCTCCTAAGGAAGGTTTCGAGCTATACCAATACAAACGTTTGACTTTTTAAGAAGATATGAGGAAGTGATGTAGTATAGTTTTGACCGACCCTAAGGCGGCATACTTTAAATCAAGTCATGAAATCTGAAATAATGGGTTACACTCACAAAGTCACAATTAAGCTTTCATATGGATATTTATGACTTGACCAAACAAGCGATACCTTATTGTTAAAAGAGAAAATATGAGATATTTTAAGTTTTAATTAATAAGGATGAGAATATCTCATATACAGTTTGAGGTTAATCTGACTGATCCTAAGGCAGCACACTAATCATTAGATTATTTTATCATGATTAGTAAATATTAAATTTTGTATGTTTATTATGTTGCATTCATGTATTACATTTACTTTTTTGAATTATAGATATTTATCAATTATATTGAATCTTATATATTTTAAATTTCAGTTATCATTATTATGTCTACCATGGGCAAAATTGTTACTCCTTTACTTGGTCTCAAAAATTGAATGGTGATAATTTCATACGTTGAAAATCAAATATGAACTTAATGCTAATTTGTGAGAACTAAAAGTTGACAAAGTATGGTGCTTTGAGAGAACCAAAAGTTGGAATATTTCCTGTTTGTGAATTCTATCTAGAGGGTAAAATGACCAAGAGACCTTTCACAAGAAAGGGCCAAAAAGTATGGTGCTTTGATCTAGATAGATTAAACAGGTTAACAAAGTATGGTGCTTTGAGAGAACTAAAAGTTGGAATATTTCCTGTTTGTGAATTCTATCTAGAGGGTAAAATGACCAAGAGACCTTTCACAAGAAAGGGCCAAAAAGCCAAGGAACCACTTGAACTAGTAGACAATGATGTCTGTGGACCGATCAATGTACAAGCTAGAAGTTAGTAGGAATATTTCATCATTTTTATTGACGATTACTCAAGATAAGATTATACTAACCTAATGCAAAGAAAGTTTGAAACTTTTGGAAAGTTTAAAGACTTCAAAACTGAAGCTGAAAAGCAATTAGGTAAATCATTGAAAACCCTTCGATTCTGTCAAGGCGATGAATACTTGGATTTAGAATTCAAGGATTTTTTGTTGGAGTGTGGAATCCTATCCCAACTCACAGCACCTGAAACAGCACAGCAAAATAGTGTTGCAAAGAGGAGAAACCGAACCTTATTGGATATGATTAGGTCGATGTTAAGTTAACCATCATTGTCACTTACATCTTGGGGGTATGCACTACATACGGTAACTTACATTTTGAATGTAGTGTCCTCTAATTATGTAAGCAAGATGCCTTTAGAGTTATGGAATGGCTCCAAACCTAATTTGCGTCATTTCCGTATATGGAGGTGTCTAGCACAGATTCTTAGACCCAAGACCGAAAAGTTAGACTCAAGGTCTGAGGTATGCATATTTGTAGGCTATATCCAAAAGGTGGGTACTTTTATAGTCATAAGGATCAAAAGGTGTTCGTACTGACAAATGAAACCTTCATTGAGCATGACTATATGAAAAACTATAAATCTCGTAGAAAAGTAGTTCTCAAGGAATTAGCGGCTGATGAGATCAGACCACCTTCAATTTCTACTGATAAACGACAAACTAGAGAAACCAAGGTTCTTGTAAAAGAAATCTTAGTGCAACGTCATAGTGGGAGGGTTGTGAGACAACCAGTTCACTATGAACTAGAAGTACATGTCCTAGTTTCAGACACTGATAAGGACGATCCATTATCTTGTGAAGAAGCAATGGATGATCCTGACAAGGAGATGGCAGGAAGCTATGAACCAGGAAATGAAATCTATGTATTCCAATTTTATTTGGGAACTTATAGATCCACCTGAAGATGTCAGGCCCATTGGATATAAATGGACCTTCAAGAAGCAAAAAGAAGTGAAAATGCGAAAGAAGAGACTTTCAAGGCACGGTTAGTATCATAGGCCTATACACAAAGGGATGGAGTCGATTCTGAAGAGACATTCTCCCATGTGGCCATGCTGAAATCCATTCACATCCTTTTGTCCATATCCACTAGTTTTGACTATGAGATATGGAAAATGGATGTCAAGACAGCTTTTCTGAATGCGTCTCTTGAAGAAAACATCTATATAATGCAACCAGAAAGGTTCGTACAAAAGGGGCAAGATAAGAAATTATGCAAGTTGCTTAAATTCATTTATGGATTAAAGCAAGCATCTAGATCTTGAAATCTTACCTTTAATGAGATTATAAAGTCTTATGGCTTCGAGCAAAATGTTGACGAAGCTTGTGTTTATAAATACATTAAATATAAGATAGTGCTTTTCTTAGTTTTTTATGTTGATGATTTTCTACTCATTATGGATGATGAAGAAACTTTGTCAAAAGTAAGGAAATGGTCAGCTGAGAAATTTCACATGAAATATTTGGTCGAAGAGAACTATGATCTGGGCATCTAAATCTTAGGGGATAGAAAGAATAAGCTCTTGGGTCTTCTCGGGCATCTTATATTGATAATGTGCTAGAGAGATTCTCTATGAAGAATTCTGAGAAAGGTCAACTACCGACCAATCATGGAATCGTCATCTCCAAGGAAAAATGTCCTAAAACACCTTAGGAGAAAGAGGATATGAGAAAGGTTCCCTACGCTTCAGCTGTTGGAAGTCTCATATATGGAATGTTATGTACGAGACTAGGCATTTGTTATGCAGTGGGAATTGTCAGTCGTTACCAATCGAATCCAGGTTTGGAACATTGGATTGCAGTAAAGAACATTCTCAAGTATCTTAGAGGAACTAGAAACTATATGCTTGTTTATTCAAGTGGAGACTTGAACCCCACTTGATATACTGATTCTAATTTTCAATCAGACAAAGACAGTCAAAATTAGACATTTGGATCAATATTCACCCTAGGAGGAGGAGTTGTAGTATGGAGAAGTATTAAACAATCTAGCATTGCAGATTCCACTATGGAAGCCAAATAGATAGCGGCTTGTGAAGCTGCGAAAGAAGCGGAATGGGTCAGAAACTTCTGTATTGATCTGAAAGTAGTTTCAGTTATGGACAAACCACTGATCATGTACTTCAACAATAATGGGGGGTAGCGAAGTCCAAGGAACCGAGGAGTCATAAGAGGGGCAAGCATGTAGAGAGGAAATATCATCTTGTGAGAGAGATCGTGCACCGAGGGGATGTGACTGTTCTGGAGATAGCGTTGGAACATAACCTAGCTGATCCTTTTATAAAGACACTTCCTACGAAGTCATTTGTATTGACATTTTGATATAAAATTTAATAAGGATTATATTTTTCTTATAATTGTTCTTTTAAATTATTGTTGAATAATTATATAAATATCTAAATTTTTATATTCATTAATGACACTATGATCTTGTATAAGTACGAGATGATTAATATAATAGATATTGAATAATTTTCAACAACATATTAAAATATGAAATCTTTAATGAATGATTGCTAGGAAGGTTCGCTAAGCATTATGAATGCATGTGATCTAGATCCAGACATTGATGTGCATAGACATCTTAGTGAATCTATTTTATATAATGAGATTATATATGACTGGACCAATATGAATTAATATATTTATCAACGTGCCATTTATCATAAATATTTAACATACAATAATTCAATGATCATATGTAGACCAGTCAAAATCTTGAGTAGTCATGAACACCTATGCATGCCTACTGGATCTTTTGATTCAGGCGTTAATGTTTATTTGGATAATAGGCTAGTGACTTTTGTTTTAAAGATTCAGTGATATGGATGGCTGAGAGCATGATATTACAAAATTTAGAATCCAAGCTTTGCTAATAGATCGTATAAGTGTTCTCTTAAGTGTTAATTCTAAAATTGAATGATTATTAAGCTCAAATTTATAATAAGATTATAAATTAGTCATTCACTAGTGGATTAATGATATTTAAGGATTAAGAGTTAACTAGAAGGGTAAAACGGTAATTTTAACAATTTCTAATTTACGAACCAATAATTAGAAGACAGAACTACGTGAAATGATTATATCCGTTGAATACATGAGTATACTCTGTAAATACAATCTATAATCTCTAAGAGTGCAATTACATATTTATAGTGAAGTAATAATGAAATTAATAAATAAGATTATTTAATTAAAGAATCTAATTAATAGTCTGGTTTATTGGAGTTTAGGATTATAGGTCCATGATCCCCAAGTCATCTCTATACTATGCAGTCTAGGGTGTGAATATTACAGAAGATGAGAAAATGACTTACTTGTAAAAGAATTTTTATTCTGGGGCAAGTACATAATTATGAGATAATTATGTGTGATTAATTAATTAAGAATTAATTCATGCAGAATTAATATATATATATAAGTATCAATTTTTTTATTATCGATAAGTGAGATAAAATATCTAATTTATAAAATTAGATTATTAGATTATTATTAGATAATAATTTTGGATCAACTAAATCTGTTATTTATGAAATAACAGATAATTTAGTTGATATAGATAATCAAATATGTTAATTTTGAATTTACAAATATTTAGATATTTAATTTGATCAAAATAAATATTTAATACGCAATAATTGTCATGTGTCAATCATTGATTGGGTATCAGAGATGGACATGGACTACGGTAGTGCCACGTGGCACTACGGTAGTGGTTGTGCAACACTGCAGTGCCATGTGACACTATAGTTGTGCACAATAGCAGTGAGACCCACTGCTATTGGTAATTTTATAATTAAATATTATTTCAAATATCCCAAAAATATCTGATACCTTGTTATCAATATACATATACTTATATTATTCCGATGGCCTAAGATAATTAATTAGTTCAATCAGTTGAATCACAGAATCATTCATCAATCAAGAGTTGAGAGAAGAACAAAATTCTCGATGAGTGATTTTTCTACGATAAAGAGTAACATCAAATCTCTAATAGAATCATCATCACGGTCCTTTAATGAATCGTCTCATAATAGTTATTCTCAGTAAAATCTCTAGATCTCATGTATTGAGTACATCTAGAGACAGAAAAGTGTGTTCGTTATATTCTACTTGCCCACACAAGTCCTAGTGCGTTGAGGAGTGACTTGGAAGATCATGGTGTCGATCTCGAAGTCTGCTGATCGTTGGAACAATTTTGTGGGAACGAAGAATCAACTGATTTCTCGAGAACGCCTGATTTAGACTACAAGAGGTATATGATTTCTAACCTTGTATGTTGTTAATTTAATATATATAAATATATAATGGATCTTGACTAATTGAAAATAGTTTTCAATAAAACGTTTGTTTTGTTATCATAGCGTTGCGCAATTGTATATTATTAAAATATTTGATTTTCATTAAAAATTTAATTTTTAAAATGGCCACGCATCACACGCTTCCGCCCTGACGACCATCAAACTGTACGAGACAATTCAGTGTCATGTCTTTCTTATTCACAGTCAATAACGTAGTTAAGAAAATAATAACTAGAGAGGTAAAATGATAATTTTACATCCCGCTCTTGTTACTAATATTCATGGAGGATAATATGTTAAAATATTATGTGGACCGTGAAAAATAAGTGTTTATTTGCACTAACAAATAATATAGCGTGCATGAATTGAGAGTTGATTCGGCATCGATCCTATAGTGGAGTCATACAATGTCAGGATTAAATAGATCAGGAATTTATGGAGATAAATTCGTCAAATATTTGAATCTTTTAGCTTTATTCATGTGGGTCTGTTTGGTCGCAAGAGTAGCTCATAATGACATGAATGAGAAACAAAATCAGTTGGAACATAAACTTGTTTTGGACTAAGGTATATTTCTTGAACCCAAACATGATGAGTGTTGTCACTTAATTAGGGAAGAGCAAGTAGTTAATGTTCAAATTAATTAATTGGTCATTTTCTAATTATTGGATAATTAGGAAATAAAAGAAATTAATTGATTGATTGATGAAGATCAATTTAATTTATCAATTTGGATTGATGAATTTGAACACAATATTGACTCTAGGGATATATATAATTTTCGGCAATAGCAAATATTAGGGAGATGTAAACTTTTGACAATTACATTAAATGGAGGAGAATTTCAGCAATTTACAATATAGGGTATATGTGCAAATTTCGTAATATTTATATAAGAGATGGCATTAGGGTTGCCTCCGTAAGTGTGTTGATACAAAATTTGATGACAATGTGTAATTACACAGAGCAAAGAAAACAGTTTCTCTCTACCCTCACTGTTGACGCCAAAATCTAGAGGAAGAAGAGAAAAATTTGTTTTTCTTCTTCTGTTGTTTTGAGAGCCTACATTCAGTTCCTGATGACATCCGATTAAGATATACTTATGAATCCTATGAGTGGTTATTGGTGTGAAAGTTAATTGAAGTCCTGTGAAGAACGAAAAACGCGAGATGACTAATAGGATTTCACCAAATTAGAATTTATCTGATACAAGAAATGTATAAAATTGTATCTACCTGTGTTGAATACGTTTAATTAAGTATGCATAATTGTAAATATGATTTTAATATTTAATATGATTAAATTGATTTTAAGAATTTTTTTGATATTTAACTCACGAACCGTTAGTGTTCAATGATTTTTTTAAAATTTTTAAACTCCATCTGACATAGTCCACCAAGAAATCTTGAAAACAATTCACCTCCATGTTTTCATCCTCAAACCACGAAGCGCATGACGACTTCTTCACCATGAACAACTCATCCATGAAACTTCGGCTTACAAATAAACCATCATGATTATCTTCCTGCATCTTCATACGCGTAAATATTCAATTTACACTATGATAAAGAAACTGAGAAAGCTGAATTTACAAATAATTGAAATTGCTAAATGCTACTTAGCGTTGGAGTTTTTCCAAAGCGAAAAGAAAATGAATAAGGAATTTATTTTGTTCCTCATATTCTAATTGAAAGAGGCCTGGCCGGCGTCGGTGGAGAATAGTGGTATGCTTAAATTAAATGATTTCTCAAAATAGTGTTTTTTGGGAAGCTAAATTTGGGTCGGAGGGATGAAAGGAAAAACTTTTTCTAGGTTTTTGCTGTCATTGAGAATTTGGAATGGACCAAATAGCCTAAACGCACGTGGATTAGTGAAATAGGTATTGAAGTGGGTCTGTTGGCCTGAGTGTTGAAGTTTTAAACTGAGTTTGAACTCCAAATAGAAGAAGTAAGGGACAAACAAAACCCTATAGCGGCGACAGTGGATGAAAAAAACAAGAAGGATGTCATTTTTTTTAAAGATAACTTGTTTACGTGACCATTATCAATTGTGTCAGTGTTAAAGTAAGTGGGTGTGATTTGCCAAGTTTTGAAGTTAAAGATTGTAATAGGTTAAATTGATAGTTTGACAGAATTTTTTATAGCAACTTGCATTTTAACACTTTTTAAAAATGGAAACCTTTATAAATAATATCCTGAGGGATGTCTTACTTCATAGTTGAGATGGCCGAGTTTGAATTTAGGTAGTTTGAAATTATGAGAGTTAGTTATATCCAAGACCACATATAATGATGTGGAATTAATGGTATCATACACATATGATCCCTCAATAACATATAACATATCCTCCAACAAAAAAAAATTATCTCTCGACAATGATTTTCACTTGACTTCATAACAGACCTCTACATTTTGGGTCATTAATACCATGTATGATGATTGTCTCATTAACGTGTTCACCTTGTGAAGAAAACTTGATTATGGCCAGGGGCTTGTGTCTTGATATTGGATCTAGTTTTTCTTAAATGCATCAGTTCATGGGTATTTAGAAACGAGAGTGCTGGATATTCATCAATAGTGATGGAACATGTTGAAATTGATCTACCCGATGACGTTGATGATGGAACGTGCTAAAATTGATTTACTTGATGATGTTAATGGATTGGGGTGAACCTAGGAGAGTAGTAAGGTATCCTTATGATTTTGGTCTTATGACAATTGTGCTCTTTACGGATTTTCAACACTAGCCTTTCCTTTGGTGGTGGCAAAAAGCTCTTGCAACCTAGCCATTTGTTCCCTCGTCTATGATCCTAACTTGAGATCATGCTCTATAAGGATGGTGGAATGCATGAAGAATGAAAGAAACTACAATACATGAATGAATTGAAACCTATAATGTATGGAGTAAGGGATGAACCTATGATGCATGAATCAAAGGATAAACCTAAAATGCATGAAGGAAATAATGAACATACGATACATGAAATGAAGAATTATATACAAATCATGAATTTAAATGATGTCAATGGTTGATGAAGTGGAAGGGCTATTTTTAAAATTCTTATCTTCTAATGCAATAAATAAAATAATTAACTTATCATTTTTAGATTTATTTCTAAAAATATATAAAAGTATATAAATGAATAAATAAATCTTTCTATGCAATAAAGAGGTGATAAAAATAAAATATAGGAACAAAATAGTAATGTAATAAATGAAGGTAATAAAGTCTTTCATTTCAAAGCTAGTATTATATTATATTCCAATTTGAAGAAAATTACCTAAATGCCCCAAATCTCTACTTATCACCATTAGAAAATTTGATCAAATCCTTCAATTTAGATGAATAGACAATACTCTTGCTTCTAGTATAGTACCATCCACGAGTATCATCTCTGCTTTCTAACCATGCTTCTAAATGTATCCTTCATTCATTCAGATTTTAGGTGAATCTCTTCATAATCCTACTTTAAAAGCTTTCATTCCCTTTATAATGCTTTATTATCACCGGTCATTGTCTCCATCGCCCTTTTATATGCATCTTCTTGTGCATGAGACGCTCCATCGTTGTCTGAAATCGTTTCATTAGTTAATCTGCACATTTGAGTCTTCCTCATTGATTATCTCCAAGCTATTGATAATCTTCATTGTGGATGTAGTTTGCGCTTCTGACTTATGTAAAAGAATGTTATTTTCATAATGTTACCCTTTGAAACCCTTACAAGTTTATGCAAAGAGTCATTTTCATCTTTCAATTGGGAAATTTCAGCTTTGCTAGCATTGGATAAGGCTTTTGAATTTTTAAGTTCTCTTTTAACTATTTTGACATCTTCAATCTTCCCTTGAACTTCTTTATCTAGCTCCAAGTTTTCCCTTTTAAGCCTTTCATTTTCTTCCAACAATACCCTTGAAACTCACAACTCTCATTTTAGACGCTCATTTATTGTTTTCAATTGTTGTTTCAACTCTTTTTCCTCATATTGGTCTAGTTCAGACTTCTTGCACCACTTTTGATCAATATAGTTACCACCAACTTGTACACTTGATATTGAGAAACTAGTACCCCTATATGTGTCATACTTTATACTCTTGGGTTACACAATCAAAACTATTGCCATTTCTAATCTCCCTCACCACATTTCATGATCTTATAAACTACTGAACTCGCTTCTCAAACTCATGAGAATCATAAATAACCCCATGTCTTTTAATGCATGTGTTATGAGAATAAATTGTTTTATCCATAATTGACGCAGAACCATAACTTGAACATAACCGGTACATCCCCAAGGACCTAATAACGACACACATTGAAGCTCGCCACATCTATAAGCCAACGGCCTCACTGACATTCAAGGTGCTTTCCAATTTACTTCTTTACTTTCCAACTGTGATAAGAAAGTAACTCAAGATTCTTTAGCTACAAAGGTTGAACGTCATTTTGTGATTCTGAATGCTGCAAGAGTATTCCTCGTCAGTTGTCATGGACCTGTGAACTTAACCTGTTAACTTTTAAATTGTTCAACACTTCAAATGACTAAAAATCCAAATACCTAACAGTGATGCAAAGCCCAAAAACTTCCCTTTCCCATGTAAACTGTAGTAGTAAAGAGATCTAAAAGTTTATGGGAGAATCAATATTACAGGATCAATCCCATGCTCAGCTTGAAAAAATATTTTTAACCTTGTACTTTTGGGAATAACATTATACTAATGAGCTTCCTTGTAAAGCCAGTATGATATTATAATGGGATGCATTTATTTTCAAATTTGTATTCAATTCATCTTCAATTTCAAATGCTAGAACGTCAACTAAAAATTTAGATAGCGTCATCTTCACTGTAAGTTTTATAACAATAAAATCTGTAATATTTTTTTTGGATAGGATGTTTAACATTACTTGATATTCTTCTATCGTAGGTGTCATTTCAATCGAGTGGAATATAAAGAATCTATAGGCAAGGTCTTAGTAATGTATCAGACATTTGAAAAGGGGAACATCAACTAAGATGTGCGTGAGATTGCCAATGTGCCCATATTTGTTGTTAAATTCAAGTTTCTTTTTAGTTGACAGGCCCTCCCATATATGCTTCAAGCTCTCTTGTCAAAGCCTCATCCTAGATCCATTAATCTGACTTGTGATCTTAATTTATCAATAGCTTTTCAAACATCAATAGCAGGTTATACTTGATGTAGTTAGGCTATAGGTTATTGTAAATTCTAAAGAGATTGCTTTGTATTTCGTGTAGCCTCTAAATGTTGAGTGATGTCATTGTGGGTCCTTAATTTCAAAATTAAAGTTCTTATTTCTTTAACATGGATGTATATGTATTAATGCTTCATTGAGAGGTTTGAGTGTTATATTTTCCCATGACAGGTAAGCTATAAAATTAGAGACTAAGGCTCCTATTGTAGGTCTTGCTCCAACATGAATAACTTTGGTTTGTATTAGTGGCTGACCAATGAACGGAAAGCCTAGTGGATGCGTAAAGTGAGAGACATTATAAAAAATGACACAATGGTTCATGAAACTTCAATCTTGGAAGACTGCCACCTCCCCCTTCCTCCTATGGCCAATGGCCCCATATCTATATAGCTTGAGCAATGTGATTGTAAGATTTGTTTAGATGTGAATTTATACTAGTTTTTAATCTTTTCCTTAGGATATATTACTTTTTCTTTCTCTATGTAAAAATTAATATATAATTATCATTTTGAGATATGATTTCTAGTGGAATAGTATGTTACAAATTTGAGTAATTAAATAAAATGATGCGATTTTGTTAATTTGAGATATTGTCAAAAAGTTATTTATTTTTTATACTTGTACAACTGCAAGAATAAGTAACAAAAAAGATTATCAAAGGTATTCCCTAGCATTAATAAAACATTATGGAAAACATAGCACGTTTCATAACATTTATAGCATGAAAAGAATGCTATCAAAGGTCTTTTACAGAATTTAAAAAATGCTATGAAAGATATACAATAACTTTAAAAAAGCACTATAAATAGTTTATCATGGCATCAAAAAACGCTATGGTAAGGTGTCCATAACGTTTAAAAAACACTATGGTAAAGTGACCATAGCGTTTAAGAAACACTATGGTAAGGTTACCATAGCGCTTAATAAGCGTTGAAAGGTTACTATATCATTTTTTTCATAGCGTTTATAAAACGCTATCGCAGGTCCCAAACTTTTGGTAATGCCTGGATACATCATCATTTTAGAAATGCTATCAAAATGCTACGATAGTATTTTATGGCCACTATCGTAGCGTTTATTTGTCGTAGTGTGCTACCACCCTCTTTAAAGATTTTTCTTATGACCAACTGAGGATTATGACCTCACATGCAGTTTCTACATCTACTAGTCTTCCGAGCTTCAAGATACACCAGTTCCAGAACCTGAAGTTTGAGCAAAGGTTCAGTTTGAGCTAAGAATTTATATAGAGATTTTTAAGACCTTGGTGAACCGAGAACAAGGTTTTTTTCTTTGGAGTCTTCCAAAGTCTAAATAAGCAACCATTTCGTTGGAGAAAGCCATTGATGTAAGTGAACTTCAGACTCCTTGGACTTGGAATATTTTTTCAATATTTCAACATTTCTCACTTTATATACTTTTGCAGAATGTCATAGCTATGACTTCCTTTCTTGTGCACTTAATGAGTGTGAGAATGATGTTCTTAAGGCTGCGCAAACATCTTCTTTGGATGAGCACAGGCTCAAGGAGTTTGATGCCATGCAAGCTCAAACAATAGAGCTTTGCAAGAATATAAAACAAAACAGAGAATTCTTATGTTTTTTTGGAGAAAGATTGCCTCAAAACTGATCTTGAAAACCAAGGCTAAAATCTCTCTGAAGGAGAAGAAATTGAAAGAGCTTATGGTAAAGAAATGACGATCTCTACACTTAGAGGTGAACTTTCTGAGGAGAAAAATAAGATTACTCCCAAATTTACCCTTTCACATTATTCCAAGTACTCAATCTTCTAAATTAGGTGGAAAGGACACACTAGCTGATCAACGTGAGGTGGAAGATACATTAGTTCATCCAGATCTTCCTTCTAGTCATGTTCCTTCAACAAATGAAGCTCTTCCTGGAAGTTGTAGGGAATATTTTGTATATTCATTTTGCTTTGGTCTTTGCTCATTTCTACTTTTCACTTTTGTCTTTTTATCTAGGGCAAAGTAGACTAGCAATGTAAACATAAGTTAATATCATATGATTCTTTACAAAAGGTGAAGTAGATCATTAATAATATAGTCTTGCACGTTAAGATTCTTTTTTATTTAAATAAGATCAGGTATTTTACCCAGGCCAGTCATCATTTAAATATGAATTTATAAGTTTCATCTATGATTTTAGACCGATAAATAGTTTTACACATTTCTCTAAATGAAGGTGTACATTTTCAGTTTTTACAGTTCAATTCTTCCTTTACTTATCCTCATCTCAATTAAAAGTTATGGTGTTTAATAGAACAATTACTCTGTATTTTTATTCCTTTGCTTGGATGAATTTTTTTAAGTGGTCTTTGTTGAAGCTGATTTACACTACACTACACGTGTCTGACGTACTGGTTGAAAACCTGCACAACATAAGCAAACGAACTGAAAGAACGAGGATGATTGGGGGTTGGTGATCTCACCTAAAGGTCTTTGATGCCTGAGTCAGAAGTCCGGTAGTATTTGGGCAGGGGTTTGATATCTTAATTCTCATTTATTTTTTTCCCTGAGCAGGAAGGAGTAATTATACCTGAAGTCTAAAGGGAGGAGGCGTGTAGGAGAAGCTTGGACGATGTGATGTCTGACCTCTACTAATGGGCAGGGATGACAACATTTAATGTTGAGTTCCCCCCGAGCTAACATAAAGGAGGGCCGAGGTGACTTGAGGGAGACCTGTCTGATGAAAAATGATGATTGAACGACTAAGTCGGGGGTCCAATAGAAAAGAGCCACGTCGATACCTACTTTCAGCGTGTGATGTTGATGTTATAGTCGGGTGGTTACCCGAGCTCTCAAATCTACTCTGAATGCCAACTGCTCTCCATGAGCTCTACTTTTTTGCCCGACCTGTTGTGGGTTAGTGAGGTCATGTCAGGTCATATGCCTAATTCGTGCGTCGAAACTTGGTGGACTCCGCATGCAGCCGAATGTGATGGCACTAGGACACGCATTACTACCCCATTGGTCATCAGGAAACACCCATACCATTTGCCCCAATCGAAGACTTTTCGTGGGTCCTGCCACCCAGGTCTAAAGACTTTTATATTGGATTTTTACCTGAGATGGTAACATACATCGAGGCATCAGGAGCTACGTCGCTCCATTCGTACTTCTGTTGAACTTCATTCTACTGAAGTGCTCACGATGGTCAAATTAAATGCCCGAATGTCCCTTGAGGTGATTTACTCACACGCGCATGCCTCTGTATTTGTTTAAATTCAAATTTAGCCGCCTCTAAGGAGTAGTGGAGATGATGGTGTGTGGGATGTGTGAAGAGGAGGGTGAGAGTCACGTGACTCGAGTCACTGAAGCGTAACCCTTTCACATCAACAGGTGCATGAGCAATATTTGGTTTCCCTTGCTGGTCCCACTGGCTCACATATAGGAGGCTTCTCATATGTTGGATCACTTTAAGGGTCCTGATCGCTGCTCGTTTCAAGGCCTATAAATAAATAATTTCCTTCTTCACTTCCTTTACATTTTCCCCATCCGAGGGACCAAACCCTTGCCAAAACTCCATTTTCTCCCAATCCTCCCTTCCTTTCCGTGAAAACAGAATTTCCTCCTTTTTGGGATTTCTTCCTCCCTTGGTTTTCTTCATTTTGGTGGGCCCCTTAGAAGCTTCTGTCTAATTTTCATTGGATGGGGCCTATATCTCCTTCTCTGTCACCTCCTAGACACCACATTTTGAGGTCGGTGCTCCTGTTCTACAGCAAGTTCATCGCCGTCGTTAAATTAGTGTGGTAGGTCCTTCCTCTTTTTTGTTTTTTTTTTCTTTCTATTCATATTTGCTTTTCTATTTTCTATGAGTTTTTCAACATGTCTAAGGGTTCAGAGGGCTTAGTTGATTATATGGACATAAATGTGTTGATCGAGGCTATGGGATCTTGTGTTGACTCTAGGCATCGTGTGAGCCCGAGTGAGGGTTCTGGCTGTTAGGGGGCTGATGATTACTCTTGCTTCCTGACTAAGGAGGAATTGGGTGCCATCCGGCTGATGTATCACTTCCCGGATTATATTCTCCTACGGATGTTGGAGGAGGGTGAAAGAACCAGTGCCTCACGGTACGGAGGGGCCATATTATTTTTTGCAACTTTAGAGTGTGGGTTGAGACTTCATCTGGATCCCTTCCTCAAGGAATGGCTTTCTTCAATGGGAATAGCTCTGGGCCAACTTTAACCAAACTCGTTAAGAGCTCTAATTTGATGTTGGGTTCTTGTGGAGGCTTTACTGTGGCGAGGACTTCACTCTGGATGAGCTCGACTTCTTGTTCCAACTGAAGTCTCCTCCTAAGAAACTGAAAGAGAGGCTCCTCCTGGGGTTTGGAGATGGTACTACATAAATGGTAGGACCAAAAAGGTGAATGGACTCATGAGCGGCATCGTGACCTAGTATAAGTAGTGGAAGGACAGTTGGTTCGTGTTCTCTAGTTTCTAGGAGGCTCTTCCTAAGGACTCAGGGCGTGTAAACCTTATTCCTTGGGTCTTCAGGATTGTAGATGAGACCACGATACATGGGAAAATGTATGTTCATGCTTAGCCTCAAAGCTAACTTCCCATTTCTTGTGCAGTGGGAGACACAGGCCAAAGGGACTTTCACCCCATCTTCAAGTCGGATCCTCAACCTTGTCGAGCTCTCCTTACGTGACCCATATCTCTATTTCAAGTGGGTTCTATCTAGATCCTCTAGAGGATCTTGGAGCTGAGCTTCCTAATGAGGCCTTCTTAATGGGTTCTAGTATTGAGAGTTTTTATTCCAGCGAGCCTGAGATTATTTCCTTAAAACGTACGAGATGTCCTTTGTTTATTACTTTGCTCCTTTCGTTCGTGGTCTTATTGTATTTGCTATAATTTGTACATAAATTTTTGGAGATACTCCTTCCTAGAACAAGCCTCAGAAAGAACTCGAGGCTGCCAAGGTGCAGAAAATGGAGGCCATTCGGTAAAAAAGCTAGGGAAATCAAAGGAGGGGAAGGTCTCGTCTGCATCTCCTCCTTCTACTTTTCCTCGGAGAGCATCAAGGATACTGCCACCATCTCCACCTCCACCTCCTCCTCCGACCTTTTTTCCTTTTTCTTTGCTAAAGCCTACTAGGAGTCTTCCATAGAAACCTGCTCATTTTTCAGAGCAAGGTCTACTACAGAGGAACATCGAATGTGTAACTTCCAATGGTTCATCTCGATAACCCCACCCTCCATCTCAGCCACGTGCGCAAGCTGAAGCGACCAATTCGGACGTCAAGAAGCCTTCATCTTGACTTTACAGGTCTACTCTGTCAAGTTCTAATCAACAGATACCCCATGGCCAGAAAACATAAGGCCCTCATGTCTCCAACTGTGGGGGCTGAGCAGCCCGATGCTCGGGCCTAGTCCCAAAGTGAGATAAAGAGGCTGTTGGACATCCAGAAGGTGGTCTCGCCTTCTTGAGAAGTCAGGGATAGGGCTTCTTGATGCCTTTATGGAGGAACTTTGGACGTAAGTACAATTTTTTGCTATATCTACCTTTTTTACCATTTCCTTATATGTTTGGTGTCATTCGCAAGTTCTTGGCCACAATTCAGTGATGGTGATGCACTTTGGTCACTAAGAGGGCGTAGTACTCGAGGAAGCCGAGGCCATACTTGCAGAGGGCGCCCAAAAATTTGATTACCTCTAGTGAGCCCATAAACTAGTTATGGAGGATGTTTGACAGCTTCGTGCCATCACTAGGAGGTTGACTAGCCTTGAGGAGGGGTTGGCTCAAGCTAGGATGGAGGACTCCTAAGCTCAAGGCTTTCGTCAGGACCAGGAGGCCTGACTGTTTGATCGTGACAAGACTATCTCAAACCTTTGAACAACAAAACAAAATATTGATAGAGAAGACCTAGGTCCAGGAGGAAAAGCTTGATCAAAAGATGCACGCTCGATCTCAAGTGGAGGGTCGAGAGAGAGAAGCTGCTAAGAAACTGAACTTGACGGAGGCCGCTTTGAAGGAGAGATCTGATCAGTGGATTGAGTGTCATGCGAAAGGCATGGAGGACTTTAATGAGTCTCTTATGTTCAAAACGACCCTACTCCTGGAGTTCTCCATGGGCTATGACAACTGCCAAGATGAGATCATTGATGCCCATCCTAAGTGGGATCTGAACTTCCTCAGTTGTCTTCTAAAACCTTTACCTCTCCTCTCTACAGCCCCGTTCCTCTTTAACTTGAGGACTGCATGCCTTCTTCCCACATGCTTCCCAAACTTTCAGTTTCAACAGCTGCTTCGGTTGAACAAGACACGGGGAGGTCTCCTCCTTTAACTTCAAGTCAACCTGAGGAGGAGACCCCTCCTCCTTGCTGAGCTAGCCATACCCGCTGTTGGGACTTTCGAGGCCGTTTGGGACCCCTAATGCTTCGCAGTTTTTAGGCATATTTTTATTTTTCTTTTCTTGTAATAACAATTTTTAATATTTAGTACTTTAACCTACCTTTATTAATGCCGGTATTTTCTTTCTTTCATCTATTATGCTCTATCTTTTTTGCTTAGTCGTTCTAACGGTTGCCTGTTCTAACAACATTTACAAGTCCTTTATACTAACTACTAAAGTGATTCAGGCTCAGTTTTCATCGAGCTATGTATAGTTATCTAGTGATTGACCTCTGTTTTGAGCTTAATTTTAATCGAGCTTTATCTTCTTTAGGCTCCTTATTAGATTTTAATTAGGAGACTGACTGACCTGCACTATTACCCTTTTTATTATTTCATGTCTAGTTTCCCCCTTTTGGAAGAGGTATGGACTTAGCGAGCATGCTCTAAAATCGGGCCTTGGGGTTGCCTTATTAATTTTTTTTAGTGCTTCCCCCTTTGGAGGAGGTCTGGAATTAACGAGCAAGCTCTAATATAGGACCAGGGGTTGCCTTTATTGTTTCGAGTGTTGCCCCTTCTAGAGGGGGTCTAAACTTAGTAGGCATGTTGTAAATGACCTTTGGAGTCTGCTAAGCGCTTCCTGCTCTCAGTTTTTCAACTCTTCTGGCGGGCCACAGCGTAAGCAAGACTACCTCTCTTCCTTTTATCTAGTCAGGCATTCATGCTCTGGCTAGTCCCTTTTCTTGTCTAGCGAGCTAGAGTGCAAACTAGACATCGCTTTTTATCATTTTGACGTCTAGCCACACATTTTAATTTAGCTTGAGTCCTTTTTTCTTGTCTGGCAAACTAGAGTGTAAGCCACACATCTCCTTTTATCCTTTTGACATCTCGCTAGACATTTTTGCTTTGACTAGAGTCTATTTTTCTCGTCTGGCGAGCTCGAGTGTAGGCCAAACATCATCTTTATCCTTTTTACATCTAACCAGACATTTTTACTCTAGGTAGAGTCCATTTTTATCATATGGAAATCTAGAGCGCAAGCCATACTTCATGTTTTCCTTGATCGCTTTTTTTCTCTAGGAGAAATAGCCTTTTGTATTTATTACTTGGCCTAGCTACACTCATTCTTTACTAGTAATAAATCTTGAGGTGCTCCACGTTCAGAGAGTGAGTTAACGCCCATCCCACGTTCAAAGGGTGCCGTAGTCAGTAAGTTCCCAATCGTACTACTTTTGGCACCAAATATGTTCCTTCTACTTTCGTAGAACCAAATCTCCTATCCTTAATCGATGGATTTTTGTCCTAGAGTTGTAGTATCGAGAGGTGACGAGTTGGTGTGACTTATTTTGTAGGTTGACATGGTCTCGTAGTTCTTCTAGATCATCCAAATTATGCCTTAATTGGAGCATGTTCTGCTCTGGGTCGTACTATTAGACTCTGTGGGAGGGTAACCCTATTTCCACCGAGATGATGGCCTCTTTGCCAAAGGCCATTCTATAAAGGGTTTCCCTTGTTGCTATCCTACTTGTGGTCATGCATGCCCAAAGGACGTTGGGGAGATCGTCTACCTACAACCCTCTCATGCCTTCTAGTCCGGCCTTAAGGTTATGCTTCATGGTTTTGTTGACTACCTCTACTTGTCCATTGGATTACAGGTGGGCTAGTGAGGAGGTGAACTACCTAATCTCGAGCTACTCATAAGTCAATCTGAATTCAACGTTGTTGAAGTGTTTTCCATTGTCCGTGATGATGGTGTGGGGTATGCTGAACCTGCACATCAAATTTTTTCATATGAAGTATGTGGTTTTACGCTTCGTGATCGTGGCTAGGGGCTCTGCCTCTACCCATTTGGTGAAGTAGTCTATGATGATGATGGTGAACTTGTTTTGCCCATTTCCCATTGGTAGGGATCCGATCAAATCCACCACCACTAAGAAATGGCCATAGACTTGAGATTGGGGTGAGTGACTTTGGTGGCTAATGCGGGATGTTTGTGGTCCTTTGGCATTTATCACATCTTCACACGAAGCTCTTGGTGTTTAAAACCATGGTCAATCAGTAGTATCCTTGCCTTTTCTACTTGTGGTGTAGGGCTCGTGCGTCACTGTGGTTTTCACAAACTCCTTCATGGACTTCTCTTATGACGTATAGTGCTTTATCTTGGGTGATGCATCTTAGGTAGGAATACGTGAAACCCCTTTTGTACAAGCTCTCATTGATGATCATGTAGTTACTGGGCTTGAAACAAAGCTTTCGTGCCACATTTTTAACGAGGGGTAGGGTGCCATTCTGTAAATACTTAAATATGGGTGTTATCCATGATGGTTCACTGCCATCCTACTTATCTCTACTACTTCCTAGTTGTTGATGCTCGGGTGGGCGAGGAGGAACTCCACCGGCACCGTTATGCTAATTTGGGTGTCGTAGACCAAGGCCAGTTTGGCCAGGGCATATGTGTTCATGTTCTGGCTTCGGGGAATGTGTAGAATCGTATAGGAGTCGTACTTGCCAATAAAGGATCGAGCTTGGGCCATATACTTTACCATATTGTCTCGCTTCGCTTGATAATCTTCATTGATTTGATTGACAACTAGTTGGGAGTCACTATAGATTCTCAAGGCTTTTGCGCTCATGGTCTAGGGCAATTTTAGCCCTGCGAGCAACGCTTAATATCTGCATTTGTTATTCGAGGCCTTGAACCTGAAGCGTAGAGCATACTCGATGTAGATTAGTCAGGTGACAAAAGTAGTATTTCTGCTATGCTTCCCTTCTCGTTGGAAGCACCATCCACGTACAAGGTCCAAGGCTCTCCTTTGTTCATCGTTCCCTCCTTATGGCTCGTGGTCATGTCGATGATGAAATCTGTTATGGCTTGCCCTTTAATGGTCGTTATGGGGATGAACTGGAGTTTGAATTCACTAAGTTTGATGGCCCACTTAGCTATGTGTCCCGAGGTTTCGGGCTTTTGAAGAACTTGTCTCAGCGGGGAGCTTGTAAGCACCTGCATGGAGAGTGCCTGGAAGTATGGATGGAGCTTCCTTACTGCCGTGACGAAGGTGAGTGCCATATTCTCTAGGTCAGAGTAACGTTTCTTTACCCGCACCATGGCTTTGTTAACGTAATAGATTGGTCTTTTGACAAAGTCATCTCCTACCCAGACTAAGGCAGCGCTAACAGTCATTTCTGACACTGCCAAATATAGGGACGACATTTCTCCAGGCAGTTGCTTGGAGAGAAAAGGCGGGGAGCCCATGTAGGTTTTGAGGGTGGAGAAGGCTTCGTCACACTCATTGGTCCATTCAAAAGATGTATTCTTCCTCAGGATTTTCAAGAAAATGAGGCACTTGACTGTAGCTCAGAAACTGTTGAGTACGACTACCCTTCTGGTGAGGCATCGGACCTCCTTTATATTGCTTAAAGATTCCATCTCGAGCAATGCCTTTATTTTGTCAGGGTTGGTCTCATTCCCACTCTGTTTGACCATAAACCCAAAAACTTCCCTGAGCAGACATCGAAAGCGCACTGGAGGGCTTTCGCTTCATCATGTATCTTACCAGATTGTAGACAGTTTTTGTGAGGTCGGCAATGTGGCATGTTGACTTTTTGCTTTTGACGAGCTTGTCATCTACATACATCTCCATGTTCAACGAGATCTACTCAGCAAACACCTTATTTTCCAACCTCTGATCGGTATCCCCCACGGTTTTTAGTCTGGAGGGCATCACGCTATAGTAGTAGGTCCCCCGACTAGTGATGAAAGAGTTTTTCTGCTGATTAAGTGAGCGTATTAGGATCTTGTTGTATCATGAGTAGGCGTCTATGAAGCTGAGCAGGTCATGCCTTGAGGTGGGAACGACTAGTTCACCTATATAGGGCAGGGGTAAGCTATCTTTAGGACACGCCTTGTCTAAATCGGTGAAGACTATGCAGACCCTCGACTTCCTGCTCGCCATCCTAACTAACATGACGTTCGGCAGCCATTCTGGGTATTGAACCTCCCTAATGAATCTTGGTTATAGAAGCTTCTCCACTTCCTCAATGATGGCTTCATCCCTCATTGAGTTTACACTCCTTCTCTTCCGTCTGGTGGGCCTGAACTTCAGGTCAACGTTAAATTGGTGGGTGATGACGCGTTGATCTATGTCGGGCATATCATCGTGGGTTCGAAGGAACTGCATGAGCTCCTCTTTATGCTCGGGAGTGAGCATCGACCTGACCTGAACTGTCCTCTCTGACTGCTCTAGTGAGAGGGTAATTAATTCCAACGGTTCTATTGGTTATGTCGTAAGATGTTCTTTGGGCGATCCACCAATAATAACCACTAGCTTTTTACCCATAAGGGCTAGCGTACAATTCCCTTAATGTCTTCTAGTCTTCCCGGCTAGTCCCACACTCCTAGGGGTGGGGAACTTCAGGACCTGGTGGTAGGTTAGTGGTACAACCTTGAATTTGTTTATGACCGGTTGGCCAACAATGACATTGTATACCTCGCTTCATTTTATTATTGTGTGCACCATCTTGGTGGTGATCCGGGGGGCCTCGCCTAGGTTCATGAGGAGCTTTATTATGCCCTCATGGATGACCTCATGTCCCCTGAACCATACTAGGAAGGCAGAGTGGCTTAGGTTGTTGGCTAAGCTACCGTCATCTACTAAGGTTCTCCAAACCTTGATATTGACAATGAGGGGGAAGATGACCAGTGCATTGGTGTAAGGTTGGTGGATCCAGTGTGCCTCTCCAGTGAACTCGATCACCTCCTCTGCCATGACATTTAGAGATTGGGGTGGGCACTGAAGACCACAAGGTGGCCTGCTTCATGAGCCAAAGTCATATTGATTTCTCGTACATGGCTGCATGAGGGGTTGTTTTCCCCTTGTTTCTCCTCTCATCCATGAACTCATCAGGGTATCCCTTTTGAATAGGGGCTTCAATCTGCTCATGGTGGTTGACATGCCTATCTGTGATCCTGGTTGGAGGGTCCTCTTTCACCTTGCATGTGTGAGATGACTTTCACCAGTGATGAATTTCGTGATGGGCGCATGTCCAACGGGGAAGGTCTTTCCATGTAAGACTTAACCACGATTCGGGTGAGGGGGCACGTTCATTTTTACTACCTTGGAGGGCGAGGGGACGTTGTATTTCTTCTTCCTCCCCTTGATGGCCAATGCTGAATGCAGATTTCTTCTTGGTGAAGAGGAGGGTTGGTCTCCTCCTTCGTTGTGAATATCATCGGATTAGGATGATGACAGTGAATTCATCTTTCTATTTAGCAAAGAAAGGAGGGCTCCTAACTATTTTAGAGGGTGAGTACGGTTTTGATGTCATTCCCCACAGACGACATCAACTGTTAAAGCCGATTTAAACAACAATATATGTGTTTGCAGATGTTGGCTAGAAACCCGCACAACACAAGCAAACAAACCCAAAGAACTAGGATGACCGGGGATTGTGGCCTCGCTTAAAGGCATATGATAGCTAAGTCAGAAGTCTTGGTAGTATTTGGACAGGAGTCAGATGCATGGTTTGTACATTGGAGCTCGGTTGACTCCTCATGCGGGGGGATGTGATGGCACTGAGACACACGTTACTACCCCTTTGGTCATCAAGAAACGCCTATAATATTCTTTTTGCACAAATAAGATTTTTTATTTAACTGTCTATAGTCTCGCAGAGGGGGTTTTGTATGATGGTTTTCTTACTCAATGTATTTTGACCCTCTGAAAAAGACTTTTTATGATAGTTTTTTACTCTAGGTATTTTGACATCATCGCAGTCTTTAGATCGTTGGACATTTCTGTAGTGCTTCTCTGACATGGGGGAGTTTCGACTTACACTGTCCTCTTTGAAGCTATATATAGGTCTCTGTTCCTGAAAAGGTTAGACCTATAGTCCAGAACATTGAAATGTGTTATTAGAAAAATCCATCTTTATTGATGTCATAAATATATACATATTACAAATTCTCTATGGAAGTATTGCATCAAGTGTCTGACATTCCACGGAGTCATTAATTGTTTCCCATTTTGGTCCGTCAGCTGATCAATGTCAGGTCGGGACTATCTTCACAATCTGGTAAGGTCATTCCCATTTTGGCTCGAAATATGACTTCAAAACTCTTTCTAAAAAATTAGAGCTTCACCTGACATGTGGCAGACCTATTTGTTCTACTCACATTGTATTTTCTTTTTAATTTTCATTCACACATTTACACTTTGCTTAGCTTTACTTAATAAATCATCTAGCTCTAAAAATAAACCATGATGACTTATCGTATTTACTCTGAAGAATAGTGAATAACATTCTTGAACTATCATTCCTCCAAAATAAACCAAGACAATCAATCTCACACTCAACTCATCTTAATACGTTCGAGTTCATACGTTTTTGTTCATTTTGGTCCTGAACATTTATCTTATCTCATGAGAGTTTTAGAGAGATTAAGAGTATTTTGTCTATACTCCTTTTGTAAGTAATATATCAACGTCATTAAATACTAAGTATACCATTTTATCGTCGACAGACAACACACTTTCATTACATCATAGGAATGGAAAGAAATAAAGTTTCTTTATGTGTTATGTGAATCATTTCTGTCAGTTTGCCTACTGAACCTAGATCTTGGGATCTTCAGTCAACTAGGTTAGGTTTCCACCTGAATGATTCATTGAATATGCTTTAAGCTCATTCCCCTCGATGTCAGCTTTACAAGCTCTTTCGATAATCCTTTTTTAAAGGATCTGCCAGATTTTCCTTTGACCTAATAAAGTCATCGGAAATCACACCATTTGTGAGCAATTGTTTAATGGTATTATATCTACGTCTTTATGTCTAGACTTACCATTATACACATTATTCTTTGCTCTAAATATGGTAGCCATATTATCACCGTGTACATATATGGCTGACACAGGCTTCGGCCACACTAGAATGTCTTCCAAAAAATTTCTAAGCCATTCAACTTGTTTGCCATCCTTTTCCAGTTCTGTGAATTCAGATTCCATAGTCGAATGAGCTATACAAGTCTGCTCGTGGATTTAGTTTCTAGACTATCAGATATCTAATTAGCATCACTAAATCCTTCTAGCATAGGTGGATACGTCGTATAATGTAATCCATAGTTAGTGTACTTCAAGTATCTAAGTGCCCTGACTAGAGAATTTCAATGATCACGTCCATGATTACTCGTATATCTTGCAAGCCGTCCTACTGAATGATATGTGTACTCAAACTGAGATACTCTAACTCCATCATTCTTTCTCAACTTACAGTTTGAGTCGAAATGGAGTTACAACTGATTTGCTTTTAAATTGGCCGATGTTCTTTAGGATATTTTCTACATAATGAGATTGTGTAAGGATATATTCGTTAGAAGTTCGCTTCACTTAAATTCCAAGAATGACATCTACTGGACCTAAGTCTTTCATGTCAAAATTGAAACTCAACATCTTCTTGGTAGAAGATATTATATGCGTATTATTTCCCATTATGAGCAAGTCATCCCATTAAGAGCATGTCATCTACGTATCCTTATTAACATAAACACATTTGTCACACTCATTTATTGAGAAGCCATTCGAGAGCATAGTGTGGTCAAATTTTTCCTGCCTTTGCTTTGGGGCTTGTTTTAATCAGTAAAGGGATTTGACAAGCTTGCACACCTTATGTTCATTTCCCTTGGCCACGAATCCTCTAGGTTGTTCCATGTAGATTTCCTCATCCAGTTCTCCATATAAGAATGCAGCCTTAACATCCATTTGGTGAAATTCCAAATTTTGTATAGCTGCAATCGTGATCAACATTCTAATAGAAGTGATCCTCGTATGAAAGAAATCTATACCTTCTATCTGTCGATAACCTTTAGCTACCAACCGAGCTTTGTACTTGTCAATTGTACAGTAAACTCTAAACTTCATTATGAAAATCCACTTATAGCCTATTAGTTTATTCCCAGGTGGGAGGTTAACCAATATCCAAGTGTTATTTTGTAAAATGAAATCTATTTCTCTATGAATAGCCTCCTTCCAAAAAGGAGCTTCAGGGTTTGACATCGCCTCTTTATATGCCTGAGGTTCGGTTTCCATCAAGTACGTTAAAAATTCTAGACCAAATGAGTACTCATTTTAGCTCGTTTTCTTTTTCTCGACTTAGGTTCAGATTCTTCATCAAACTAAACTCTAGATGTACCTTCATCTACACCTCGTTTGGTAGTTTGATCGTGTCTTCCTCCTTTAAAAGGAAATACATTCTCAAAGAATTCAGTATTAACAGACTCCATAATAGTGTCGGTACTTATATCAGAAATTTTTGACTTAATTACCAAAAATCTATATGTAGCACTATTACATGCATATCCAATGAAAACACAGTCAACAGCCTTAGGTCCAAGCTTTATTCTCTTTGGCAACGATACTTGTACCTTTGTAGACGCCCCCACACTTTTAGGATTTTATAGGAATGCAATTTTCCTTTCCACTCTTCATAAGGAGACTTGTTAGTCTTTTTATGTGAAATCTTATTCAGTATAGTTTTGCCGTAAGCCGTAAGCAAGGCCTCCCCCACAAATTATGAGGTAATTCAGAACTATTCAACATACAGTTCACCATATCTTTCAGAGTTCTATTTTTTCTTCCAGCCACCCCATTCTTATGAGGCGTGTAAGGTGCTATAGTCTGATGCACTATGCCATGATGAGCATATAATTCAGATAGAGTTGTGGAGTCATACTTTCCACCTCGGTCAGATCTAAGAACCTTTATTTTCTTTCCAAGTTGATTTTCAACTTCAGACTTGTATGTCTTAAACATATCCAAAGTCTCATCTTTAGAATGCAACAAATATACATAGCAAAATTTACTACAGTCATCAATGAATGTTACAAAGTATTTTCTGCCACTTTTATTAGGTGAAAATTTCATGTCGCATAAATCACTATGTATTAATCCTAATAATTCACTATCTCTATCTACTGATTTAAATGATTTTCTAATGAATTTAGATTCAACACATATTTCACATTTATGTCCTTTTGCTATGTCAAATTTAGGTAATAAATCTAAGTTCATCATTCTTTGCATAGATTTCATATCTACTTGACCTAATCTAGCATGTCAAATATCACACAACTCAACAATATAAACAGAAGATGCTTATTTTCCATTAATTGAAGTAGAAAATACAGCAGACCAATTAAGCTTAAACAGACCATCAACCACATATCCCTTACCCACAAACATCCCTCTCTTAGTTAAAACAAACTTCTCAGATTCAAATACAAGTTTAAATCCACTCTTACATAAGAGGGATCCCGAAATCTAATTCCTATGAATGTCTGGTACGTGGAGGACATCGATGAGAGTGAGTTGTTTACCCGAGGAAAACTTTTCCTTTTCCTTTCACTTCAGCCTCAGCGGGATTGCCCGTTTACAATTTTTCACCTCCAACTTATTCATAAGTTGAAAATAGACTTTTGTCACCACATTTGTGCTTAGCAGCATCAGTATCGACCCACCAACTCCTGGTATCAGTGACAATGCACAATTCTAAAATTGTCGCACATAGGTCATCCATCTCGGTCATGTTAATCATGTTCTTGTGACCGTTGTTAGGGTTTGCCATAATGTGTTCCTTTCTGAATCGGAAGTCTTTTTCTCTGTGATCGGCTTTACCGTACACCCAACAACTGCCTTTGATCCCTTAGACTCATGAAAATATGACAGAAATTTGGACTTAGAAATTGGACCAAAATTTGGTCTTTCCCTCATGCTTTAGACGCCAAAAAACATGGACTTCTTACTTTTCCATTTTGGAAATTAATGTTACTATATTGAGGGAGAGAGGAATGGTTTTTCCATTATGGAAAAACAACTCTCCACTCAATTTATGAAGGTGGCAGTTTCATGGGGGAACTGCCCCTTCGTGGACAGTGGACAAAGATGTGCAGTTTCTTTAAAAATTGCTCTCTGTACAATGTGGTATTTGACTTGGTTTATGTAATTATACACTTCCAACTGTTAATACACATCATCAAATATATGTCAAAGAATTATAGCTCCATCTGACATGTGACAGACTTATTTTTTCTACTCACATTGTCTTTTATTTTTAATTTTCACTCACAAACTTACACTTAGCTTAGCTTTACTTAATAAAATATCTAAGTCAATTAACTTCAACATCATGTGCTTCTAAAAGCTGGTAATCAACTTTGAAAGAGGCCATGCAGCGCAATCATGATATGCAAATGAACGTTCATATAAACATTATTAATAATAACATAAATTTGAATAAAAGGAGTCGTCCATGTGATCTAATCTTCTGCTGAGTCAATATCCATGACTTCTTTTTCATCAATGCTTGGTTGAGTTAAGAATTTCATGGGAATAACTCTATTGATCTCCGTATGAGAAAATGATTCTAATTTTGCTAAAGCATCTGTATTTAAATTTTGATTACGAGAAATTTTTTGATTTTATAAGAATGGAATTGTCTTAACAAAATCCAAGCTTTTTCAAAATATACATAAAGAACAAGAAAAATGCTATAAAAGGGTACACTGCACAAATCTGTGGCGACGATTTTTTGGAACTGCCACAATAGGATCCAAATACTTCCGGAAGGAAAGAGTTTAACCATGCATAGAAACAATAGAAAACTTAAAGATCTATTGCAGCTGTTGCTGCTTTAGGTCTCAGCCTGAGAACTGTCGCAATACACACAAACGCATGATTTCATGTATAAAATTAAAAATTTAAAGACATATTCTGATGGTACCGTCGCATAGCCCCTCCCCCTCCCCACAATAGGTGGAGGAAAAATTGTGGTGGTTGAGAACCCACCAATAAGGTGGTTTGCGGGGATGACTAAAGCGCCGGGAAAAATTACGGTTATAGACGTAAAAACTGCCCATATAGACAACTTTTATTGGTGTTTGACATGAAATGGTCCGTTAGATAAATGTTGGTAGATGTGGGGGACGAAACGGTCGGCCTGCTCTTGCTTAAAGAATGTGCTGATATCATGTAATCATTAATCCGATCCCATAAAACTAGTAAAATTTGTACTTGAAAATTTTCTTTAAACTCATTATATATAAATTGATCAACGAGAGTTTTAATTTGAACATGAGTCATTTTTGTTATATTTTATGGTGATTGTTTATTTGGAGAATCTAGTTGACATGTAAGACTATTTCAGTCTAAATCTAAAAGAGTAAAACTGAAATTAGTAAATAAATAGAAAATATTTTCCTACACATTCTACCAAAATAATTGATTTACCCAATCTTCTCAACAGTCTATCATGACATATATAATTGTTATCAAAAGTAGTAATACAATATTTCAATAATCTTAATTTCACAAAAGCTTTTAATTCTAACAATCTGATGCCGGAAATCATTTATGATTTCTTAGTACTAGATGACCACTAACCCGAAGAGTGTTATTCAACTAATGTTAGAAAAACATGACGAAACTAAATCATCACAATATTAAGATGAGATCTGGAGCTTTTTTGTCAAATGAGATATTAACATTAAATCCGTCTATTCCAACAAAAAAAAAAAGGTATTTGCTAGAAGGATAGCTAAGCATCATTCCCGACCTGGTCAAAAATTTTCGGGCCCGTCCCCGTCTTGTTCCGTTTAGAAGGGAAGTTGACTACTCAACGATCTTGTTCTTGAATAAAACTCCATTCTAGTCATGTCCTGCAGGATCAGGACTCAAGACGAGCATTCAGGATGGGTCTCGAAATGGGACGACGGTGTTTAAAATATATCCAAATCAAAGTATTGACTACTAAAATGACAATGAATTTTTATAAATTAGAAAACATAAAAATGATAATAAAGAGAATCTGTGGAGTTGTTAATAACTGTCAATCTTAATTTAATTTTTCCTCCTAATTTAATGATTTTGGAAACTATAACATGCATTTTATTTGGTTGTAATATTTGTTTTCATATGATTCTTGTTTTGTGATTCTAAAAGCTTATTGTCATTTTAGTAACCTATACTTTGATTTAAAATCTTTGGATACATATAAAAATTTTAAAATATTTTAAGAAAATAAATTTTTAATATCAATACATTTATGCGGGTCTGGTTTGGGCACGAGAATTGCTGGGACTAGTTCGGGCACAGGCGTAAAGGCATGATTAATTCCACACAAATCTAACTGCACTGACCATAGTAAGTCTCCTTCTGGGAGACAAAAGTCCCGACCCGATTAAAAAATCTAAACCTAATCCCGATCCGAGTGGTTTTAAGACGGGACAAAAATCTCAATTCTAAGTGCGAGAAGGGATTGATCTCGCCGGGATCAAGATGAGATCGGACCAGATTTCGATTAAGCGGAAGGCTGAGATCTATTTTGTACTAAAAATCGAACGGTTTTTATGTTTTGCCGACCCTTCTTATACAACTTCTAAGCTGCGAAGAGCTCATATTGTCCAACATACTCTCTGCCGATTTCTAGGTCTGCGTATCGTTCAGGATGGTAAATGCCATCCCTTTCTCTGTTCAATTCAAGTATCCTTTGCACTTATTCGTTCTTAATTGTTTTACTGCATTGATGTGTTACAGGTTCTCCAAAATGACATCGATTTGCTCAACCCTCCGGCGGATCTCGAGAAGAGGAAGCACAAGCTTAAGCGCCTCGTTCCGTCTCCGAATTCGTTCTTTATGGTATTTGACCTTGAACTAAATCTATTTACTTTCTTTTTGTTCACTTTATTAGTGTTTAATGGTAGATCATGATGACCAATTTAGATAATCTTAATCTACATTTTCGCAGGATGTGAAGTGCCCGGGTTGTTTCAACATGTAAGTTTATTCTCTTAAATTCCGACTGTTTGTTGAATTATATTCCTTGTGATTGTTTTGATTCAAGAATAAAATAAGACAGAATTTGAAATTGACGGGAAATTATACTTGAATAAATGTGCAGAACAACTGTGTTCAGTCATTCCCAAACGGTTGTTGTATGTGGGAATTGCCAGACGGTATTATGCCAACCCACGGGAGGTCGTGCTAGGCTTACAGAAGGTTGCTCTTTTAGGAAGAAGAGTGAATGATTCTGAGGTGCTTGAATTGCTCGTACACTCTAACCTCATGTTAGCGAATGCCGGTATCATATTTAGGTGATTTTTTGTTTGGGGAGTGATGGAGTTATTGTTGTCGATTTAATTATGTAATTTAGCTGGAAGAAGACGCTTAGGACCTTGTTATTATCATGCTAGTTTTGTTATCTCAATTCTCAATTGGTAACGTTTAAACTGGAATTTTGTAGTCCTTATAATTGGTCAGTAATATTATACGTTCTGCCATTTCAAGTTAATTTGGCTAAATTCTATTTCAGCTTTAGAGGTAGTCGACTCTTTCTCTACAGTGTAGATCTCTATAGAGTTTATAGGCTGCATCTGTCATTTTTTGGGGTTTGTTAATAAATCTTAACTCTACTGGTTAAACAAATTATCTAGTGGTTTATTATTTATCCGTGGACTGTAAATCAAATAATACTATGTAATTCATCAATCAGAGACTCTTAGAGTCAGCGGCTCTTGGAGATAACCATTTTAGTATATCTTGATTAGCGATCTATATACCTCTTTGCTTTCAGCCTATTGTTGTTGATGACTGACTGCATACCAAAGAATTTTGGAAAATTCTATGTTATTGTAATGGTGACATATTGGGAGGAGAGAGTAGGAGCGTGTGGGGAGGAGATAGAACAAATTTAAATTTCTTTCTCCTATCCACTCTCTTTCTCTATCCTCTTGTACGGTACACCCAACGTACCATAGAATGACGAACTACTTAAGTGAAGCAATAGAGTTTTAGCTGCCGTTTTGGGTTACAAGAAAAGGTTGTATCTACTGAACTTTTGCAGTTTGCATCAATATGAATACTTTTGTTGCGATGCTTGCTTAATTTCTTTCTATTTCTTTTAACACTGAAGAAAATAAGTTCTCTCCTTTTGCCTACAGTTTGTTAGCTTTAAGAGTAGATGACTATGGATCAATATAGTTTTACTTGAGAAGGTTCACTGGTGATAATCTTTTCAATCTGATTCGGAAGTTAATTTGTGCTTATGAAGTTTCCAAATATCTTTGTACATCTTGATGCCAGTCAGTTTGTTAGCTTTAAGAGTAGATGACTATGGATCAATATAGTCTACTTGAGAAGGTTCACTGATGATAATCTTTTTAATCTGATTCGGAAGTTAATTTGCGCTTATGAAGTTTCCAAATATCTTTGTACATCTTGTTGCCAGTCATATTTTCATTTATTGAATTCAAATTCACTTTTATGGATGATGGAGGAACTGGTTCTATAACATTCAAAGTATTACTGATAAAAAAAACACTCAAAGCTTATTGTTGAGAGTTGTGTATCATTTGAGGTATTGTCACTTGCAATTGACAGTAGCATGATTCTGGTCCATATGATATTCATTTTAATTGCTAGTTCGCTTCTTGCGAAAGTGTATGTTAGACAGCAAAGATTGAACTGGGTTTGTTTGAATTAGGGGATCTAAGGGTTACGCTCCAGTCGTCTTTTACACTATCTTATGGTTTATCACACTTGTCTCCTTTTTACTTCAAGCACGGATGGTTTTGAAGTATTGTAGTTCAACTATCAATTGGAGAAATACAGTACTTGAATTTTAATATTCGTTGTGAACTCAAATTTCTTGTAGGTGCTATACATTTTGGCATTAAACACAGACTGAGAAGATATGCACACTTCTTGTGTTGATAAGCACTGCAAAGATATTTGTCAAATTCTAATCTTTATTGGGTTATGACTGCCAGAACTCTTTGAGGAACCTAGCAATTTTATACATGAAAATGAATCCCAGGATCTGAAGGATTCAAAGATTCATTTTTCTAAATTATAGTACATGAAAATTGAACATTTATGATCGATATTCAAAGGATCATATTTAAGAAAAGGGGAGTTATTTAGGAATCTTCTTGAAGAGAAACTTTTCTTGTAGAGAAAAATCTCTCCACACCAGTGATGATGATGTCTCTCCTTACAATCGATCACTTGTGAAAAAATTCAGTAGTGCTTATTCGCATTAATATGTTAAATGTCAGAATGCGATAAAAACTGACTTTTATTCACAATTGATTGGATGTAAGGAGGGACACTCATCATTAGAGATAAAAAAGGTATTGCTCCTTGAAATTTTATTCATATCTAGAAATGTCATTTTTAGGTCTCGTTTGTTCACATTATCTTATTATAATTGAATTATCTTTTAATTAAACATTGAATTAATCTAATTCGTATGCAATCCTAGTTTGTAATTTTTTGAGTCAATCGAATAAAAATATAGAAGTAATTTTAATTTACAATATAATTGTATTTCTAATATCATATAAAATTACTTTCGTACACTAATATGAAATAAAATAAAAGTATCTTATTTCTCTCACATTATCTCTTTTTATTAATTTAATTAAAATGATTTTTTTATTATCCTATTTTATTAATTTAATTAAGATTAACTTTTTTAAAGTTTAGTATGACATTTTTATTTATTTAATCATTAATAAATATTAAGATTATATTTCAAATTTTTTTAGATAATATATAACTAAAAAGATGGTGAAATAACTTTTTATTATTTACACAAATTTACAACAAAAGTTAACCTATATTAAATATAATAATCATAAATTATTACTCATCACTTAATAGATTATCAAGATTCTCGTGCACGACCAAACATGACAATAATATTTTATAAATAAATAAATTATGATAAACTTTCTAAATTGTCCCAACCAAACAACTTATTTATTAGAGTTTTAAACATTCCGTACATTCATTCGTCTTCTCCCGTTTCTTCCGATTGCAGCACTATTCTTCTTTAGGCAAGTCAAAATGGCTTTAGCTTGGGAGAGTCAAACTTTCAACAAATTGTGAAGACGAACACCGACTCTCAACTCAAGGTTGTGGTTCACATCTTCTTATTAAAAACGTTTTGGGATGCTTTGAGTAAAGGACGACCGACCATAGTAAGAGTTAGAAATAGTATGACCCAAAATTCACTGTCCTGCAAGTTTTCTCCGATGCATTTGAGATTCAAAACAAGATATAATTTCTTCCATTTAGTTTATAAGTTTATAATAATAATTTATGAATAAGACAACCCCAATTGCTTGACCTGACATCAACTCACAGTCACAGACCACTAATTGAAGCATAAAAATTCTAAAAAAACAAATATTAAAGTGGCCATAGAGACGTTCTCTGACTGGGAACTCTGTCACATTCCATGAGATATACAAACTTCAATTCTCTCACAAACTATAATAAAACAACAGACTCTCTCTGTTCCCCCCTCTCTCTCTCTCTCTCTCTCTAGTGATGATGCTTCGTTGAAGGAGCAATTGTTTTGAAACCACCCACCCAGAAAGTTTACCCAGTACCCATTGTTAGAGAAGTCGCCATGGTTGACTTTTCTCTTTATTGGAAGTTGAAGTTCATTTTTTTTATATATATGTGTAAGTTTGGTAAAGCCTTATGCTTCTTTGGCTCCCTACTTTCAACCTGTCTATTTCTTATCTGATTCATGCATTTTTTATAGATGTAAACTTCATTGGTTTTTATTTATAAGCTATAAAGTATAATCTATCTTTTATGTTCAATATGGAAGCAAGAACTGGGAGACAGAATCAACGGTATGAGGATAAATTTAGGCTTGTTGCAGGGTCAGTACTTGCTTCTTATCCCCCCTCTTCATTTTCTATTTCTGCCTTTTTTGTCTTTTTAATTAAGTTAGGTTCGGCTTGTTTAAATTATAATATGTTATTTTTCTGAAGATTGTGTTTCAAAAAATATTTTAAACCTTTTTTGTCTTTTAATTAAGGTAGGTTCGTCTTTTCCTAAATTTCTCTATCGTTACTAAATATTAATGCCTATTGGTATTGTTTTTCCTGTTATTGTTCCTTCCAAAATGGAACTAATAGAGCCATGGATAGAGGTATAAAATGGATTTGACTTTGTCAGGCAGTCAATTTAGTTTGATTTAGTATGAACAGATTCTGTCAACCTATGAAACTTTGATATTTCTTTTGTGTTTGAAAGAACTAAAATAAAAAGAAATTGACTTTTATAAGGGTTTTGACTTGTTGAATACTGTATAATTTTCTTTTATCAAAGGGGAGGGGATACAATATGTGGTTTGAACTTCTGATCTTGAGATTGAAAACCTTACATATAACTATTTGACTTAAAATTGTTGATTGACTTGTCGAATACTGTATAATTGATTATGACTTTGATACTCATACACAGTTGTTGATGAAATTATAGGAATGTTTTCCATCTTGGATTTCAGTGTTTTAACAATTTAGATAAACTTTTTGTTTTTGTTTTTCTTTTCTTGAAATCAATAGATGTATTCCTTATAAGATAGAGAAGAATGTTAAAAGGGAGAAATATTTGCTTGTTCTCATGATTTCTTCGCCCGATAAAGACAATCTTGTGTTTCCAAAGGTACTCATATTATTACCATATATTTTTTAAATGCTATACTAATTTCCTAGAAAAAAATTAGTTATAATTTTTTCAATAATGATATTGTGGCTGATTGTTTTGGATTCCAGGGTGGATGGGAGGATGATGAAACTCTAAATGAAGCAGCATGTCGCGAGGCATTTGAAGAAGCAGGAGTCAAAGGAACAATTAGTGTATATGTTCTTTCCTTATTTACATTTTCTGTGTTCAGTCCATCTCTTCATTAGGAGACTCAATCAACCTATTTTATAAAATAACTACACTATTAATATGTCTAAATATTTCATTTTATTTTATTTAAATCAAGGTGATTGGATAAATACAAGGATATAATTGCATGTGAGTAATGAAATAAAGATTGAAGATATAGATCTTGTAATTGAGATTGTCACGACTTTCTTAATGGGAAGAAGAGATGAAGTCAAATACTCTGCAGGTTAAAAAGCGTCACCTGTCTGTGTAATCTAAAGAATGAGCAATCAAGTTAGATTCTCAAGATTTTTAAAAATGTGTATAGATAGTATTTTGTGGTTGGCATAATGAATTTATTCAGTTAGAGCTTCTAATTATATGGTAATAGGAAAAACCACTTGGAGTATGGGAGTTCAGAAGCAAGAGCAGCGAGAGTAAGTGCTACATGAGTGGAATTTGCAAAGGTTTTATGTTTGGAATGGAGGTTACTCAACAGCTTCATTCCTGGCCTCAACAGTCTAACTATAACAGAAACTGGGTATCACTTTCTTCACTTCATTTTCCTTATTACTCTTTAAACAATCAATGACATAATATAAAGCCATGTTACAGCTTACAACAGAGGATGCCTTCAAATTATGTCGATACGATTGGATGAGGGATGCTCTAAAGAGACTTTTGATATCTCTATCAGACTCAGAAGACATGTCGAACAAGACCAGAGAAGTAAGAATAGTTGCACAGAATGCGATCATGGCAGAGCATCAAATGACATCAAATTGAATAAATTTCATGTTCCTAAGTGAAGATAATAGTTAAAATAATCTGCCGTTCATAGTTTTGGTTATAGTTTCTTTTTTAATAGAACAGTATCACACAATACACACGGATGTTCCTAATATTCATTGTTACACTCATTGATAATTGTAGCAAATGGACTACTTTACGTAAGCCTTTGGACAAATGTCTTCAAGTAGAAATCATTAGATAGTAAGTAAAATTATTATTTTTTAGTGATTTATTCAGTATACTGTATCGATTTTTTCCTTTTTAAAATAATTGAAAGATTGGTCATTCTCTTTTTGGAAACATTAAAGGCATAAAACATTTACCATAATTATATAATCGCATTTTTTTTTACTTTTTTTTATACAAATAAGACAATTAATTCAGATTCTCCAAATGAAGAAAGTGTGAAGGAATAAATCCTCACAATAAAAAATAATGAATAAATATGAGAGAGATTCAATGAAATATAATGATGATCACTACAAGAAAATAACATTTCGCGGTAGTTTTATGTCGACGATTATGACAACTGCTGATAAAAAATGATGAGATGTTCAGCGGCAGTTTTTATTAACCACCGCTAAAGAAACGGTTTGTTCTCATATTAGTCGGCGGTTCATTAACCGCCTAAAACATCTTTAAATCCTTAGATTTTCTCCTAACCCGTGATTTGCTTTTCCTTCTTCGCACTCTCAGGCAATTTAGAGGATCCGGCCACTCATCCACGCCTCGTCTCTTCCCCATCGGTCTTCGCGCCGACCACCGTTCATCCACGCATCGTCTCTTCAGCCACTGGTCTTCCCGGTGAGTCTCTCTCTGTCGTTCACTCTCTGCCGTATGCTATGAACAATTTTTTTTCTGTAAATGAATTGGGTCTCTATCTGCTAATACAATTTGAAGGGATTAGTGAATAATAGGCATGGATTAGAGTGGTGGGGTTCTAAGAGGGGTAAAGTACTACTTTTCCTCTCCATTAGACTATCAACAGTGAAAAAATCAAATCAAAATGAGCATTATCAAATGAAAACCTGTGTTCTATCTCTCTCTGTCTCGTTTACTTGTCTATTTTTTTTCATTTTCAATTTTATTATTTATCAAATCAAATCAAAAACAAATTTTCTGTCATTTTATTAAAAAAACTACGAAATATAAATTAGTAAAAAAGAGGCAGTAAAATTAGATATCCAAATGTCCCTTCAATTGGAGAAATTGAATGATGAGACCATTGAGACGGAAGCCATTTTGCTAACCCAAAATCAGATATGTGTAAAATTAGCAATAAAACATAATTTTATTACTGAATTTATCTCCAAAAATAAAATCTTTTGATCAATGGGATGTGTAGCAAAGGTTCAAAATCTGCAATCAACAAGATATTTTAAGACTTAATATCCCTATGAATAATCCCTCTTTCGCAGTCTTTTTGCAAGTAATGGAGTCCTCTTGCTGTCCCAATTGCAATCTTATTTGTTCTTTTCCAATCCATTGGTTCCAAATTCTCATCTAAAACAACAATAATTAAAAGAAAAACCAAAACCTATAATTAAAGTCTAATTATACATTACAAACTAAGAAAAGGAAGAAGTGTGAGTTGATACCATACATTTGTGATTTTGATTTTTGTTGTATTGAACTATCTGTTAAAGTGATGCGTTACTTTCATTTAAAATTAAGGTTACAAAGATTATACATATCGTCTAAAATTGCTGACGATATGAAATGACTAAGTGATGTGTTAAGTTCAAAGTAGTGTTATTTAAGTGTGATTGGACTGACACCATGAATGCTAGAAGAAAAGTTGATGAATTTGTGTTTACACTTGTTAATTTTCAAGTTTTGTTCACACTGGTGAGGATTTGAAAGATGAATCATTCATTTTTGCATCTCATACTAGTAAGGATTTGAAAGAATAACCATTTTTAATGTCATATTCTTTCGACTGAAATTAGAACATATCTTAAACTCAAACATAAACAGTAACATATTTACTTACACAGTTTAAACTAGTGTATTGTATATGATCTATAAAGTTTCCAATGAGTTTCTTCTACTCAAATATCTTTATTTTATATTTTATATAAACCATTGTTCTTATTTATATAATGTCTAACATACAAAAATAATGTTTTATACGTAGGTGGATCCTCCTCCTCTAGGTGAAAGGTTCAAGGTCGGACACGATTAGCTCATATATGGAATCTACCTGAAGGGAAGAGAGAGAAAATCGAATTCAATGCTATGATCGAAAACATAGCGCATATAGTTCAGTGATGATGAAAAATACTATTTTTGCTTAAGTTTAAACTTATATTGTTTTTGTCTTTGAAATTTGTGAATGTTTCAACTGATAGATTCTGAATCTTTAGAATTTGTGAATGTTTGAATTTGTGAATGTTTAAAATGCAAGAATTTATAAATATTTGAATTGATGGACTCTGACTTGTTAGAATATTTGTATTGATAGATTCTGAAATCTGTGATATAAAATATTTTCTTAAACATGTACTTTTAGAAACTACGGGATTTTTAAAAAACAAATAAAATTCAAGCAAAAAATTCAATTTATAGCGGAGTTTTATAGCCTATAGTGACAGTTTAAAACCGCTGGGAAAGAGTTTTCTTTTCATTTTTTGGACATTTGTTGCGGCAAAAACCTCTCCTAAATATTCTTTACCGGTGGTTTGAAACTGCCGGTAAAGAGAAAGAAAACTGCCGGTAAAGACCCCCCTTTGTCGACGATTGAAAAATCCACGTCCAAAAACCTTTGCGTTGGTGGATAGGGCAGCGGTTTTTGAACTGCCGTAAATCTTTTTGGCGGAGGTTAAAACTGCCACCGTAGAAAAAGAAAACCGCCGCCATAAGTCGTTTTTCTTGTAATGGATTGCTCTGTTGTTATTAAATTGAATTTGGAGTTACACTATCCTCTATTTATAGGATTTCAATTTTTTACATAGAATTCGATACAATCTATCTATATCTAACTCAAAATGAGATAATTAGAATATTCCCTAAAGATTTACCTATCCACATTAACAAATGAGGCAATCTTAGCTGTACATTGAATACAATGATCACGATTGACTTCCTCTGACTGCCATGTCATCAAGCTGTATGCTTCCGTTTGATTGATTTCTTCTTTTATTTATGTGATGTGGTAGGAGGAGGAATCTACGCCCGTTCATTTAATTCTATTGTATTTGACTTACGTAGAGAGCCAATATACAATATTATATTAAAAGCGACGCTACTTTATCCGATTTAATCAGCGCCATCACTGCTCTTTGAAAGTCTGCCTTTTCTTAAAACTTCTACGGGGCGCTCTTTAATCAATTCTAATTCACATCTCATCAACTTATGTGCAGTTGTCACATCTCATTTCATGTCCATTTCCATTGACTTAAATGTCATAGGTTTTGGTTGAGTTTCTGTAGGTGAGGGACCCGCCTTCTAATCAATTTCTTTTCATTTTCCTGTTATTGAGGCTATCTTAATATTTGTTCGCGCTTCTCAAAGTGCTTTTTTGATCGTTCACCTTCCATTTTAGGTTAACTTTGAATTCTTAGCCATCTGTTCTGACATTTCATATGATTTTGTGTGCTTCATGCATCTCAAAATGAGTGGATTGGTAGGCATCATTTCGTTTCTAATTGGGCGTTACGCATTTCTGACTCCTTTTCAGTCATTCATTACGCTTTCCCTAAAGCCATTATAATGTATTGGTTCGAGTCCACGAGATAAACCCTTTTGTATTCTGTTTTAATTTCATTTCATGTCTGTGCCTTTATAATCGTTGGTGGCTTCTACGTCTCGTCACTATGTCGTCTTCTTCTCTGTAAGTCTTTTCTCTTTCACTTCTTCTTTATCTTCTTCACTTCTTTTCTTTTGAACATGTTCGAGTCAAATTTTCTCCCCTCTATTCCTAGAGTCACAAACCCTAGCGCGTCTGTGAGTTTATGAGAGTTTAAGCCTAAGTTTAAATGAAAAATTCATTGTGCCTAAGCAGGAGAAATAGTTATGGTCATGCCCTGTAGACCTCCCGCAGAGATTACCTCCACCTAGTGTATCATCTCCTTAGGATTAGTTTTCCTACGTCCCCCTTATTCCAAGAATTTTTCAATCATTATAACCTTGCCCTTTCATAGTTTACGCCGAACACTTATAAGGTTTTACTTTGTTTTCAGTTGATGAACATAATATTTGATTTAAACTTAGGCTTTATTGAGTTTTGGATGACCTATTTGGTCAAGTCTAGAGTGGGTAACCACTATGTTTCCCTAGAAATGACAATGGTGGGGGTTGATAAAGAACCTTACAAAAAGGGATAAATAATGTGTTGATGCCGAAAAATTTAACAATGATGTTAGGTGCATTCTTCCCTCTGGCTAGAGCTCCTCACAAGCTTAATGTCTACAAAATATAAACAAAGAACCCAAAGAGCGAGCAAACTAGAGGTGGGGAGGATTATGGGTTGCCTCACCCAAGGACCTCAGATGCCTAAGTCAGTATCCTGACATTATTTTGGCATAGTTTTCTTAGGGGAGAAAATGACCTATCTTTTTCCCAGTAGATGGGGGTATTTGTACCTAAACTTTTATGGAGGAAGTGTGTCGAAGAAGCCTCGTGGTGCGATGGGGAAGCTTCCTAAGACATGATGTCAATATTGCCTTTCCTTGATTGGATGGAAGGGGTCCTTGATTGTAGGGGTGTTCACCGTTCGGTTCGAACAATTATTTAGTGAAAAATCAAACCGAGCCAAAATTTCAGCTCGACAATAAAATCAAACCGAATTGAACCGTGAATGCTAAAAGAACCGAATGAAACCGTGAGTTTCGGTTTGGTTTGACTTTTTAGTTCAGTATTAGTAATTAAAAATAATTCTTTAAGTAAATTTTAAATGATATTTCAAAAAAATAAAAATCAACTCAAATATTTGTTTCGATTTTTTTCGGTTTTATATGTAATTATATATAAAAAAAATTTAATGTTTCAGTTCGGTTCGGTTCAAAAATCACCAAAATTCGAAGCAAACTGAAACTTTAGTTTGACGAAAAATCAAACTAAATCGAACCGAACACATATAAAGAACCGACCGAACCAATCATTTTTGTTCGATTTGGTTCGATCGATTTGGAAAAATTTTAAACACCCCTACTTGATTGGACGGAAGAGTGGTGACTTTTGACATAAAGCGATGGGCATTAAATAATGACATGCCTTCAAAGTGACATATCAGAGGTTGATCTGACATCCTGCCACTTTGATTGGATCCGTTGGGTGCTGGTCCTATAAGAAGGTGCCATTTGGGATGTTACTTTCGGTGGGCAATGATGGCTTGGTACTCGAGATTAACCGAGCTCTCTTCACAGATCCGTCTACATTGTCTTGCATATGATCAGGCTTGTGCGACCTGTTCGACCCGAGCTCCCTTGGGGTTGACAGCTGAGGTCGGTTCTTCTCCTTCAATATTTTCCCTCATCGTTGGCTCTCTACTGTGGTGTCATACGTATTACTTTGTCATTGATGCTCGGGAAAACACCCATCACAGTTTACGCGGAACACTTATAAGGTTTTACTTTGTTTCAGTCGATGAACAGAATGTTTGATTTAAACTTAGGCTTTACTAAGTTTTGGATGACCTATTTGGTCAAGTCTAGAGTGGGTAACAACTATGTTTCCCCAGAAATGAGAATAGAGGGGGGGTTGATAAAGAACCTTCCAAATGGGGATAAAGAATGTGTAGGTGCCAAAAACTTTAACGGTGATGTTGGGTACATTTCTCTCTCTGGCTGGAGCTTCTCACAATCTCAATGTCTATAAAATATAAACAAAGAACCCAACGAGCGAGGGAACCGAAGTGGAGGAGGGGTTGCCTCATCTAAGCGCCTCAGATGCCTAAGTTAGTGTCTTAGCTTTATTTTGACATAGTTTTCTTAGGGGATAAAATGACCTACCTTTTTCTCAGTAGATGAGGGTCTTTGTACCTAAAGTTTTATGGACGAAGCGTGTCGAAGAAGCCTCGGGGTGTGCTGGGAAAGCTTCCTGAGACATGATATCTCTTTTGGCTATTGGATGTAAGGGATCCTTGATTGTAGGGGTGTTCATGGTTCAGGTTGGTCAGCTTTTTGATAATCACAATTGACTTCCCCTAACTGCCACATCATCAAGTCGTGTGCTTCCGTTTGATCGGTTCCCTCTTTTATTTCTGTGGTGTGGCGGAAGAAAGAATTTACGCCGGTTCATTTGCCTCTTTTGTATTTGGATTAAGTAGAGAGCCAATATACAATATTATACTGAAAATGGCACTAGTTTACCAGAGTTAAATCCGCGCCATCATTGCTCTTTAAAGTCTTCCTTTTCTCGAAACTTCTAGGGGTGCTCCTTAATCAATTCTAATTAACGTCTCTTCAACTTATGTGCAGCTGTCACATCTCATTTCGTGTTCGTTTCCATAGACTTAGATGTCATATGTTTTGGTAGAGTTTGTGTAGGCGAGGGACCCGCCTTCCAATCAATTTCTTTCCATTTTCCCGGTACCAAGGCTATCTTAATATGCATCCGTGATTCTCAAAGTGCTTTTTTGATCGTTCACCTCCCGTTTAAGCTTAACTTTGAATTCTTAGCCATCTATTGTGACATTTTACATGATTTCGTGTGCTTCATGCATCTCCAAATGAGTGGATTGATGGGCATCATTTCATTTCTAATTCGACGTTAAGCATTTATGACTCCTTCTCAGTCATTCATTACGCATTTTCTAAAGTCGTTTTAACGTATTGGTTCAAGTCCACGAGATAAATCCTTCTGTATTCAGTTTTAATTTTGTTTCATGTCCATTCCTTTATAATTGTTGGTGGCTTCTTCATCTCATCATTATGTTGTCTTCTTCTTCGTAAGGCTTCTCTCTTTCAATTCCTCTCTATCCTCTTCACTTCTTTACTTTTGAACATGGTCGAGTCAAAATTTTCCCCTCTATTCCCAGAGTCACAAACCCTAGCGAGTTTGTGAGTTTATGAGAGCTTTAGCCTAAGTTTAGATGAAAAATTCACTATGCCTTAGCAGGAGAAATAGTTATGGCCATGCCTTATAGACCTCCCGCAGAGATTACCTTCCACCTAATGTAAATCTCTTTATGATTTAGGTTTCCTATATCCCCCTCATTCCAAGAATTTTTCAATTATTATAACCTTACCGCTTCATAGTTAATGCCGAACACTTCTAAGGTTTTACTTTGTTTTCAGTCGATGAACATAATGTTTGAATTAAACTTAGGCTTTACTGAGTTTTGGATGACCTATTTGTTCAAGTCTAGAGTGGATAACTACTTTTCCCCAGAAATGACATTAGAAGGGGTTCATAAAGAACCTTCCAAAAGGGAACAAAGAATGTGTTGATGCCGAAAACTTTAAGATTGATGTTGGGTGCATTTTTTCCTCTGGCTGGAGCTCTTCACAAGTTCAATGTATACAAAAAATAATAAAAGAACCCAAAGAGCGAGGAAACCGGAAGGGGAGGGGTTGCCTCGCCTAAGTGCCTCAGATTGCCTAAGTCAGTATCATGGCGTTATTTTAGCATATTTTACTTAGGGGAGAAAATGACCTACCTTTTTTCCAGTAGATGGTATTTGTATCTAAAGTTTTGTGGAGGAAGCGTGTCGAAGAAGCCTCAGGATGTGCTGGGTAAGCTTACTGAGATATGATGTCTCTCTTGGTTGTCCTTGATTAGATGGAATGTGTCCTTGATTGTAGTGGTATTCACGGTTCGGTTCAATTGGTTTTTTAGGGAAAAATTGAATCGAACCAAAACTTCAGTTCGATAAGAAAACTGAGCAAAATTGAATTGTGAATGCTAAAAGAACCAAACCGAACCGTGAGTTTCAGTTCAGTTGGTTTGGTTTTTCAGTTCGATATTATTATTTAAAAATAATTTTTTAAATAATTTTTAAATGATATTATTGAAAAAACATAATATAAAGTAAAAATTTATTTCGGTTTGGTTCGGTTTTATAAGAAATTATATATAAAAAATAAAAAATATATTTTAATTTAATTTCATTTTGGTTCGATTCAAAAACTACCAAAATTTTGAACCGAACCAAAACTTTATTTTGGCCAAAAGAGCGAAGTGAACCGAACCGAACACATATAAAGAACCCGCCAAATCGGTCATTTTCGGTTCGGGAAAGTTTTGAACACCCCTACTTGATTGGACAGAAGGGAGGTGACTTTTGACATAAAACGATGACCATTAAATAATGACATGCCTTCAAAGTGACATATTAAAGGTTGATCTGATATCCCACCGCTGTGATTGGACCCATTGGGTGCTGGTCCTATAGGAAGGTGCCATTTGAGATGTTACTTTTGGCGAATAATGATGACTAGGTACTCGAGGTTAACCGAGCTCTCTTCACGGGTTCCATCTGTGTGCCTTGCATATGATCAGGTATGTACGACTTGCTCCACCCGAGTTCCCATGGGGCCGACAGCTGAGTTCTGTTTTTCTCCTTCAATACTTTCCCTCGTCGTTGGCTCTCTGTTGTGGTGTGATACGTGTTACCTTGTCATTGATGCTCAGGGAAACACCCATAACAACTGCCCCCAGTCGAAAACTTAGGTGGCTTCATCTTCCCAGGTCCAAAGGCTTCCTTATCCGAGCTCCTCGTCCGAGCTACCTTTGAGTGGAGGTAAGCTAAGTGTTTTGCCTGTCCTGGCCACTTCACATTTGTCCTTAAGGTTTGTTCAGTTGGGAGCCTTGTACCGAATGGGATTAAATACTTGATTGTTCTTGTCGCGACTCATCTATCACGCATATGCCATTTCATATTTTATATGGTTCAAGGTCACCAATCTCTTAATAGTGGAGGCATTGATGACGCGTGGGTGCACGTAAAGGGGCTCGTCTCCTTGATGTATCATTTCATTCCTGACGCATTATTTCATCCCTACGGTTGTTTGAATGTCGTTTGGTCTTCTGAGATTTTCTCATTGATTCACGAGGGGGCCAGCATAGCCTTCCTTCATGTCCATCAAATGACCGGCTTTCCTTCTTTTTGGCCTATAAATAGGTGATTTTCCTTCTCATTTCCTTCATCGTCACGTTCCTTAGAAAACCGAAACTTTCATTATTTCCCCCACTTCTTCTTCCTTTCTTGGGAGGACAATGACCCCTCCCCTTCTAGGGCCTTACCCGTTAAGGGCCTTACTCTTGAGATCTCTTGCTTTCCCTTCCATGGTTGTCGTTTCCCTTTCCATCATCTTTTAAATGTCATGCCTTAAAGTTCCTGATGTTTTATTCACAGTGATTTTCTTGCCACCAATAATCATGTTCGGTGAACCCTTTGCCTACATTTGTTACCGGCCCATGGTTGTAGAAACAACATCCTTGAAAAAAGCTTGTTATCCAACCGGTAGCCTTAAACTTTGATCCGTAATAAAGCAACTTTACCGGTTACAACCCACTCCCATCTTTTATCACCTCTGTCCTTTTAGCCCCCTAGCTGCTCATCGCAGCTCATGCTTTAGGGGTGGGTAAGGTAGCCCTTGAAATCCTATCCTTTAAGATCATCTCGGACTCGAGCGTTGTGACCTCCTTCCTTTCTCACCTTAGGTGGGAGAGATTGAGGCCTTTTTTGTCCTCAGCTCAGAAACTGTTTGCTGCCCGTGATTTGAATTCACTTTTAGCCTGACTTGGTGTGGGCCTCAGACCAAGTCCTTGTAATCCTTGGCTAGCAAGTTACTGGAGCCGTCGAGACCTCATAAGAATAATTGCACAGGATGCGTGGCAGAGCATCAAATGACATCAAATTGAATGCTGTTGTATAAATTTCATGTATGTGAAGATAATAGTAAGGGGTGTTCAAAATTATCCCAAGCCGACCGAACCAAATAAAAAATGATCGGTTCAGTTGGTTCTTTATATGTGTTCGGTTTAGTTCGGGAAAATGAGAAAACTGAAGTTTCGGTTCAAAATTTTGGTGTTTGCAAATTCCCACCGCCCTTCTTTTGAAAATAATCTTTCTTTGCCTACGGAGCGGTAAAATTACTTTCTTTCGAGTGATTTGATTCATCAATAGGGGACCATCCCATACCATAGGAAGTTGCTTGAGGTGGGATCCCTGGATGTAGTAGTCGGTGAATCACTGATTAAAGAGAAAATTTTGGAGAGATTCTTCATCGATCTAGTGGCAGGCGAATCACTGATCAAAGAGCAAGCAGCCGCCAAGTTTAATGATTTGGTGGGATCCACAGATGTAGTGGCTGGTGAACCGCTTTTTCTTCTTCCATGAAGATTCAGACAAAATCGAGCTTGGATGGAACTGAATAAGGTTTGGCGAACGAATACAAGGGTCAAAGGCTTTATTATTGAGCCTTAAAGTACATGCATGTGGGGCGAGGGAAAAAGAAGCATACTTGGAAAAGCGGTCGACCACCACCATAACCAACCAAAAACCCTTCACCTTTGGTAATCCAGTGATGAAGTCCATAGATAAACTGACCCATGGCTTCTCTGGAATACGTAACGGTTTCAACAAGCTGGAAGTCTTCTGCCGCTCCACTTTGTCCTGCTGACAAAGAAGACAGGTTTTTACAGTGTGAAAAAGCATCCTCCATGTTAGGCCAATAAAAACTTCAGGAAAGGAGAGCCAGGGTTCGTTGCTGACCCGGATGACCCGCCCATGAAGTCTCATGATTCTCGTTCAGAAGTTTACTACAAAAAAACTAACAACTATTGGAGACATAAGATCGTTGCACCGAACCGAACTAAAGTATTAAATTTATATTATTTTTTATTTTTATATATAATTTCATATAAAACCGAACCGAAATAAAAAAAATTTATACATTATTTTTTTTCAATAATATCATTTTGAAATTATTTAAAAATTTATTTTTAATTAATAATACCAGACCGATGACCAAACCGAATTGAAACTCACAGTTCAGCTCGATTCAGTTCTTTTGACATGAACGGTTTGATTTAGTTTAATTTTATTGTCAAACTGAAGTTTCAATTCGATTCGATTTTTTACTAAAAAATCGATCATTCCGAACCATGAATACCTCTAATAATGGTTAAAATAATCTTCCGTTCATAGTTTTGGTTATAGTTCCTAATATTCATTGTTACACTCATTGATAATTGTAGCAAATGGACTACTTTACGTAAGCCTTTGGACAAAATGTCTTCAGTTAGAAATCATTAGATATTAGTAAAATTATAATTTTTAGTGATTTATTCAGTATACCGTATCGATTTTTTCCTTTTTAAAATAATTGAAAGATTGGTCATTCTCTTTTTGAAGACATTAAAGGCATAAAACATTTACCATAATTATAGAATCGCATTCTTTTTGTTTTTTTAACTTTTTTTTATACAAATAAGACAATTAATTCAGATTCTCCAAATCAAGAAAGTGTAAAGGAAAAAATCCTCATAATAAAAAATAATGAATAAATATGAGAGAGAATCAACAAAATGTAATTATGATTGTTCCCTTGTTATTGAATTAAATTTGGAGTTACACTACCTCTATTTATAAAATTTCAACCAATTATATAGAATTTGATACAACTTATTTATATCTAACTGAAAATAGGATAATTAGAACACTCCCTAAAGATTTATCTTTCAACATTATTGACTTCTTTTGACTGTGACATCATCAAGTCATGCTTCTATTTGATTGGCTCTCTCTTCTATTTCTGTGACATGATGAAAGGAAGAATTTACGCCTATTCATTTACTTCGATTGTCTTTGACTTAAGTAGAGAGCCAATATACAATATTATACTGAAAACGGCACAACTTTGTCTGAGTTAAAACAACGCCATCATTGCTCTTTAAAAGTATTCCTTTACTTAGAATTTGTATGACACACTCTTTAATCAATTCTAATTCCCGTCTCTTCAACATATGTGCAGCTGTCACGTCTCGTTACGTGACCGTTCCACTTACTTAGATGTCATAGGTTTTAGTAGAGTTTCTGTAGGTGTGGGAACCGCCTTCCAATCAATTTCTTTCCGTTTTCCCGTTATCGAGGCTATCTTATTATCAATTCGTGCCTCTCAAAGTATGTTTTTGATCGTTGGCCTCCCATTTCAGCTTAACTTTGAATTATTAGCCATCCGTTGTGACATTTCATCTGCTTTCGTGTGCTTCACGCATCTCAAAATGAGTGGATTGATGGGCATCATTTCGTTTAGATGTTACTCATTTCTGACTCCTTTTCAGTCTTTCATTACGCCTTTTCTAAAGACGTTTTAACGTCTTGGTTCAAGTCCTCAATATAAATCATTTTGTATTCCATTTTAATTTCGTTTCCCTTCGTGCCTTTATAACGTTTGTGGCTTCTTCATGTCGTCACTGTGTCTTCTTCTTCGTAAGTCTTTTCTCTTTCACTTCTTCTCTATCTTCTTCACTTCTTTGCTTTTGAACATGGCCGAGTCAACTTTTCACCCTCTATTTCTAGAGTCAGAAACCCTAGCGAGTTTGTGAGTTAATGAGAGCTTAAGCCTAAGTTTAAATAAAAAATTCACTGTGCCCTAGTAGGAGAAATAGTTATGGCCATGCCATGTAGACCTCCCGTGGAGATTATCTTCCACCTAATGTACATCTCTTTAGTATTTAGGTTTCCTATGTCCCCTTTATTCCAAGATTTTTTCAATCATTATAACCTTTCCCCTTCACAGCATATGCTGAACACTTATAAGGCTTTACATTATTTTCAGTCGATGAACAGAATGTTTGATTTAAAGTGAGGCCTTACTAAGTTTAGGGTGACCTATTTGGTCAAGTCTAGAGTGGGTAACTACTATGTTTCCCTAGAAAAGACAATAAAGGGGGGTTGATAAAGAACCTTCAAAAGGGGATAAAGGATGTGTTGATGGCAAAAACTTTTAACAATGATGTTGGATGCATTCTTCCTTCTGATTAGAGCTTCTCACGACCTCAATATCTGTAAAATACAAATGAAGAACCCAAAGAGTGAGGGAATCGCTTGGGGGGGGTTGGCTCGCCTAACGGCCTCTAATGTCTAAATCAGTATCCTAACATTATTTTGGCATAGTTTCCTTAGAGCAGAAGCCTCAGGACGTGTTGGGGAAGCTTCCCAGGACATGATGACTGTTTTGGCTATCCTTGATTGGACTGAAGGGAGGTGACTTTTGACATAAAGTGATGGGCATTCAACGTTCACATACCTTCAAGGTTAACAAATCTCTCTTCGCAGGTTTCGTCTACATTGTCTTGTATATGATAAGGCATGTGCGACCTGCTTGACTCGAGCTTCCTTAGGCTAACAGTTGAGGTCGGTTCTTCTCCTTCGATACTTTCCCTGGTCATTGGCTCTCTGCTATGGTGTGATACATGTTTTCTTTTCATTGGTGCTTGGGAAAACACCTATAACTGTTTCCCCCAGTCATGGACTTTGGTGGCTTCATTTAGTCGGGTCTGAACATTTCCTTATCCAACCTCCTCATCTGAGCTACCGTTAAGTGGTGATAAGCTAAGAGTTTTTCCCGTCCTGGGCACTTCACATTTGGCCTTAAAGTTTGTTCGATTGGGAGGCTTGTACCAAATGGGATTAATTACTTAACTGTTCTTGTCATGACTCACCGATCACGCATATGTCATTTCATCTATTCCTTCATTCAGGCCACCAATCTCTTGGGAGTGGATGCATTAATGATGCGTGGGTGTGCGTAAAGGGGCTCATCTCCTCGATGTGTCACTTCATTCCTGATGCGTCGTTGTATCCCTACATTTGTTTGAACGTCATTTGGTCGTCCGAGATTTTCTCATTAATTCACAAGGTGGCCATTCATTGGGCATATGGTGCCCTCAACGGTTGCCATCATAGCCTTCCTGAATGCCCATCAAATGACCACTTTCCTTTTTCTAGGCCTATATATAAGTGGTTTTCCTTCTTATTTCCTTCATCCTCACCTTCCTTACAAAATAAAAACTTTCATTCTTACCCCATTTCTTCTTTCTTTCTTGGGAGAACAGTGACCCTCCCCTTCTGGGCCTCTCCCGTCGGGGGGCTTACTCTTGAGATCTTCCTGGTTTTCCCTTCCATGGTTATCATTTCCCTTTCCATCGTCTTTTAAATGTCGTGCCTCAAAGTTATTGATGTTCTATTCATTGTGATTTTCTTGTTGTCGATAATCCTATTCGTTGAACTCTTTGCCTGCATTTGTTACCGGCCCATGGTTGTAGAAACATCATCCTTGAAAAAGGCATGTAATGAAGCAACTTTGCCGCCCACAACCCACTCCCATCTTTTATCACCTTTGTCCTTTCGCACCCCTAACTGCTTCTTGCAGCATACTTCAGGAGTGGGTACGATAGCCTTTGCAATCCTATCCTTCAAGATGATCTTGAATCTGAGTGTAGTGACCTCCTTCCTTTCTCACCCTAAGTGGGAGAGATTAAGCCCTTTTTATCCTCAGCTCATAAATTATTTGCTACCCATGGTTTGAATTCACTTTTAGCCTTACTTGTCCTCGTGATCCTCGTCTGACAAGTGACCGGAGCCTTCGAGACCTCATAAAAGTTCAAGAAAGTTATGGAGATCCTTCGACAACTGTCCCAGTCATGGGATATTTTCCTTTTATGTTAGCCTGGGGAGGAGATCTTTGTAATTTTTCCCCTTCTTGTACTTGGCTCCTTATTAATGAGAATGAACTTTTAATCAATAACTCTAACTTCTTCTTTTAACTTTGATTTTTCTTATTTCTTTTGTCATTACTTTCGTAGTTGCATGAGCTGTGCTTTAATTTTTCCTTAAGTAGATGAAGTTTTACTTTCACTATCATCGAGCTTTAATTAAGGTCTGGACATGGCCTTAATCCTTCCCTTTCTTGTGCTTCTTTGTTTCTTCGAGTCCTAAATGCTTACTTATTTGTACTAGCCTCATCTGCGGGGTTGCTCTAACCCCGAGCTTTAACGGGCACCTGAATGGACTTGGTCCTTCCCTATTGGCTGACCCCTTTGAGGGAGGTCGGGTCATAAAGAACTGCCTTTCTCTTTACAAAGTTTCCAGTGTGTGCTCTCAGTCGAGAGGTCTGGTCGGGCGGACCTACCTCATATTAGGAGTTCACATTTTGTCGTGTAGTTTAACATCATTTCTCTTGGTTGAGCCTTTTCCTGGTCTGGCAACCTAGAATACAAGCCTAATTCTTTATCTTTGGTACTTGGTTAGAGGACTTTTCCTTTGGCGCATATCCATGTATTCTTGCTCTGGATAAATCCTTGTTTCTTCTGGCAAGCTAAAATGCTCGACATATATCTCTTACCTTCAATGTCTAGCCAGACGTGATTGCTCTGGCAAGACCCTTAATCTCGTCTGTCAAGCTAGTTTCCTTGGCATATATCTATTTTTTCGTTCATGTCTTGCCAGGCATGCTTGCACTTACTGGACCCTTATTTTGATCTGGCGAGCAAGAGTGCTCAGTAGACATTACATTTTGACTTCAATGTCTAGCTAGGCAGGCCTACTCTGGCCAGACCCTTAATCGCGTCTGGCGAGTTAGAGTGCTAAGCATACATCTCTTTTTACCTTTGATGTCTAGCCAGGTGTGCCTGCTCTGGCTAGACCTTGATCCCGTCTGGTGAGCTAGAGTGCTTGGCATACATCATTTTTTTCTTGATGTCTAGCCAACGTGCCTTATTTGACTAGCCCCTTGGTCCCGCTTTGGCAAGTTAGAGTGCTCGACAGACATCACTTTTTTTTCTTAATGTCTAGCCAAACATGTGTGCTCTAGCTAGACCCTTAGTTTCATCTGGTGATCTAGGATGGTCGGCCGACATCTCTTTTTAATCCTGACCGTTGAGCTTGATTGCCGCACCAGTCATCACTTTTTTTATCCAGACTGGTGACCTAGATTACCACACAAGTCATCACTTTTTAATCTCGACTCGTGAGCTAGATCGCCGCACCAGTCATCACTTTTGAATCCCAACTGGTGGGCTAGATCGTCGCACCAATCATCATTTTGTAATCATGACTGGTAGGCTATGTCATCGCATCAGTCATCACTTTTTAATCTTGACTGGTAGGCTAGGTCATCGCACCAGTCATCACATTTTTAATCTTGACTGGTGCGCTAGGTTGTCTCATTAGTCATCACTTTTAAATCACGACTGGTGGACTAGGTCACCACAGTAATCATCACTTCTTAATCCTTCATCGCACGTTGTGGAAGAGTCAATTTTCTCATTTTATTTGACAAATGTCACTGAGTACACGCTTCCTCTACTATGATTGGGGGGAAAGATGACCGAGGTGGAGAATCAAAGATAGCCAGGCTTTTTATTTTATGAGTTGCCACCTTTCATTCTTTGCTGGAGCCTGGTGCGTGCTTCTTTTTTAGCTCCATCTTTGCCTTAAAGGTGAAACCCCCTAAGTTATGTATTCTACGTGGGAGAAGGTGTCGATTTGAATTGAACCGCCTTTCTTGGATGCTCTAGCAGGAGAATGATTGACAACTCCGTTGCTCTTAGGGGACACTCCTCAATCAGTGCACCAGTTACTAGCTACTTCACTCCCATGAGTTCATCTATTTCATGCAGGAGCTTGAGAGGGATACACTCAAAGTCCTTGCTAGTCAAAGCCTGATCTTGTTGAAAACCGATGTAGGGGGCCTTGTGACCATCCTTATCCTCTCACCAAGGCTTCAGGTCTTGACTTCGCTCACAAGCCAACATAATGGTACATGGCGTGAGCAACTATATTTCAACTAGGAATGACCCCATACCCTTTTATCCGTGTCGGGTGGCTTTCGTTTGCGCAGAGTTGCAAAATTGTTAGTGGCCAAAGAGACACAAAAGAGTTCGACAGAGGGTATCCTACTAATATTTTTCTCCATCTTCTGCAGTTGCTCACATTTTGCCTCGAAAAGGTCCTTTTAAGGTCTTTGCCTTAATTCGATCTTCAGCGACCTCACTCTCCTCCTTCATCATCTTGGGATTAATCCAACTAGAACCTTGCAAAAAGGGAGCTTGGCCCTCAAAAGCCTGGTTTCATTTTGGTTTCGATTTCCTCAAGGGGTGGAAACAACGCCAGGGGGCCTTTGAGTCATGAGGGAGGATCATTAATGTGCAAGGGACTCTACTGTTTGGGTAATGACTAACCTGCCTTTCCTCTCTCTCTCTCTCTCTCTCCTGGTCACCTCAAAGGTTACGACCTCCGTATTCTTCTTCCTTCATCATATAATCATTACGACGATAAAATGTCCTTCTTCTATAGGGGGAAAGGGTGGATCCTCCCACTCGTCCAGAGCTTCGTCAGCGTAGGATGCCAAACTCATCTCCTCCTTGTGAGATAAAATAATAACAATTTTATCATCGTTCCTATAGACAACACCAACTGTTGATGCCAGAAAGTTCAACAATGATGTTAAAAGCACTTGAAACAAGAACATCAATGTCTGTAAAATACAAATAAATAACGCAAAGAGCAAGGGAACCGGGGGTGATTGCCTTACCTCAATGTTGGGCATAATGCCCTCAAAGCATCTATTTAGACATTTTTAATATGAAATTAGTGAAATTACATTTTTCTTATAATTATTCTTTTGAATTATTGTTGAATAATTTATATATAAATATCAGAAAATTCTATATTCATTAATGAGATTATGATTTTATATAAGTACGAGAGGAGTAAGGTCATAGATAATAAATAAAATTGACATAAACATAATAATGTATGAAATCTTTAATGAATAGTTACTAGTACGGTTCACTAAGCATTATGAATGCATGTGATCTGGATCCAGATCACTGATATGGATATACATCTTAGTGAAGATACTTTATATAATAGAATTATATATGACATAACCGATGTGGATTAATATCTTTTTAACTTATTATTTATCATAAAGATTTAATACACACCAATCTGATGATCATATATAGATAAGTATGAATCCTGAGTAGTCATAAACAACTATGCATGTCTACTGGATCTTTTGATTCACTCATTAAAGTTTGTTTGTAAAACAGACTAGTGACTTTTGTTTTGGAGATTCATTGATATAGATAGCTGAGAACATGATCTTACAAGATTTCGAATCCAAGCTTTCCTAACGGATCATATATTGGTTCTCTTAAGTGTTAGTTTTGGAACTGAATAGTTATTGAGCTTAAATTCATAATACGATTATAAATTAGTTATTCACTAGTGAATTAACAGTACTTAAGTATCAAAAGGTAATTAGAAGGGTAAAATGATAATTTTGACTAGCTCTAATCTACGAACTAATAATTGGAAGAAAAAACTACATGAGATGATTATATCAATGAACTACACAGGAATACTCTATAAATATATTATGTAATCTCTATGAGTGGAATTTCATATTTATAGTGGAGTAATAATGAAATGAATAAGTAAGATTATTTAATTAAAGAGTTTAATTAATAGTCTGATTTATTGAAGCTTAGGATTATGGGTCCATGGTCCCCAAGTCATCTCTGTACTATACAGTGTAGGGTGTGAATATTTCAGCTGACTTGCAAAAGGATTTATATTTCTGGGGCAAGTATATAATTATGAGATAATTATGTATGATTAATTAATTAAAAATTATTTAATATAATTTTTAGAAATTATCATTAAATAATGATATCGATTAATTTTGCTTTAATCGATAAGTGAGACAATAATTCAAATATTTGATTATTATAAGACAATAATTCAAATTTTAAATCAACTAAATATGTTGTCTGATCTAACAGATAAGCTAGTTGATAGGGATGATAAGATAAGTTAATTTTTGAACTAACTAATATCTAGATATTTATCTGATTAAAATAAAAATAAATTTACAAAAATTGCCACGTAGCACTACAGTGGGACGTGGCACACTATAGTGCATCACAGCACTACAGTGGTGCCGTGAAACTATAGTGTTGTGAGGCATTGTGACTCCTCACGGCACACTACAGTGTAATTAATTTATTATATTATGTAAATCCCTAAGAAACCTGATATGCAATTTACTATAAAATATATTGATACTATTTTATTGGCTTCAGTGTGCTAAGAACACAGTTGCAATCATGGGTAAAACTTTCTAAGATTAAAAGCTAATAAAAAATCTCTTTGAAGAACTTTTAATTGTTTTTCGATCAGAGTTTTGTCTCACAAATCAATCCTCCTAAAAAATCTCTAGATCTCATGTGCTGAGTATATCTAGAGACAAAAAAAGTATTTTTGATATATTATACGTGCTCACACACGTCCTAGTGTATTTGAGGATTGGTTTCGAAGATCGTGATGTAGATCTTGAAGTCTATCGTCTGTGGGATAGCAAGATCGTTATATTGCAGGAATGCTTGATTAGATTACAAGAGGTATATTTTATATCCCTGCATGTCTTTAATTTAATATAAAAATATATAATGGATCTGATCTGAAAAAATATTTTTCAATTAAAATTTTTTCATCTTTGGGATCTGTGATGATGCGATCGTTTATAGTTTTATAAATATTTTTTAAAACACCACCACGCCTTCCGCCGCACGTCGCCACGGATTCTAACAATTGGTATAGGAGTAGTCTTTAGATATTTAAATATTAAATACTATGTGGGTGTTCCTACATCGTTCATAATATATATATTAATATGTACGAATGAATGGATGGTTTGTTTTTTAATGTATAGTTAATGATGAATCGTTTTGGGTATATGATTTTTTATAGTTTTATTTTAAATATCATGTTGTAAAATTCCGATCGTGAAAAGACGAAGAATGCACGAGACGAATAAAAAAGAAAAAATAGAATTTCCTAAGGAATTCCAGTGTCGGCACCAGAAATTACATTTTTGGCACCAACGTCGCCAACAAAATCAGCGCCAGCGACAATGACGCCGGTTATGGTTAACGGTGGTGGAAGGGGGCCGCGGCAGGAGAGTCTTATCGTCGGAGGCAATTATTGTTACTGCAAGGGATGTTTTACAGGGAGAGTCCCATCCTTGTGATGTTTCATGAAAACCCAAATCTTATCCTTATACTTTAAATTTTAAATTTTGATCTTGAATTTTTGAAATTTTGAATTTGGAAATTTGAATTTTGAATTTTAAAATTTGAAATTTGATTATTAAAATTTGAAATTTTATTTTTAAAAGGATAACTATTGATTTTAATTTATTTAATTAAAATTAGTTAATTGATTGGGTTTAATCTAAGTTTGATAAGTCATCAAATTATTTTTTTGACTATCAAATTCAATTAATTTTAAAAGGATAATTAATATGATTATTTAACAATGAATATTAGTTTATCCTAATTAAAAGGGTTTTGATCAAAGTTTGAGGATTATAAAAATGGACCTCTGGTGGAAAATGAGTTATTTGGAAAATATGTATTCTTGAATCCCTCGTAATTATTTCTATTTTTTAAAGGTTGTAATTTAGAAATACTCAATATTCACTCGGTTCATCAAATATTTATTTTATTATTAAATAAATATTTATTGATTTGATTGATAACATGATCATGTATTAGTTGATCACATGCCATACATGAAACCCCACACAGTTTTATTTAATAAGTCATCTCATTAGTAGAAACATGATTGATTACTTCTATCCTAATATGTTTGTATGAATTGTTTTGAGAAATCAATTTTACATCCATAGGGTTATTTTAACTGATAATTAATTTGAAATTAATTGATTAGTTAAAATAGAAACATATTATCCTAAAATAGTGAGTACGAGAAGGTTGACATGTCAATGTAACTTATGGTCTCTATTATTCGTACAACAACATGAGTGCCTTGTGATGGCTTTGTTTTCATCTCCCTAAGGAAGGTTTCGAGTTGTATCAATACCAAGGTTGAACTTTTTAAGAAGATAAGACTAAGTGATTTAGTTTAGTTTTCACCGACCCTAAGGCGGCATATTCTAAATCAAATCATGAAATTTGAAATAATGGGTTACACTCACAAAGTCACAATTAATCTTTGAGTGGATAATTGTAACATGATCAAATAAGCGATACCTTATTATTAAAAGAGAAAATATGAGATATTTTGAGTTTTAATTAATAATGATTAAAATATCTCATAAACTGTCTAAAATTAATCTGACCGACTCTAAGGCAACACATTAATTGTTAGGTTGTTTTATCGTGGATTGGTAAATGTTAAAATTATGTGTTTAATATGTTGCATTCAAGCATCACGTTTACTTTCTGAATTCTTGATATCTATTTCAATTATATTGAATTATGTATGTTTTATTTTTCAGTTATTATTTTGTCTACTATGAGCAACCCTATTACTGCTTTACTTGCACTTGAGAAAGTAAATGGTGATAATTTGATAAGATGGAAGTCAAATTTCAACTTGATGTTAATTTGTGAGAACCATAAATTTGTTCATACTGTAGAATGTCCTGAGGAGCCCGCTGCCTATGCCCCTAAGAATGTTAGGGATAAGTTTGATGCTTGGATTCAATCCAACAACAAAGCTAAGTGCTACATGCTTGTGAGCATGAACGATGTTCTGAGAACCAAGCATGAAAGCATAGAAACTACCTATGAGATTATGGAATCTTTACAGGCGATGTATGAGCAGCAGTCTGATCAAAGTCATCATGAGGCTACTAGGAGCTACATGACAACCAATATGAAGAAAGGGACTTCTATACGTGAACATATTTTGAACATGATCAATATAATGCATGAGGCTACCATTGATGAACGAACTTAAGTCATCATTATACTTGAATCACTCACACCTGCTTTTTCTGCGTTCACCAATAACCATGTTATGAACAAGTTGAAATTCAACATGACCCAATTGTTGAATAAACTGCAGACTTTTAAGTCACTCAACAAGAGTATGACCAAAGAGGGCGAGACAAATGTTGCTGAACAAAAATCTTCTTCTAGTGTTGTTAAGAACAAAAAAAGGAAGATGAAAAATGGTGAGGACAAGAGTAAGAACAAAAGAGGAAAGAAAGCCAAAAAGTCACCCAAGACCAAGAAGAACAAAGGCGACATCAAACCCCAGAGAAAGTGTTTCTACTGTAGAGTTGAAGGTCACTAGAAGAGAAACTTTAGCAAGTATCTCTTTGAGCTAAAAAAGAAAGGTAAAGGTGATTTATTTGTACTTGAAGCTTGTTTAGTGGAATATGATTCATCATCCTGGATATTGAATTCAGGAAACACTAATCATGTATGCTCTTCTTTGTAGATATTTGATTCGACAAGAGAGCTTGCTGATGGTGAGGGGATAATGAGAGTTGGCAGTGGCGTGCTCGTGTCAGTGAAAGCATTGGGAACAATCCATCTTAAGTTTGGAAATAATTTTCTTGTTTCGAACAATGTTTATTTTATTCCTGGATTTTTGAGAATTTTGATATCTCTTTCGTTAGTGCATGAATAATCTGTTGAAGTTTTTTTTTTATTAATAATCAGTTTATTATTTCAAAAGAATGGATTCAATATTTGTCAAGCTAAAGTTTCGAGACTATATGTGCTTAAACTGACTGAACATGCTTTGAATAATTCTGAATTGTTTAAAGTAGCAAATCCTAAAAGTCACAAACAGCAAAGAGTTTTTCATGATGATGACACGTATCTATGACATCTTAAGTTGTGACATATTAATCTAGATAGATTAAACTGATTAATAAAACATGATGCTTTGAGAGAGCTAAAAGTTGTGACTCTTCCAGTTTGTGAATCTTATCTAAAGGGTAAATGACCAAGAGATCTTTCTCTGGAAATGACGAAAGGGCTAAAGAACCATTTGAGCTAGTACATAATGATGTCTGTGGATCAATCAATGTACAAGCTAGAGGTGGGTATGAGTATTTCGTCACGTTTATTGATGATTACTCTAATACTTACCTAATGCATTGAAAGTCTGAAACTTTTGGAAAGTTGAAGGACTTCAAAACTGATGTTGAAAAGTAATTAGGTAAATCATCGAAAACACTTCGATCAGATCGAGGTGGTGAATACTTAGATTTAAAATTCAAAGATTACATGCTGGAGTATGGTATTCTATCCCAACTCATAGCACCTGGAACGTCACAGCAAAATGGTGTTTCAGAGTGGAGAAAATGAACTCTATTGAATATGGTTAGGTCGATGTTAAGCTACTCATCACTACCACTCTCATTCTGAGAATATGCACTTCGAACGACAACCTAGATTTTGAGTATAACGTCTTCTAAGTCTATAAGAAAGACACCTTTAGAGTTATGAAATGGTACCAAACCTAGTTTGCGTCATTTCCATGAACACGACTATATGAAAAACTACAAACCTTAGAATCTAACTTTCAAATCTTGGGTCTAAGAACGTGAGCTGGACTCTAAAGGTGTGTATATTTTGTTGGCTATGTTCTAGAAGCAAGGAGGGGGTACTTTTATAGTCACAATGATCAAAAGATGTTTGTATCGATAAATGTCACTTTCCTTGAACACGACTATATGAAAAACTACAAACCTCAGTGCAAAGTAGTTCTCAAATAATTAGCGTCTGATGAGATCAGACCACCTTCATCATTAATCGATAAACGACAAACCACAGAAACCACTGATCCTGTTCAGGAAACCCGGTGCAATGTCGTAGTGGGAGGGTTGTAAGACAACCTATTCATTATGACTAAAGGCACAGGTCCTAGTGTCTGACACTGATAAAGATTATCTATTAACCTTTAAAGATGTGATGGAAGATCCTGAAAAGGAGAAATGGCAAGATGCCATCAATAAAGAAATGGAATCAATGTATTCCAATTCTATCTGGGAACTTGTATTTTCACCTGAAGATGTCGGGCACATTGGATGTAAATGAATTTTCAAGAAGAAAAGAGGTGCAGATGGGAAAGTAGAGACTTTCAAGGCTAGACGGGTAGCCAAAGGCTATATACAAAGGACATAAGTTGATTATGAAGAGACATTCTATCTCGTTGCCACGCTAAAATTCATTCGCATCCTTTTATCCATAAATGCTAGTTTAGATTATGAAATATGGCAAATGAATATCAATACAGCTTTTCTGAATGGCTCTCTTGAAGAAAGTATCTAGATGATGCAACTATAAGGGTTCGGGAAAAATGGGCAAGATAAAAAAGTATGTAAGCTGGTTAAATCTATTTATGGATTAAAACAAGCATCTAGATCTTAGAATCTTACATTTGATGAATTATTAAGATAGTGGTTTTTTTAGTTCTTTATGTAGACGATATTCTACACATTGGGAATGATGTAAAAATCTTTGCCAAAAGTAAGGAAGTGTTAGCTGAGAAATTCTAAATGAATGATTTTGGAGAGGCGAGCTATGTTCTAGGCTTGAAATCCTAAGGGATAGAAAGAACAAGATTTTGGCACTTTCCGAGGCATCGATAATTATAAAATTTTGAATTATTATCTAATAATAATTTAACATTATCTAATTTCACAAATTAGATATACTGTCATACTTATCGACAATTAGATGATCAATCGATATAATTATTTATATATGATTTTAGAAAATTAATATAAATAATTTAATTAATTAATTGCACATAATTATTTCATAATTATGTACTTGTCCTAGAATAAAAATTCATTTTGCAAGTCAGACATTTTCTTATGTCCTAAAATATTTAATGTATAGTAATTGCCACAATGTCATGTGGCACTAGAGTTGTGCACAAGTTACAGTGGGTCCCACTATAATGATAATTTTAAAATTAAATATTATGTTCAGTTTATCACTAAAAATTTGATGATCCTAGAAATTATATTTAGATATTATTCTAATAGCATCAGTATTGGTTGCATCAGTTGAGAACTGTTGGTCAAGTGTTGAGAACACAATCAGGGCAAAAACTCTCTCTGTCATCAAAAGTTCCTTGCTAGTCTGTGACTCTTTGTTGTTATCTCAGCTTCAATTTATACAGATTATTTAGTGTTGGGTTTGCTGATGTACTCGACAGAAGTGCTTCTTTTATAGGGGAATTATACTGAAGATCCCAAGCTGGCAAATGCATATGCTCATGAATTTTTCATTCTCGGTATCTATGCAATCTCATACTTCTTCAACAATTGTAGCATTTCTTTTATCTGTTGTAGGTACTTTGCCATAATGGTATCTTTGGTGTTGCACTTTCCAGAAACTTGGTTAGCATCTAAGACCAAATTGTAAATTTTTTTAACATTTGTTACCCTTAATTCATGGAATTGATGGAGCCCAGCTAGCAACGCTTCATATTCTGCTTCGTTATTGGATGCCTTAAAACCGAAAGACAACACTTGTTTGAATATTTCACCCTATAGGGCCTGAATCACTACCCCCACTGCTACCCCCCCCCCCCCCCCCCCNCCCCCGATGATTGAATGCTCCATCCACGTATAGGGTCCAGATTTCTTCTTTAGATTCAACCATTGTCGAATGAGGTTGTCCATCCTTGTAGGTGAACTCGGCGATGATGTCCGTTAGGACTTGAACTTTGATAGCAGTTCATGGAACATAATAGATATCATATCGTCCAAGCTCAACTACCCATTTGGCGAGCCTTTCTAGTCATCTCCGGAGAATGCAAAAGACTTCTTATAAGAGATTTTGTTTTCACTTTAATTGTATGCGTTTACAAATAATGACTCAGTTTTCTGGCATCAACGATCAAAACGAGCTCTACCTTATCCATCTTTTTGTATCTCATCTCTGGGCGATGAGGCTTTTGTTGACAAAGTATACTGGTTTCTGATTCCAGTTTTCAAATCTGATAAAGGTCGTAGTGACCTCTATTTCTAAGACAATGAGATACATAAAAAAAACTCTTCATCTGGCAATGACTTTGATAGTAGCGGGGGTGATGCTAGGTGTTGCTTAAATTTCAGTAGTACATCTTCACATTCATCATCCCAATGACGTCCAAATTTTTTTATTATATTCGTGAAGAGCGGCCTACATCTGTCTGTTGACCTTGCTAAGAATTTGTTCAGTGCGAGTAGCTTTCCTGATAAGCATTGAATTTCCTTTTTTTTCTCTGAGTGAATTAATCTCCAGAATCTCCTTAACCTGATTGAAATTTACTTTGATTCCTCTGTGGTTGAAGAGGTTCCCCAAAAACCTTCCCGATGCAATTTAGAAGGTACATTTTTCTGGTTGAGTTTCATGTTGCTCTCCCTACACTCCGCTTTAACCAGAATATCATCCACATATACTACCATTGTTCATCCGATTTGTTTTTGGAATATCTTATTGACCAATCATTGACAGATTTCCCCTGCATTTTTTAAACTGAAAGAAATAACAGTACAACAAAATACTCCAAAGTTAGTTACGAAAGATGTCTTTTCCTTATCAGATTGAAACATTTTCACCTGGTTGTATCCTGAGTATGCATTCATGAAGCTGGACTAGTTCATGGCCCGATGTTGCATCATTCATCTAATCAATTCTAGGTAACGAATAATCATCTATTTAGCAAACTTTATTCAAATCAATGAAGTTTACACAAATTCTGCACTTTCCATTCTTCTTTTTTAGCATTACAACATTCGCTAGCGGCTGAGGGTAACTGACTTTCCTGATGAAACTCGGCATCGAGCAATTTCTCTACCTCCTCCTCTACAACCGCTTTCCTTTCAGCTGCAAAAGTATGCTTCTTCTGTTTCACAAGTTTCATAAAATGGTCAACATTTAGTTTATGAAAAATTAATTTTTCATCAATACCTGGCATCCGCGCTGCCATAGTCGCCAAGATATCGACATTCATTTTAAGAAACTCCATAAGTTCAGCTTTTTTCCGCTTTGGTGAGTTTTACTAGTATCTTCATAACATTTTAGTTTCCAATGTCAACGAGCACTACAACGAAAAAGGCTACGATAGCGATAAAAAATGCTATCATAGGGTATCAATAGTATTTTTGAAAATGTGATGTATACCGACATTATTAAAAGTCTGTTGCCTATGATAGCATTTTTATGACTATAAAGATGCCTACGAAAGCGTTTTTTAAACACTATCAATAGCTTTTTATAAATGTTATAGAAAAACCTTTCATAGCGTTTATAAACGCTATAAAAAACCTTTCATAGCATTTAAAAACGCTATAAAAATCCTTCCACAACATTTTATAAATATAGGTCTTCAATAGCGTTTTATATATGCTATCATAGGTCTTTCATGCCTTTTGTAAATGAAATCGTAGGTCTTTCATAGCGTTTTATAAATGTCATCGTATGTCTTTCATAGCATTTTATAAATGTCATCGTATGTCATTCATAGCATTTTTCATTACTTATTGTTTTGTTAATGTTATTAAATACTTTTTATAACTTTTTTGTTACTTATTTACAATTGTACAAATATAAAAAATAAATAACTTTTCAGAAAATATCACGAAATAAGAAAATCACATATCATTTTATTTAATTAGTCAAAATTGTTACATATTAATTGTCTACTAGAAATCATATCTCAAAATGATAATTACATATTGGTTTTTAGAATAGAGCAAGAAAAAGTAATTTATCCAAAAAAAAATTAAAATCTAGTATAAGTTCACATCTAAACAAATCATACAACCCACCGCTTAAGTTTTATGGATCTAGGACCATTGGCAATAAGATGAGAGGAGTTGAGATTCCTCTGGGTACTAAAGATGGAGATACCCTAGGAGGTTGCTTGGTGGTTTTCCTTGGTTAGGAAGTGGTGGCGCATGTAACTGTCTTGGTGATGCTTTAAAAACCGTTGTGTCGTTGGCTATAAAAGCACTTTGTCGCTTGCTTGCTGGAACTTCTGGAACTTTCTCTTGGTTGAACATTCTAGAACTTTCTCTTGCTACAATTGTCATTTCAAACAAAAAACAAAAATAAGAAGTTAAAGGAAAAATAATTTTTTTAAATTAGAAAACCAAGAAACAAGAAATACCAAGGAAATAAATCAAAAGAGTTTTACGTTTCACACATCATCCCTCAAACAAGAGAAATTAACAGATGTGGATCTTGACTTTTCTCCGAATATTAAACACTGCCATAAGAATCCCAAAGTGAGTATTAGGTAAATGAGTCCAGATTAATATTGTGGAGTCATGACCAAAGATGACAATATGATGCATTCACTTTGCATCACCACTCTTTATAGGGGAAAATGTATTACAAGTGTGCTATATATTTAAGAGTCTAATAAAGTGTTGTCCGTACTCTGATCACTCAATATCTGGGAAGCATGACTTCACTGGGGATTGCTACATAGTAATCCAAATTGAAGAAACAAAAAAAACACGAGAGAAGTTATTGAAATCATTAATACAGAAATGATGATGTCTAAATAGGAATGATCTTTGTATGTTTGTAAAAAGTGTTTCAGAATTTATATAATCTTTAATTACCGAAAGGAAAAAATTGATGTCTAAACAGGAGATAATATATATTAAACTATGAGCTTCCATTGAAGTTTTGGATGAGTAAACAGCAAAACTAATGGATTTTTTAAAATAGAAAAAAAATGTAAAACAATAAAGAATTAAATGAATGTTCTCACATGGTGCCAGAAGAGAATATAAAAAAGTTTGGACGGGAAGTTGAAAAAAAAGAAGAGGTTGAGAGGAATACCACCCTTAGGAAGAAGGGGAAAGAAAACCAATTGGTATTTCGAAAATTAAAATAATCTAGTACACCATGTACCTACAAATTGTAAGTTAAACTGGTTTCGCAAATTACCTTACATGTTTTACAGATTAGCATATTACAAAGATGAGAACAACTAACCAAAACTTTGATTTAGTAACATATTTTGCAGATCGATGGCACCAGCAAAGCTAGAAGTACTTAGTGCCTAAATATTACCTAAAGTTACATGCTCAAAAACTATAGTCCTCAGTATCAGTCATAACAAAGATACAATAAAAAGTTTATAGTAATTATAATTTACGTGTCCCCAAGATGAAATCATGCAGATGTGAAGTTGTACCATATATGTAACAATCTCAATCATGTAAAACAATAACACTAATTTAACCATGTTAGACTAACATGGTTGAGATAATATGTGCATCAATAAGGTTACCTTAAAGTCTACAACTTGATGTGCCCCCGTTAGAAGAATTGGCCTTAATTTGTGAAATCCTTTGGAGATTAGATAAATAAAGAACATAAAGAACCCTAGAAAAGAATATTAATAGTGGAACTTTCAAATGTAAATTAAGTGAAAAAGGAGAATGCATATAGCGAAAGAGAGAAGTGTAAACCAATTGGAACCGTTGCGTAGAGATTCAAGAGAAATATTGAGGCTCGAACATGTTCTATTTCATCTCCCTTACCCATGCCTCCAATTATAAATAAGAGAAGGAAAATGTATACTAACAAAAAAGCTAGATAAAACAAGAAAAAGAATGGATACAATTGCACATGATCATTTCATGGTTATGGCTTCACGACATTCAAATTTCAGTGCTCCACTTCAATGAAGAATTACATATAAAACACCAATAACAAGGACAGTCCAAAAATTGACAAGAAGATTGGAAATGTGAGAACTTACAGATTTCCTTCATTTTCTTAACCAAAATATGCATATTATTTCCCATATCCAGTATTTCTTGAACAAGATGATAGTTTACAGTCACCAATAATCAATTACGCTTTGGAAGTTGAAAAATAAATGTGGATATATGTTGGGAATAAAACTGATATTCACACATCTTCAATTCCACACGTCAAAGAAAATATGAACTTGACCAAATCCAAAGAGGCATATATAAAATGGATGGCAAAAAGAAAACATAGTGCAAGGCAATACTCCGAATTCCAAAATAATACCTTATTTTGTTTTGACTATTAGAAAAAAAAGTCCAACATAAAATCGACAATGCAAGTATAAAAGAAAGGAAAATTTTGAAATTATAAGAACCAAATAAGAAAGAACCAAAGAAGATTAGTTAAAGAAGATACCTGAGTTTGTCTAGACAAGACAACAACAACACCGATTATCGAATTGTTTTAAATAATCTCCTCAATTCCCTTATGCCCCCAAACCTAATTCGTGAGGCACCAACTGAGGAGAATGTTACACAGTACTTTGCATCATATATTAGAAAATAACTAAACTGAACTTTCTTTAAATTCTATGATTAAAAGACTCCAATATGACATGGAAACATTAAGAAGAGTTATTTCAACTTAGATAGTGGGGGGAGGGGGTGAGAGAGAGAGCAAACATTGTAGCAGCCCTAGCTGCTATGTTCAATGGCATGCCCAAAGTTACATGCTCGAAAACATGTTTTGCAGCTGGGACTGCTACAAGGATAAGATATTAATAAATTTCAATGTTTAAACACCCAAAATAGTAGCAGAAAAGGTAGATAATCCTAGACATGTTCAAGACTTTAATAAACAAAAACTCCGAACCATATCAGAATTGTTTCCATCTTTTTTTAACATGGGAAACTAAATTTACAGATAAGCTCATTTTAACTTGGCAAAAAGAAACCCAGGATTACTTTTCTCTTGCTAAAAACAACTTAATCCCTAACATAACAATGAAAACGATGAAATTCATGTTTGATAAACAAAATAATAAACTAATCTCAAATAAAAACAATCTATTCCCTAGCATAAACTAACCTAACAACGACTCAATAAAGGGAAGCAAACAAGATAGAGGCAGCTTTGAATACAAATGGAATAAGAAGTTTGTTTATTTAGTCCTCCAAGAAGCTGCAATATGGAAGAAAAAAAAGGAACTCCTCATATGAACTAAAAAACTACAAACATATGAATATATTATATAAAACATCAACATCTACAGAAAAGAAGTAGGTATGTATCCATGAACAGACCAAGCTCTTAATGCCTAATCCTTACTTACTAGTTGTAGATTTATCCTAGAGAAATTAATACAACCGAAAGGATAAAACATAGTTTAGTGCACAAATAGAATGATCACATACAGTAGTACTTTAGCATCATAAATTAAGGTATGAATCCAAAACCCTAATGAAATTGAATCAACACAACACATCTTTTTTGTATCAGTAATCAACACAATGCAACTCGAACCAGGCTGGTAATTGAAGTACCAGTACGGAAGAACCCAAGCTTAATATTGTTCTCTTCAGCTTTTTTTAATGTACTCTTCACCTTCAAAATTCCATAGATGCCGCAACCAATATGATTAAGAGATTACTTAAATTTACTAGTTTTAGTTCAGATGGACTACTCTATAGCGCTACATTATTCCATGAGCTCGAACAAGCTATAATCTTATAATAGTTGATTACTGTAAGATACAAGGTCCACCAGAACAACCATAAATCTTTCTTATTCATCTGAGCCAGAGACTAAAGAAATGTGTGGTTGATTTCATGTTTAGTACATCAATAAGTAAAAAATTGTTTGATTTCTTGAAATGAATGCATATATTATGAAACATTCAATACCGTGGCTGATAAGTTGGTTGATGAGATTGTTGTATTATTGTAAACCCTTTGGATGAACAAGTTCCTTCCATCTGAAAAAATAGGACACAGTTTGACAGAAGTTTCTAATCTGAGTAAAGAAATAGGAAAAAACATAACTTCTTTTATGTAAAAAAGAATGTTATTCATTTAAATGTTTGAAGAATATACTCGGGATGAATCTTGACCAAGAGATGGAAAAACTATAAGCATCAAGGCCTATATCCACCATTAGTTGCACACCTTCCTGCTAAAACCCAACAACTTAAATTGATTTGTGTTTAGAAAACTAGTATTGACAGATGATGGGATAAATGAGCACTATTTTGTTTCTTCCTCAATGTGTGTAAAGCACAAAATTTATTGAAAGAGAAAGACTTAAAAAATATGAGGATTTGGATTCCTGCAACATGAGGATGTCATGTTTGTATAATCTAGACAATTGAATTTATTTTCTACGAGCCACATACATTCTACACAAATTTCTAAATAATCCACAAAACTTTATTTTGGTAGGAAAAATGTAGACCGTTGATTAGTTTATTTTTACCACGATTCTATAAGGTTAAACGTCTAATAAACTAGAATATTTGCAAGTCACATCGTAAAACTAGAACCTATTCAATGGTTTTACAAATTCTGTTATTACAAGTCTATAATAGAATCATGACATTGACATTGTTCAAATTTTGAGTACAACAGGCTACGTCTGAATGTACATAACAATACTTACAATGTCCAAAATCTTACATTGATACAATTGTTTGCATTTCCAAAAATTGTAAAAGTAAAGTTACTAATCAATCTTCACGGATGAGTATGTGAGCCTCGTGAACCAAAAGCATGCATAATTTCCAATGGTTCCAGTCAGCACAAAGAATGTATATGAAGCAATAAGTGTATATCCAAAGTAAAGTAGCCCAGAGACAAGCTTCGTGATTTCAAGTTTAGTAAAGAAGTAGAACATAGAGTAGAAGAAAAGGTAGAATGCATTAAAATACTAATTCAGATCAATCTCCCGAGAATAATTAAGATCTATACTAATTTACTTATAATGTTGAGGTTGGAACATTACCAAAAAGAATATCTGCATACGTTTTCAACAACATTTTTAAACTTTATAAACAGGACAATATTGTAACGACAAATAAGAAAAAAATGATCTCACCGTGAAATACCCTCTAGCTCTAGGTTTGACAGACGATTGGGAGAGCTCCGATTGAAAGGGGTTCACCTCGTGACCAAGAATGACAAGCTTAGGACTGGCTCACGCGTGCCTGAGTCGCCTGTAGAGAGAGAGCGAGAGAATGAGCTAAGAGAAATAGTTGATATAGAGATATCAAAGAGAAATAGATAGAAATGATGTACCATACAGAACTGGACAGAGCTGAGAGAGGTAGCTATGAGAGAGAGCGTAGAGAAATAGTTGTGAGAGAGAATCTATGATAGAGAGCTGAAAAAGAGAGTTACAAGAGATGCAAGCAATAATGAAAAAGCCGAGAGAAAGCTTTGCCTCACGAAGAGAAAGCTTTGTGAGCTTCGTCGTAGAGAGAGCTCTCTGTGAGTTTCACGCGGGGAGAGGCAGGGTTGAAGAGAGAGGCGCTGTGTGAGAGGGATTTTTTGTTCAATGTCTTTGAGGTTTGAGATTTTTATTCTCGCACTCCTTTTGCCCTCGCGTAAAAATATGCACTCTCATTGCACTTTGGTATAAAACGTCATCCTTGAGTGCAATTAAAGCATTTAATTCTTGTAGTGGGACTTTATTCTGCTCGCAGCCTCATATTTTGGATTGTTCTCGTCATGTTCATCTTCGACTAATTGCTATTATTCAGTCGTTTCATTCCCATTACCAGGAATGGGAACTTCCTTCCTTTTAATGGAATCGAGTGTCATTATGGTGCAACCTTGAGCAGCTGCTTGGTCTCCTTTTATAGTTTGAATGCCATATGTTGAAAGATACTTCATTGTCTGGTAATATACAAACAAGACAACTTTCATCTTGTGAATCTAAGTCCTCCCTAATATTGGGTTGTATGGTGACGGCACATCGATTAACATGAAGTTTGTGATGTGGTTAAAAGGGTCAGCATGCATAGGGAGTGATTCCTTTTGAATAGGTTATGGCTATGTTGAAACTAATTAACGGTTACCCCACTTTACATAGTTTCAACGCATCTATGTACATTTTCTCTAGTGTTGATCAATGGAGTATGTTACCCGCACTTCCTTCATCAACCAAGACACTTCTCTGTAGGCAATTCCCAATCTGAATGGTTATCACCAATGCATCATTATACCCATCGTGTTTCCCGTTATCACTATCATAAAAATTAATCAGAATGTCATTGTTTGCTTCCTTTGTTAGGGTTGTTTTTTTCAATAGATATTTCTTTCCTTCCTCAAGGTACCTTCAGACTTTGTGAGAGTGATGATCCTATCTATGATCTTTAATGGTTCTTTTTCTTTCGGGCGTTCATCATTTCTATACTTTCTTGGCTAGTCTTTTCTAGCAATAAATTTCTTCTCGTACCCTTCTTTTATTAGTTCTTTAATGTAATCTTTCAACTAATAGCAGTCTTCAATATAATGATCATCACTCCAATGATTTGGGCAGTATTTGTGTTTGTCTCTTTCATATAGTTCTCTAGGAAGGGGTGTTAGCCTATTCAACTGTGGCTTCTCTTTTATGGACTTGAGGGTCTGATTAACCGGGAGGTTCAATAGAGTATAGATTTGTTCCCTTGGGTGGACCCACTCTGGCGATCTAGGTTTCTTTTCTACATTATCTATCCTTTCTCTCTTCTTCGTTGTTCTGTCCATTTAACGCTTCCCTATTTTTGTATTTTGCACATTCTAGCGTTGGTCTGAATTCCGTTGATCCATGATCTTTTGCATGCTCTTCTTTTCATTATCCCTTATCCCATTGATAATGAGTGGGACCAAATGATTCAATCGGGGTAGTTGTTGAACCATACCACATAGTTCCAGCAACAACAAAAGCTGTAAAAAAGACAGCAGCAATACTACTGGATAGGACAGTTTCAATATTTCCCATACGTAATCCTTTGTATAGATGTTGGGATGGACGAACACTAAGATGGAATAGGCCCGCTAATATGCCCAATGTACCTGCTGCAATATGATGAGAGGCTATTCCTCATCCCCCAGAGTTATATACATTTATCCCCTCAGAAAAGTTTCTGCCATCGTAAGTGGCTTATTTTTTGACACGAAGAGGGGTGAGTTTGGGTCCAGTCCTCATCTGAACGCTAGGCTTGCTACCCGATCATCATAGTTTTTCACATTTTTCATCGTAATGATTAACCTTTCCTTATCGCAATTGTAAGCAGATACTCTATGTCATCCATGGTCCTTCAATAGGTGGAGTATTGTTCCAGAAATATTAAGGACATCAAGCAAAATTATCAATTGAAATAGGATGGAGTGAGTGATACCACTTTAGAGCATTACCACTCAGACTTCTTGCGAACATTCTGCACATCATATCATCCTCGTGCTAATAAAGTGTCATTACCTGCCTGAAATGACGTAGGTGATCAACAAGATCCATCTTCCCCTCATAACATTTGAACTTCAGTGAAATAAACTTCTTAGGTAGGAAGGCCGCCAATATTTCTAGACATAACAAGGATCGTGTAAGAGTTTCAGGTCCGCTACTCTGATGGTGCGCAACTTCTACATCTCTGTCATCTTTCTATCCAACATTTTCTCCATTGCCCTTTCTGTCATCAGCTCCATTAGACTGTTTTCACCTCCTGCCTCTTTTCTGTTATCTTGGGACTGGACTTTCATTTTCTCACAATGTATGTTTTGACTAGCACCCGGAATAAGTTGTCTTGAGGGTTTGGTTCCCCATTCTCCTGCTACAGTCCAGTAACTTGCTTCGGCCCTTATTTCTGCAACGTCCCCTTATAAGGCAACAATCTGTTCTTGCACTATTTTGCCACGCGGTGCTTAACCCCTCACTATTATGGCTTTCTATGTTTTGCATTCTTCTTAAGATAGTCTGGATCATCTCCTATTCTTTTGTGGATTATACAGGTTGATTAACGAGATTATTGATGGCGTCAGCTTTGTTTCTCGTTCCTCGAGCAACAAGTGATCTAGTTCGAGGCATTTTGTGTTACAAACTTGATTTGATCTTAAGCTCTTAATGAAACCATAAAATTGTAAAAAAAACCCTCACATTAAAACATAATGAATAAATATGAGAGAGAGAGAGAATCAATGAAATGTAATTATGATTGCTCTGTTGTTATTGAATTGAATTTAGAGTTACACTGAACTATCTTTCAATCGGTTACATAGATTATATTCTATATGTATGATAGTATATGCATGAAAGGGTTACATTTATTTTGATAATAAAGCGCTCTTAATTTAGTTCGGTAGAACGTGGGTCTCCAAAACCCGATGTCATAGGTTCAAATCCTACAGAGCGTGATTCCATTCTTTTTATTGGTAGGTCGAAAATTACACTGAAATAATTGAACAACAATCTAAATTTGACCCCCTATGGATTAAAGCAAATAGGAGGTCAATAAAAAAAAGAGATGTTAATTAATCAAAGGTCCAACTGATCACCACATCTGTATTGTAAATATTCAGTTACAAATAATCTGGCTAAAGTAATAGGAATTAGACCTAATACGATTCCAAATAGAAAAACTTCAATCATTTCAATTTATTTGAACTAGGAAAAGGAGAGGTAATAGCTATCCTTAAATATTAATCTGTATTGTCCATGAATCTCAATGACCAAGAATTGGAAATTCTTGTAACTGAAAATGGGATTATTAGAATATTCCCTAAAGATTTAGCTATCAACAATAATGAAGGATGTAATCTTGACCGTTTGTCGAACCAATGATCACGATTAACTTCCCCTTAGTGCCATATCACCAAGTCGTGCTTCCGTTTGATTGGCTCCCACTTCTATTTCTGTGACTTTGTTCAAGGAAGAATTTACGTCCGTTCAGAAAGGTTATAAAACGATCTGGACATTATCAATGTAATGTTCTATATGGAAGGTTATTTTTTTAAAGAATCTTATTTAAAATTTCAGATTCATATTAACGTAAGTGATACCATAAATATTTATTTTATTACCATAATTATCTATTTTATTACCAAGAAATATTTTATTAAATATATAAAATGAAATAAAAATTCATTATAGATTATTTGAAATGAAGTAATTTGTTTTTTTACCAAAAGTTTAGTAAATATTTAAAGATGCAAATAAAATACATAGATACTATTCCAATAATATTTTAACATTTTTAAAGTAAATAATTAAAGTTAATAAATATTTACTCATTTCAGTTAATAATCAATAATAGTCATCAAGTTATCATTGACCATCATTTTTATTTTAACGAAATTGGATAAAATAAATATTGACACACTCAATCATATCATGGATAAACTACTAACTATAAGTAGCTATTTACTGGATGGAGACAAAAAATATTTACAATATTTACCATTTTTTAGATAGGAATTTTGAATGAATAATTATAAGAGTGACAATAAAATAGAAAGAAGATAGAGTAGAGATCCTGACAAATACCAGTACTCACATTGAAATGGCTGAAGAAGAAATAGAAAGAGAAATTAATGCTCAGTCACATAATACGTGCAAATCAACCTCATATATTGCATGAGGGAGAGTTTTGTATTTGTACTTCAATACTTTCTTAAAACCAATCATTGCCAATGCTTAACAAGATACATCATAGAGAAACTGAATTGGTTAGCCAACTAACCAACCTGTGAGCTCCCCAAGCACACCAGAAGAGAGGCTAAGGGAGCAGTAAGGATTGGTTGAACCACAACCACTTATGGTTATCACAGATTGCTGACTTAGTAGTGAAGTGTGATGCGACATAATAGTATGTGGTTTATCATCCCCTCAAGGGAAAGGGGGTGATTTTCACCTTGAAATTGGACTTCAAATGCTGGAATTTAGGAGTTGACAAAGCTTTTGTTAATAAGTCTGTTAATTGGTCAACTGGTGGTACAAATCAAATGCCAAGCTCCTTTCTCAAGACTTTGTCCTGAATGGAGAGAATGTCAAGCTCTATATGTTTACTCCTAGCATGTATTACAGAAATGGTTTGCGGCTAGAGCCAAGGCACTGACATTATCACAACATAAGATAGATGTCTAAGAAACTATGAAATGTAACTCCTTTAGCAGGCCTTGGAACCAATATATTTATGCTGAAGCATTTTCCATAACCATGTATTGACTTTCAATACTTGACCTACTAACCATATTTTATTTTAAATTTATGATAAATATACCAATACCTCTAAGGAATATGAGATAAGCCCATGTTGATCTTCTGTTATCAATATTCCCAACCCAGTCTGCATCTGAGTAGGCTTGACTGGCATGATAGTTAGATATTCTTATGTGTGGTCCTTCAGAAATGGTCATTTTTAGATACCTTAACACTCTTTTACATGCCTACCAGTGTTGGTCAATGGGTTTGTGCAAATACTGAATGAGTTTATTCACTATAAATGCAATGTATGGTCTTATGATGGACAAGTATTGAAGAGCACCAATTGTGATTTTAAATAGAGTCACATCAGTCATAGGTTCACGAATATCAGTTGAGAGTTGAATTGAAGAGCAGATTGGTGAAAGAGCTAGTTTGGCTTCATGCATTTTTATCTTATTGAGAAGGTTTGCTATGTATTTGGATTGAGTAAGGAAGAGGCAAGACTGATCTCTGAATACTTCCATGACAAGAAAATAATTAATAGAGCCAAAATCCTTTAATGAGAAAGATAGGTTTCATATCATGTACCAGTTTGTGATGAGGTGAGAGTTGTTACCAGTAATTAGTATGTCATCTAGATATACCAGCAAAAAAATAATGTATTTAGTAGAGGTAAGAATAAAAAAAGATGTGTCTGACTTGGAGTTCACAAAAACCCACTGAAGTAAAGATTTTTTAAGGTTGTCATACCAAGCCCAAGGCGCCTATTTTAAACCATACAAAGCCTTTTTAGGTAAAAAAAAACATGCTGAGGTTTAGAGCTATCAGCGAATCCCTTAGGCTGTGACATGAACATTAATTCATGGAGAACTCCATTCAAGAAAATATTATTTACATCCAACTGTTTTATATTCCAACCAAGTGAGAAAACTATGTGCAAAATATTCTTTACAGTAGTTGATTTAACTATAGGTCATAATGTCTCAGTATAATCAATTCCTGGTGTTTAGTGATAACCCTTAGCTACTAATCTAGTTTTGTACCTGTGTATTCTACCATTAGGGTGAGACTTAACCTTAAACACCCATTTGTTCCCAACTGGTGCCATTTCAGGTTGATAGGGTACTAAATCCCAGATTTGATTACTCATAAGAGCATCATATTCTTCTTGCATAGCTTTTTGCCAATTGGGCTTGGAAAGGGCTTGTTTGACTCTATTTGATTCTGTGGGTATCATGGACTCAAGAATGGGCATATTTGGTTGCAACAAGAGCTTTAGGTTTGAATATGCCAAGTTTAGACCTGGTTATCATGGGATGTTTTCATGTAGGTGCATGGTGAGTGCTAGGTTCAGGTAAGTGAGATGTCACATGAGCAACAAATACAATTGGTAAATCTACAAATAATGTATCAGAAATAGAAGGAAAGTTAACAACAGGATAAGAAATAGGTTGTAAATCAACTGACCTTATTTGTGAGACTACCAAACCATGAGAACCTGCTTCAGAAGTGTTTGGAGTGGAATATCTATTGACATGTGACTTTTGAGTTCTGGTATGACTTATATTAGTAGGATTATGAGGAAAATTTTCAGTTGAGAAAGTGCTAGTGATAGGAAAATTGATAGAGGTGCTTTGTTTTCTACCAAACATTGTTAAGTAAGGGAACACTTTCTTATCAAATATGATATTTATGGACTTATAAACTATGCTAGATTTTTATGAAGGCACCTATAACCCTTATGAGTAGATGGGTAACTAAGAAAAAGACACATATCAATCTAAAAGTCCACTTTTTGTTTATTATATGGCCTAAGATGTAGGTAGCATGCACATCCAACTATTTTTAGGGTAGAATAGTTTGGCGTTGTGTTAAACAACTTCTAAAAAGAAGCAATGTAGTCAAGGACTAGTGTAGCTAATCTATTGATAATGTGAATGGCAGTTTGAAAAGCTTCCCACCAGTAGGTGAGAGGCGTTGTAGCTTGGGCTAAAATGGTGAGTCCAGTCTCAACTACATGTCTATTTTTCCTCTTAATTTCCCATTTTGTTGATGGGTATGAGGACATGGATGTCTTATTTGGATACCATGTTTTTCTAGGTAGGTTTGAAGGGTCTAAACTCTCCACCATAATCAGACTAGAGAGATTTGATTGGCTTATCAAACTACTTTTCAACAAAAGCTTTGAAAACCTGAAATATGTGAAGAGCTTCTAACGTTAAATTCAAAGGGAATAGCCAGGTAAACCTACTATAATCATCTAAGAATGAAATACAATATATGTAACCGTCATTTCACACTACAGGTGCAGGATCTCATAGCTCTGAATGTACCAATTCCAAAGGTTGTTTGGAGATGTGTAAAAACCTAAGGAAGGGAAGAACATGATTCTTTCTCTTTTGACATGCATCACAGAAGATTGATTTAAATTGGTGATTATCAGTATACATAGTTTTTAGAATTTGGAAAGAATTTTTGCTGTTGGATGTCCAACCCTCTTTTACCATATTCTAGTGTTGTTTTTCTCAGTGAGACTAAGAGTATTGGGTTTCCATAGTATCATATTTGTCTTTATGCTAGGTTTCTCATTCGTCATAAGAGAATTAGACCTATTGGACCTTGGTAGTTTGGAATGAAAATATAAGTTGGATTCAGAATCTAAAGGTATAGAAACACAAAAATTATGCAAAAGAGAATCATATATATATTCAAAAGAGTACAAGTTGGATGATTATAAGTACCGGAAGCAATAGAATTTGAACCTTCTTTTATTGATTTCAAAAAATATGATTTTGATAACACTGATATTGGTTTATCAATAGCTTGGAGATGACAGTATTGAACTGAGTGATGTTTTGCAGGTCGAAATGTCAACAAGTAAAGTCAATCCTTAAGAGTCTTTTTTAGGATAAGGGTTCATGTGGCTTTTTCCTTCATAAGATAAAAATCATAGTGAAATTCAATTTAAATATTATTATCATGTGTTAATTTTGAAACACTGATAAGATTTTTTTTCAGGTACTCTAAGCAAGGTTTTAAGCTTAAGAGGATATTTAATGGAGGGTAAGCTAGCAGAACTAATATGAGATATAGTTAAGGTCTTACCATTGCCAACTGCAAGTCTATCCATACCTTTATACTGTTGAGTGAGATTATTGAGGTCAGCTGTGACATGATTGGTTGTTGCACTGTCAACATACCAAGACACGTCAATTAAAAATTTAGGAGAGGCTATATATGCTAATGTTGACATCATATAGGCAGCATGTGTTGAAGCTCTAGCTTGAGAAGAGCTTGACCCATTATATCCCTGATTCACACCTCCATAAAAGCTTCCCTAATTAGAACCTCAATAAAAGTTCTTTTCATACCTATAGTAGCATATTGCAGCAGTGTGGCTTGGTTTGGCACACACTTGACACACAAATCTGTGGTTCCTACCTCACGACCTCTTCCTCTTCCATTGAAGAAGCCTCTGTAACCTTGATTTTGAGAGTTGGACATGCCTCTCCACCAATTTTTGTTATTGTTATACCTCCATTTGACCATTCTCGTTGTTTTCCATTATTTTTCTTATGAGTTACCATGTTAGCACAGGTCTTGACACCCAATTCATTTTTTGCCATTTACTTTTCCACTCTACTCTCATGACAAATAAGCAGGGATTGAACTGTTTCCACTTGCAGGTCTTCTTCCCTAGAGATGATATTGACTACCACTGAGTCAAACTTAGGATCCAATCCATTCATGATTTATAATATCAATTCTTGATTTGATATTGTTTTCCCTGCAACAGTTAGTTACCTTTCTTGCAGGATCACAAGTGGTTCCTAAGTTGCATCATCCTTGCTCTTATTTGGCTTTCAAAGTTTTTTTCTAAAGATTTCCACACTTCTACTAAACTACTACATTGAGTTACACGTCCAAGAATTGCTTCTTTCATGGAAGAATGTAAACAGTTGAGAAGAAGCTGATCTTTCCTGAGCCAGCTCGTGAATTCTAGATTTCTATCCCCATATGCTATTTTCTGTTGTGGTTTTTCTGTTGTTCCAAAGATATTATCATCTAACCTGTGTCCAATTACAGCAGGTATGATCTTTGACTTCCATAAGATGAAGTTATTCCTCTCGAGTCTTACTAACAATGAGCTACTCAAATTGTTCAAGAAGCCATTGTTTGCATTTATTGAGTTCACGACATAACCCATCACTAAGTTGTTTTTTGATGCCATGGATGCGAGTCCTTTATAGGTTACGATACCATGAAAAGGTTGAAGAAGAAAGAGAAAGAAAGGCTAATGCTCAATTACATGATACATGCAAATCAACATCATGAATTGCATGGAGGAGAATTTTGTATTTATATACTTCAATACTTTCTTACAACCACTCATTCCCAATGCATAACATGATACATCATAAAGAAGCTGAATTAAACTAACCAAACCGAGAGCTCCCGAAGCATACCAGAAGAGAAGGTAAAAGAGCAATGATGATTGGATGAGCTTCAGCCACTTAAGCTTGCCACAAATTACTTACTTGGCAGTGAAGTGTGATGTGGCATACTAGTATGTGGTTTATCACACATACATTTGTCAGACTGAATTCTTATGTATTATAGGAGAGTTGAGTATAAGCTAATATCCAATAGAGAGCTCATGATTGAATAAAAATGAGTATGATATAGATTAGAAGCTAAACAGCGAGCCAACCAATAAACTAATATCGGTTGACAGTAACTAAGATGCTCGAGTGAAGGAGAGAATCGTAAAGATGTACACTCTACTTCTTAGCCACTAATCTCTTTGAGATTCTCTTTAACATTCTTGAGCTTCTCTTTAACATCCCCCTCAAGTGAAAGGGGGATGGAATCCCATTGAGCTTTGATTTAAGATATAAAAACCTTGTAGTAGACTTGGTTTTAGGAGTAAGTCTGCTAGTTGATCCAAATAAGAAACAAAACAAATATTTGATTGTCTATTGTAAAATTTGTTTTGGATGAAATGTATGTCAAGTTCTAAATGCTTGATTCTGCATGTAGAACTAGATTTGAGGCTAATACAATTCTAGTTATGTTATCAACCCATAAAATTGGTGGTTTCATCTAATGAAAGCATAATTCAGATAGTAGACTTTGAAACCAAGAAAGTTCTGCTGCAGCATTGGACATGGATCTATATTCACTTTATGCACTAGATATAGCAATTATTTTCTGTTTCATAGAGGACCAAGACAAAAAATTATCACCCAAGATGATCATGTAGGCACCAGTAAATCTCCTATCATCTAGGTTTCCTACCCAATCTGCATAAGTAGGCTTCTAGAACTAGTGAAGTTGAAGGTTTGAGGTGAATTCCTTCTGTAATACTGCCCTTTAGGTACCTTAGTATCCTCTCATAAGCTTGCAATGCAATTTAGTAAGTTTATTAAAAAATTGACTCAACTTATTCATCATGAAACCAATGTCAGGTCTAGTTAAGGATATTGTAGAGCCTCAATTATGAATCTAAATATGGTTATGTCTTTCATAGGTTCACTTGTTGAGATTGAGAGAATACTTAAAACACAACCTAATGATGGAGCAAGTTTTGCTCCTTCCATCTTTGTCCTCATGAAAAGTTCTATGAAATACTTGGTTTGAGAGAGAAATATGTCATCCTTGTCTTTGAACACCTCAACTCCTAAGAACTAGTGTATAGGTCCTAAATCCTTGAGTGCAATGAGTCATTCAAGTTTGTCACCACTTTATGCAGTAGATTAGAATTGTTACCAATTATTAACATATCATCAACATAAACATGCAGAAAAATAATATCCGATGCATTGTGATATAAAATTAATGAAGTATCATATTTAGCATTTGAGAAACTCCACTACAGAGAATAGTTTTGAGCTTACCATACCAAGCTTTAGGAGCTTGGTTAAGGTCATATAAGGCTTTCCTAAGTCTGTAAACATGATAAGGCCTATTATGATCGTCAAAACCTTCTAGTTGGGACATAAATATTGTTTCACTGATAATGTCATTTAGAAAGGCATTATTGACATCTAGCTACCTCACTTCCCAATCAAAACCTACTGCTAGATGAAGAACAATTTATTATTGTAGGCTCGATAACAGGGCTGAAAGTCTCTGTAAAATCTATACAGTAGTCTGATGAAAGCCCTTGGCTACTAACATAGACTTATACCTCTGTATGGTGCCATCAAAGTTCAATTTCAGCTTAAAGGCCCACTTGTTTCCCAAAACTGACATACCAAGTTGAAAATCTACTAACTCCCAGGTTGAGTTTTTATTAAGGTAATATACTCTTCTAACATTTCTTTATGCTAATTTGGGTCCGTAGGAGCTTGTTTTACTAATTTTGGCTCATTTGAGCAGGAGAGGGTGACTAAGAGAATGAGTCATATTTCCCTTATATGCCTATGCTTCCTTTCTATTTTTTCATTTTGCTGAGGGATATGATGATCGGTGTCTAAATTTGATTCCTTGGCTTTGTCAGAATTTGGAAAAAGACCTAAATTCTCCTCCCGAGATTGACTAAATCATTTTGATGTTTTCTGAAGTTGTTTTTCCACCATGATTTTGAAAATAACAAAAAACTATTAAGGCTTTTAATTTTAGTTTTAATGGACATAACCAAGCAAATTTAGAATAATCATCAAGAAAGAAAATGTAGTACTTCTTCCATTGACAGCTATGTGGCATGTCCCCACAAATCAATATGAATCAAGTCTAAAAGATTTCAAAGATATTGTTTTAGAAGTTGGAAAGGGTAAAATGATTTTTTCCTCTTTGACAAGCCTCACAAAAGTGAGAAATTGAATTATGTTTTTACAGTAGAACAAGGATTATTTTGGAGAACTTGATTAAAAACCTTTGATGAGGGATGGCCTAACCTTTGGTGCCATACTTTAAGATCAGTTTTTGCATTGTCCATGCTTAAATCATATTTTCGCACAAACAAATGTGTCATTTTTAGCTAACACTAGGACACTCACAAGTCCCTTTAACAAGGCTATTTTTGGACCTAAGACTTTGAGAAACCTTTTGAAGTAAATTGACTACTTTGAATGTTGCAACTTTACAGAAGGGATGTGTATGTCTAATTTAAATAAACTGAATGGGAGGTCGGAGTAATTTTCTCTATATTTTCTACACAACTGACCATTAGAAGCAAAGTTTCGCAAGGCGCTGAATTTTTTTTGAGAGAGTAAATTTTTTTGAAATCCATGCAACGCTATTTTTTATAGCTTCTTAGTTGGGATCATATTTTGAATCTAAGGAGGATAAACTTCCTTTTGACTATTTGGACTAAGGTCGATTGGACCCACAGTTAATGCCGTTATTCAACGGGCTAATTACATAAATAGATAAGTTTTTTAAATAAACAATAAAAATGGATTGATTTAATTATGACATAAATATGACCATTTTATGCAATTTGATTCAAGAGGCTTAGTCTAGACTAACTATCCCATAAATCAATACCCAAATTTTTTATTAAGCAAAAATGAACCATAATTAGGGGTGTAATCAATTTGGTTCACTCGGTTATTTAGGTAAAAACTGGACCGAACTGAAACTCATGGTTCGACCTTATACCGAACTGAGCCAAACCGTGAGTCTCATATAAATCGAACCGAACCGAACTGTAATCTAAAATTTTTATTAGATTTTCACTCGTTCAATTGTAGATTCCTGTACTATTTTATTTTTAGTAGATTTTCATCATTAAATCTGAAGTTTTCATTTCTAACCACCTAAAGAAGCCTCAGATTTATCACAACCACAAATCATAGTAGCAGCATTTAAACAAATCTGAAAAGAACCTCAACTTGAAACTTTCATATTCCAAATTTATCACAAATATATATCGAAACATTAAAACATAAAATAAAGAGTACTGCAACATTGTTCTGATTCTTTAAAACACATCCTCCTCAAAAATAAATTTGCAAAGTAAAATGACTAGGTAATGATAAATTCTTCATTCTTCAATCTCCAAGACCTACACAAATCCACAAATTAATAGATTCACAAAATCATAGTTATTCATAATAGAGCAGATTCACAAATTAACCTATTAAGACAGAATTCACAAATTAACCTATTAGGACAGAATTCACAATATAACCAAAATCTATTACTAACTTTCAAAAATATATTCACAAAATTCACAATTTCTCAGATTCACCCCAATTTCACAGATTCACAAAACCCTACACATATTCACAAAACCCACCCCAATTTGTCAATCAGTAACCCTACATAGATCCACTAATTCAAAAACCTTACACAAATTTCAAACAAAACAGATCTAAGATAGAGCACTAAAAAGATTCAGCACTTACCTTTATCTCAACTTTCAGATAGAAGAAACCATATCCCTAAGTTGAAGATGTGAAGGAGAAAGAAGAAGTGAAGAACGAAGCAAGGGTTGTGTCATGTTTTGGAGACACAAAGGAGAAAGAACTAGAAGATGCAGAGTAGAAATCATATTCTGAAATTCAAGGAAGAAGAGCGAAGAAGTAGACGAAGAAGGAGAATGAAGGCAGAACTCAGATTCTGAGATTCACGAAGAATGAGAAAGATTCAAAGAAAAAGAACAAAGGTAGAGCTCAGATTCTGAGATTCACGAAGGAGAAAGAAGAATAACTGAGATTCGTGAAGAAGGAGAGGGCAGGCAAAATCTTGAGAAGGGATACAAATGAGGCCTAACCCTAATTTTTCAAGTTGTATATTAGTATCGGTTCGATCGGTTCAAAATCTCATATATTTTTAACTGAACCGAAACTTTATGAACCAAATCGAACTGAGGTAACTTATATAACTGACTATTTTTGTTCTGTTCGGTTCGGTTCAGTAACATTTTTTCACCCCTAACCATAATCATAAAAAATTATGATCAAAACAATTGCAGGCGTTAGCGTTAATCTGTCAAAGTAACGGTCAAGAAGAAACAATCACAGCAACCCAATTAACTCAACCAAGGCCAAAATCCAATCTGCGAAGAGATTGGACCATGGGCGAAAATGAAGATCCATGGTGTGACCCTGCCAGACTAACAGCCATGAACCCCTTACCACAAATGATACTCTGCTCAATTAACGTTCGAGAATAAGCCCAATAAGTCAACCCAACCAGAGTGTTGTCTACCTCATAAGTAGCGAAAGGTTAACACATCTTGCGGTAAGACTACAATAGAAATACAAGCTATCATGCCCAATATATCGCTGGAGGGTAGGTAGACCCTATCGAACATTCTTTTCAAAGCATGTTAGAATTAGGAATAATTCTAAATTAATTGGTTTTAGAAGCATGAATAAGTTATTTTTTACTCTATGCAGGCATGATTAGTTTAAGTTTCACAATCACACAATGTGCATGATTCAGTCTAATCAAATCCCAAGGCCGGTTATTTCAAAGGGTAAAATTAATAGTGGGTAATCCCAAGATAATTGATAGTAGTATTAAGATAAAGGCTCAACAGATTAAAAGCAACTCCTTACTTAAGGTAATTAACCCATCTTACGAAAAATTAGGGTTAAATCAAACTTGTTCAGAAATACAAGCTAGCAAACCCAAAGTTAGGTTTCAATCAAGCATAATTAATCATAGGATTGGGGTTCGTAAGATCATCATCTTCCAACCAATATTTAATCGTTAAAGTCAATAACATTACAAATAGAGGTATTTGGGGTGTGTAACACCATTCCCTGATATAACTAAACAAGTTATCCACTTTGGTAGGGATGGTGTCACCTTGTCGATGAATCATTGCCCAATCACACCGTAACTGTATGATTGCTGGCGGCTCCCTTCTTGGACTATTCTCATTGTAAAAAAGTCATTTAAAACTAAGTCAAGAAGAGGGTCGTAATAAACTACCATCAAACTCTCATTTTTCTGGATGATTGGAAAATGTTTTCCAATAAAAACATTTTTCTTTAAAACGAACCCGTCAGGGGTCGAGCATCGATACCATGGTGACTCCACTACGATTAAAGGTTTGAGATGATCCTTCAATTATTAAATCTTGGTTGGACAATTTTAATTTTGCTTCATCACTCGTTGCTTTCTATTTGATAATTACTCTCGTGTTTCATTTACATTTGCTTGAACATGTATCACATTATCATAAAGATAAACCGTGGGAAGTTACGAAGGTACGAATACTAATTAATATTGTTACGACTATAATATATATATATATGCATATCAATTTTTTGTAGTCAAAATATATTGTGTCGATGAAAGCCGTAAAGAGTACATTTTGGAATCCTCAAATAAACAATGGAAGGATGAGAAGTACAATCTAAAGGTGAAAGATGCATTGAAGTATGAATTGGAAGATGAGGCACTGCAACATTGGGATGAGTCTATTCTAAAAGAGAGCCTCATCCGAATAGTGCATAAAGGATACTCGGAAGAAGAAATGGTATGATTTTGTACTCTATAACTATGATTAATTGTTGTTACCAAAAATCCCAACAATGAGGTGGCATGTAATATCTCCTCCACGTAAGGATCCTCTTGTCCTGAAATTTGCACAAGACAGACAAGGAACTCTAAAGACAAAGAGAATTGGGGGTGGTTTCGAAGAGCCTCTGATGCCTAAGTTAGTATTTTGTTGATATTTTGACATAATTTTGTTAAGGAGATATGACTTACGTCTTCTATTTATTGGTACTATTTATACCTGAGTCTTCGGGTGGGAGGAAGCGTGTTGAAGAAGGCTCTTAGAGGCGTGCTTGGGAAGCCTCACAAGACACGAAGCCTGTCTTCGATTGGATGAAAGGGAGACGATCTTTGACATAAAATGAAGGGCATTAATTGTCGACGTGCTTTTGAGGTAACATTTTAGTAACTGATTTGATGTTCTATCATGGTGATTGGACCTGTTGGGAGCTAATTTTGGTAGGAAAATATGATCCTACACTCAAGGTTATCCGAGCTTTCTTTCCTAGATTTATTCATGCTGCATTGCCTCTGCTTGAGTCTACACGACCCGAGCTCCATAAAGACCGACCAGACAAGGTCAGTTCTACTCCATCTGTGATGTCAGGGGCTCCCTAATGTGGCATGACACATGTTGTTATGTCATTGGTGGTTAGGAAAGTACCTATAACAGTTGTCTCCAGTCGAGGACTTGGGAGGCCTCTTATACCCAGGTCGGAAGACTCCATCATCTTAGTTATCTTAGCATGATAAACATCACCTGCCTTGGGCATCTTACTCTTGTGCCTTAATTTTTATTCGTCCAGGGAGATTGCACCGAATGAAATTAATTATTTGACCATATTTGTCACGCATGCGTCATTTCACCTTTTCCTCATTTGAGATCATTAACCTCTTGGGAGTGGAGCCATTAATGGTGTGTGAATGAGTGTGAAGGAGGCTGACTCCCTATCACTTCATCCTTGATGCATCATTACATCCATGTGATTGATTGAACAACAATTGGTCTTCCACAATCTTCTGATCTATTCACGAAATGACCTTTTATTGATTATAGGGTAGCCTCAACGTTCGCCATCATGGCACCTTTGAATACCCATTAAATGAGTGGTTTCCCCCTTCAAGGCCTACAAAATGGGAACTCTTCCTTCTCATTTCTCTCATCCTTGCCATCTTGACAGAGTTAAAATCCCTGTCTATCTTCTTCCTTCCTCCCGATTCCTTTGAAAAAATAGTAATCTTTCCCCCAAGGGGCTTCTTCCATTTTGGAGGTTCTTCTTCAAGATCCTCCTTCTTTCTCACGATTGTCACTTCCTTTGCTTCCTTATTTTAAATGTCGTGCCTAGAAGCCGTTGATGTTCCATTCACAGTTATTTTCCTGCCAGCAATAAGCTTGTTCGGTGAATCCTTTATCTGTGTTTGTTATCAACCCATAGTTATAGAAACATAATCCTTGTAAAAGGCATGTAATCCAGCCTGTAGCCTTAATCTCTGATCTATAATGAAGCAACTTTACTGGATATGACCTACTCCCATCTTTTATCACACTTGTTCTTTCAGATCCCCAGCTACTTATCGCAGCATGCTTTAGGAGTGCATAAGGCAGCCCTTACAATCATATCCTTCGGGAACGTCTTGAACCCAGGCATGGTGGCCTCCTTCCTTTCTCACCTTAATAAAAAGAGATTGAGGCCCCAAGAGCAGAGACACCGGAATCCTCGAGACCTTATAAGAGTTCGAGGAAGCTGTGGAGATCCTGCGACCACCGTCCTAGACGTAGGGGGTCTTTTAAGTTAGCCTAGAGGGGTTCGCCCCCTTAACCGAGGAAATTTTTGTACTTCTACTTGTACTTGTAGTCCTCTGTTTATTTATGAAAATAAACTTTCTTTACATCTAGCTCCTTTTTATCTTTGCTCTTATTTATCTCATTGGTGGCATAAACTGTAATGAACGTACCTCGAGTAGATAAAGCTAACTCTTTACCTTGGTTGAGCTTTAACTTGGTGTAGGTGAGATATTTATCCTGAATTGCCTAGTTGTTTCGACTATTATGTCAAGCGTTGTATCCGTGCTAACTTTTCTTAACCCAAGCCATGGTATTATTTGTGATCCTAAACTTGAGTGGGCCTTAAAAGGCCTTGGTCTCATTTTATGTGGACTTCATCTAGTCCAACAGGTTGCCCCCTTTTTAGGTCAGGGTTCTTACAGACCTATCGTGACCTTTACGAAGCCTTCGAGAGAGCTTCCATTTGGGAGGTCTAGTTGGGCGAACCTCCCTCCCATTGGGGGTTTACCTTCTAACATTTATATGAGCATGCCTTCTCCTAGTTCAGATTCTTCCTGGACTGGATGTCTAGAAAGCAAGTTCAATTTCTTTGATTTTTTTTCGGAGGAATTTTCCTTTATCACTTATCCAGGCGTTCTTGCTCGTAATAAATCCTTAGGCTTAACCGCTCATCAGAGGGCCTTATCCTCGTCTTTTAAGCTACAGTGCTCGGTTGAGATCCTTGTCCCTAGTGTCTAGATGGCCTTGGCTGAGGCTTTCCCTTAACCCTGTTATACGGGCCTTCGGTACACTTATTTGGGAGAAGTTCCTACCATTATTTTTGCTTCATTAAATGGTGAAAAAGAAGACAAACTTTTGAGGGTATTGAGAGAGCACAAAACGGTCTTAGGGTGGTCAATTTCTGACATAAAGAGAATTTTAAACTCAATGGATGATGGGTTAAGCAGTATTTGGATGATCAAATTGATCACGAAAAGATGACAATCGTGTTGGTTTTGCTTTGATAATCAACATTACGTCTGGCTGAAGACATTAAAGTAAGCGCTATCGGGAGGTAACCCAATTTTATTTTTGTTACTGTTATTTATTTATTTATTTATTAAAACCTTCCAGTTTATCCATTTTATCTCTTTCATTTAATCTCAGATAATTTATATCCTCCTCTTATCTCTCTATAGGCACTGGTTTTTCCCGCTCCTATCCTCATTTGAGGATAACATGATAAATTCAGGGAATGGCATCGAGAAAATCTAATCTTAATTCAGAGAAGTCCTCTTTACTTACTTCTTTAACATATTTTTCATTGAGGACAGTGAAAGGTTTAGCTTTGGAAGTGGTAGCACTTAAAAATTTGACGGTTTTTACTAGACAACACTAACCCTTTGATGATATTGGTTTTGATTTATTGATAACTTTAAAAAAAATGGATGAATTTATGTATCTCTATGTGTTTGAACCATTTGTTGATTTGTATTTCACTAGAGAATCCCCACATGTTGAGGACCTAGTCTTAAGCGTTTAATTATCTTGTTGCTTAGAGAAATTTTATATGACTTAAGGAATTTGTATGATCTAACAAGAACTCTAGAACCAGTTTGATTGTTACTCGAGGTGAAACCTAGGCTACACTATACTTAGGATGTGATTTAGGTCATCTTTGGACCGTTTAAGCTTTTCAAGCCAACCTATGCATAATTATTTCTCTAGTTATCGATGTTGAGACTAAATAATATTCTCTTTACCACCCATGATAGTTGCCTAACCTTATAAAAAACCAAATTTCCCAAGTAACCCTTTTTACTCATAGTAATTGGATGTTTTAGAAAAATACTTGGAGGTATGATAATTTGGGTGGATGGGAGGAGTTTTTATTTATTTATTCAAAATAATATGTGAATAAGTTTTATTCTGTAGCCTCTTGGACTTGAGTAATTAAGCTCAAAGGGTGTCTCAACACCTAATACCCTAAGACCAACTGGTTTTGGAGCTATTACCTGAAAGCTCGTTAAGGAAAAGAAAAGCTTAAGGAAATCAAATTAAAAAAAAGGAATGGTTAGGTGTGATTGATAGTTCAAGATGTGGAAAGTGACAAGTTTTGGGGTGTGGCAAGAGAAGTTAGGTTAAGCTCGTTGATTCCTAGGATACTTGTGTGACTATGGGTAAAGATTGAGCCGAAATAATATCCTTTATCCTACCCTAAACCCTATCCATACATTATAAGCCTTTGAAAGTCCTAATGATCCTGAGTGTTATGGATTGCCTACATTAGTCGAGAGTGATAGGAAAAATTGGCTTATGGAGTTCTAATATATTTATAGATTAATAGATCCACTTTTATAAGACTTGGTTACATAAACTCATTTGAGCAAAGTACTTGGACGACTCAAGGCGACACACACACTCATGATTTTACAAGGTGAAGTGTAAGTTGGTATTTGGGTTGAAATTCTACATATTCACAATTCAAAAGTTTTTTCTTGGGTTATCACTATTTTAAAATCTCTAAGGCATGTTTAATTAGTCAAAACATTTCATCACTTGATCCGTAATTTTGCATAAGTAGAGTTTAATGCTTTCTTGTTTGATTTTTTGGTTTTCAATTACTCGAGGACCAGCAAAAGTTAAGTTTATGGGTATTTGATGAGTGTATTTTAAACTCATGTTTTAGACATTCTTAACTCTAATTTTATTGGTTCTTTGAGATTTATTACTTTATTTTTGTTTCATTTTTGTAGCTAAGTTATTCTAGTGCACTTGGGGTGATTTTGGAAGATTAATAAGGCAAAAAGAGGAATAAAAAGTGATAAAAGGATGGATCTGTGCAGAATGGCCATCGTCACGATGTTGGCTCCCATCGTTCAGACGCTGGCCCACTATATGAAGGGCAGTAGCACCAGCATCATGATGCTGGCCTACAACATCAAGAAGCGGAACTGCCAGCAAAGCGACGCTCGCGTATCGACAAGGAACAAAACTACCAGTGTTGCGATGCCAGCGCGATAAAGATATTTTTTGCTATTTTTGCTCAATTTCATCATTATCAAACCCTAGTGTATAAATTAAATATTTTAGGAAATATTTCTTTTATTTGACAAATGTCGATGAGTACACTGAGGCTGAGGGCTGAAGGCAGCAAAACTTTTGTTTCCTAAGCTTTTTCTTTATCTTATTAGTGAGACACCTTGAGTTTCGCACTCTGCTCAGTGGTAAGCGTTGACCCGTCCTGAGCTGCCTTTCTAGATGTTCTGGTGGAGACTACCCCTGATCTCTCAAGTTGTTCCTTATGTTATTCTCTATGTAGTTCATCATTCATAGGGACTTTCTTGTGGGTTTACCCGCCTCGGGTGGAATCATTGGAGGAACACGTCCGTGTGCTTCATCGCGGAAAGCCTATTTCTACCGAAGACTAGAGCTCGGGGTTTTGTGATTGTCCTTACTCTCTCGTCAAAGCTTCATGCCCTGGCTAGGCCCACGAGTCTGTGTATCATTTTTTGCACGGCCTCATCCTTCTATTTCACTCACGATGGGATATGGGAGCTGGGAGTTGTCCAACCCAGATTCACATTTCAATCTGAGGTGGATGATTGACGTAAGGTTCAATATTTCAACTCGGAATTTTCTCAGGTTCGTTTACTCGTGCCATGCATTTTTATTCACATGAGATGGAGCCTTGCAAAATTGTTGGTGGCCAAAAAAGTGCACCAAGGAGTATGATGGAGGGTGTTGCACCAATATTTTCCTCCATCTTCCGGTACTGCTCACATGCTACCCCCAAAGGATCCTTTGGAGGTCTTTGTCTTCGTTCACTCTCTGGCAGCTTTGCTCGCGTCGTTCGTCTTCTAGGGATGACCCCAACAAGAACCTTACAAAGGGAGAGCCTGGCCATCCACCGCCTGATTAGTTTTGGTCCCGATTTCCCTGAGGGGTGGCCTTTCTCCAGCAAGCCTTCGAGTCATAGGGGAGGACCATTTTTATGCAAGAGACTGTTGTGACTTACGCGGTACCTGGCACGCCTTTCCTTTCTTCTCGGGTTATCTCATATTTTACAACTATCGTATCCTTCTTCCTTTTCCTGGTAGTCATGGGGATGGTAGAAAGTTCCTTTCCCAATACGGGGAAGGGTGAATCTTCCATTTCATCCCGGACTTCGTTGGCGTAGAATGTCAGGCCCATTTTCTCCTTGCGGCAGAAGAAGGGTGTCAAGTACTTAAAGTAAGGATGATTTATCATCGTTCCCATGAACCACACCAACCATTGTTACCGAAAATCTCAACAGTGAGGTGGCATACAATCTCTCCACCACGTAGGGATCCTCTCAGCCTAAAATCTAAACAACACAGACAATGAACTCTGAAGACGAAGAGAATCTGGGGTGGTTTCCTCATCGAAGAGCCTCTGATGCCTATGTCAGTATTTTTTCGATGTTTTGGTATAATTTCCTTGAGGAGATACGGCGTACCTCTTCTATTTATAGATAGATGTATTTATACCTGAGTCTTCGGGTGGGAGGAAGTGTTGAAGAAGCCTCTCGGAGGCGTGCTGGGGAAGCCTCACAATACACGAAGCATTCTTCGATCGGACGAAATGGAGGTGACATTTGACATAAAGTGAAGGACATTAATTGTCGATGTTCTTTCGAGGTGACACTTCAGAGACTGATTTGACGTTCTACCATGGTGATTGGACCTGTTGGTCAATACTTTTGGCTGGTAATGATGATCATGGGCTCGGGGTTATCTGAGCTTTCTTTTCGAGCTTTATTCCTGCTACCTTGCCTATGCTCGGGTCTGCGTGATGCGACTCCATAGAGACTGCGTGCACATGTCATTACGTCATTGGTGGTTGGAAAAGCACCCATAACAAGACGTATTAGTTTAGCAAAAAAAATAACGAAAAACTTTAACCTTACAAATTTAAACATTTAAGTTTTATTTTAAGTATATTTTAATCATATGTTTTCATTTGACAGGTAGAAGAACTTCAAAGAGACCCTTCAAGAACAGAGTTGTAGGTAGCGTCACATGAGCGAAAGGACGGAACATATGCAAAAGAAGATTTATACAAAGTTTTTAAGTTGTTATTACATGTTTATTGATGTTAAGTCTCAATTTCATAGTGTAGGCAAAACTTAAAGATTACATGAATGCACTATCGAATGGTGATTATGATTCAATATCACCAAACAATGTGCTCTCGCAAGTATTAGATCTAGAGCATCCTAGGTATGTTCGTTCATTAGGACTCGACCAACTCCATCAGTGTTCGTAAATCAGAGCGTTATTGTGATGAATCTTCTATGTAAGATTCTTCCCATTTAACAATTGAACTTAAGACTCAACGTAGATGAGTGTATGAGGTTCACGTGCACATGTGCTTGAGTTAGAGGCTCAATATGTACAAGAGCTGAGTTAGAGGCTCATTGTTCATTGTATGCGTGCTTGAGTTTGATGGCTGAATGTTCAGAGATGCATGCTCAACTAAACTAAATTATGAAGTTTATGCAGGAGTCTCATAGAGGGTAGAGTTCCATGCTTTGAACTTTATTTGATACTTGTGAAATATCAATACAAGAAACAGGGGCTTTAGCGACCAACATTTTGGTCGCTAAAGCCCTAATAATTGGTTTCAAAAGGTCTAACTCGACGAACTTATGTTCATCACGAACTTCACCACTTTTTCTTTGTCAGTGAAAGTATTTCACGATGAAATATGAAACTCACCGCGTTAGCTTTTAGCGATGAAAAAAACTGGTTACAAAAGGCTTTCGCGACGAAAATAAAAGTTGGTCGCCAAAAGGTTTTAGCGACCAACAAAAATTTCATCACAAAAACCTTTTGCGACAAATATTTCTATTCGTCACCAACCAAAAAAAAGTTTCACCGCAAAAACCTTTTGTCACTAATATTTTCTCTTCATCGCCTAAACTCTTTTACGACCAATTTTTTTTCCACGAAATGTTTTTGGTGACCAAATTTTACACTACAAAATGATGAATCTTTTAGTTTTCATATACACCTGTAATAGCAATTAATATCATCAAAAATTTTATCAAACCTGATAATTTTTTAAGAAATACATATATTAATCATTAATATAGTAGTTCAGTACAAAATCTGTGAACCATAAAGTGTACATGCGTTCCCGTGTAACATCACAATGAGTCAAATTCAAGATAAATATATTCATCAATCAGAAAGTACTGAAAAAAACATCCAGCAAAATCCGATTCAAAGTCACAACCCCTCTAAATTAAAACTAACACTATTATCTTTAGACAAGGAGCATCAATTAGAAAGTATTCAAAAATCTTCTAGCACGCTTAAATACAAAGTGATAAGCACCCCCCTCCCCCCCCCACACACACACACATTGAAATTAACACTATTATCTTTAGACAGGGAGCATCAATCGAAAAATATCAAAACATCATCCAACACGCTCAGATACAAAGTGATAACCACACACACATTGAAATTAACACTATTATCTTCAGACAATGAGCACCAACCAGAAAATATTCAAAAATTATCTAGCACGTTCAGATATAAAGTTATAACCCTCCCCCCTCCCCCCCATACACACATTGAAACTAACACTATTATTTTTAGACAAGGAGTATCAATAAGAAAGTATTCAAAAATCATCTAGGACACTCAGATATAGGGTGATAAGCCCCCCCCCCCTCTAACACCCGCACACACATTGAAACTAGTACTATTATCAAGACAATGAGAATCAATCAGAAAATATTTAAAAATCATCTAGCACGTTCAAATGCAAAGTGATAACCTCCCCCCAACCCTCATACACACACGCATTAAAACTAACACTACTATCAAGACAATGAGCATCAATAAAAAAATATTCAAAAATCATCTAACACGTTCAGATACAAGGTGATAACCCCCCCACCCCCAAATGCCCCCACACACATTGAAACTAACATTATTATCAAGACAAGGAGCATCAATAAGAAAATATTTTAGAGGAGTGACTCACATATCTTTTGTGAGCCGTATGATTCTGCCAACCTTTTTAGCAACGAAATACATGTTGTAAAACATTTCAATTCGAGTAGGTGCTACGCCAGTTAAAGCTTCTCATCCAAAATGTAATAAAAGTTGAGTCATTAATTATTATATATTAAACATTATTAAGAGTATTAAAATAATATTTTGATTCACCTGACGAAATCGATGATAAAAAAACTATACATTCCCTCCATTATACTTGTATGGAATGTTTTGACGGTTTTCAGAATTGGTTTTTGAGCATGCGTATAACAAATGAGTTTTATGATTGAAATAATTAGTCAAATATCAAAATGTAATAAATAAGCTTTGATAATAGGATTTACCCCAAATTTCTCCATCTCCCAAACTCTACATAGCCAATCATCTTGTGATACACCCTTATAAGGATGTCGTCGTGCTACTATTGGATCTTTAAATTTTTTTATAATGTCTATGCAATGTGTACTTCTATCCCTTGTATGTGTTCGCTGCTTCAAATTTAATCCAATCGATAATAGCATTGCTGGACGATTCAAAAGTAAAATAGACCTGCAATAATCTTTTACTATCAGTCACGAAATAAAGAAAATATAACAATAAATAGATGTATCATTATTACTTATATTTTCATACTTTGAATACTTTGAGGGATTTATATTGATCATCTAATATTTCAAATATATTTTTGAATTCATGGGTCAATGTTTGATAGTTTATATGCACAGTGTAAATGTGCTAGTTTATATGTACATTGTAAATGTGCTAGTTTATATGTACATTGTAAATGTGTAGGATTAATACTATTGTGACCGCTATGAATATAGTTGTTAAAATTGTTATATATGTAAGAAGTTTTTAGAATAGTTGACAATATAAATGGTTGATTTTTAAGCGCCACATTTTTTTTACAGTTGTCATTATAGGTTTATATATAACCATTATGCGATGGTTGTAGAAACCATTATAATACGCATTGTATATAGACAGTTCTGCAGCTGTCGCTGTAGAATTATTTGTTATGGACTACAACGACGGATCCTTATATATAACTGTCGTGATATGTGTTTACAACGACGAAAATTAACCACATTGTGAATGAATAATCCGTCATGAAAAATTTAGTTTTAGCGACGTAATTCTAACGGATAAACTGTTGCAAAAGGTCAAAAAAATACCTTTGATCAAAAGCATAAATAATAGGGACGCTCAGTATCTATGTTATTATGCATGTATAGGACTTTCTGAGAGATGTATCATGATGTGTTAAGACTCGGCCAAAGTTGCCTCAAAGTTCGGAATTTATTTTCCAAACACGACAGAACAATATTCAAACCTACTTCCTCCCCTCGATATCATGAAGTCTTTTTATTTTAATTGTTTACACGTAAGAGAAAAGCAAGTAGTCTATACAGTCGCATCATATCTAAAACTTACTTTCACAATAGTAATATTATAACTATATCATACATTTTTGGTATGTTTGTATTAATAAATATATCAGATAACTATCTCTAGTTCACATATAAATTTTAGAGAAATGTTCAGATATAAATCATAATTACATTTTATCTTAATGTGTTATGTAACTTGATATTCGGGAAACTCTTATTCTCATAAATAAAAAAGTTAAGAATGAAATTCATTCATTTATTTATAATTCAATAAACTTTGTTCCATATAATGCGGGAGGTTCCTTTTGACCATCACTTTCTTTCCTAACACAACTTTTCACTAATCTGTTTTATCTGTACATTGGAATTGCAAATTCATGGGATTTTCAAAATGACTCCTGTCCTTCCCTCATTTGGTTTTATTAAAACGTATTTTTTACTTAATTTGCATTTAATTTACATCCAATTTTGTTTTTTTTTTTGCATTTTTATAACTAAGGAGTGGAATGATTACAATTCGCTATATTGAAGAAATATGGAGCTGATTATAAATACGCACGAAACCCAGTTAGATCAAACCATCTGTGTTTCTTTGTTTATTTTCATATGTTCCTTGTGCTTCAATTTGCACAAAATAAATTTGTTCCTGAGTAGCAAATACGTCATATTAAGAAGGGACAGCATGTCAAATTTTGTAGAAAAATATTTGGCACTAAGTCAACAGATATTTGAATGGAGAAAATTAAACGTTTATCCATATATATATATTCCTTCTTTTATTCCTCTCCCTGAGTAGGTCAAAGAGTAAATTTTTAATTACAGAAAACGATGATACTGAATCTCCTAACTTTAGGTTTAGTAGTACTTTATTCACAAATCTTTTAGAATTAACATTCAGTTATAATCAACAATGAAACAGGCATGTGACACATCGTATACTTATGAGATCAATGTAAAAAATATATATTTTCGTCACTTTTAGGGGATTTTTACCATTTCATCATCTTGTCTTTGTAAGCTCGAAAAAAAAAGTTTTGCTATTGAAGAGGAAGAAAGAGAATGATAAAGACAGGAGATGGTGAAAAATGAAATAAAATCACCCAAAAATGTGGTCATCTTTTATGCGGATCTCTTAATTATGTGCGTATCTATCATATGTAAGTTTTCATTAACGATGATAATGAAAGATTAATTTTAAAATGTGTATTTTTTTTTAAATCTTAGGGAATAAATTATTAATTTTAAAGAATTTAGGACTACCGTGTAATAACCTAAGTGAGAGATTAATATCATTTTTTATAAAAAGAATATGATCATCAGAAAAATAATATATTTTTAATTTTATAAAATCAAATAGATATTCAGAATGAGGCTAATTTCTTTTGATGTCCCAATGATGGTGGAGATCCACATGAGGAAATAGTTACCCTATTTCTGCAAGCATTATAGCTAAGCAATTAAGCAATAGTAACCTTCATTATAGGTACTTACAAAATCACTTATGAAAGAAACGGACCAGAGAAAAAAGATTGATAAAATGTCATTCATTTTTTTCTCTCCTCACTCTCTTTACATCTCTAGTAAGACATAGGTACTGTGACAAAAAAAAAATCCATAGGATATTATTTTTTGTTTCAAAGATAATTTACTTACAAGCCTGATGTCACACTGAGAATTTTTATTGAGATAGCTCAAACATAATTGAGATACCTATAACACTTTTTAAATATTTATTTTGGCATTAGTTTCGGTATGAAAAGCCGAGGTCCTCTTCTTGGTTTCATTTTATCACTTGTTGTTTAGCTTCTGACATCTATAATACAGTACATCTAGAGGTTAGCTAGTGTGATCTACGTAGTATCAACATTTTTTTGTTTTATTTTTCTATGCTTTACACAAAGTGTGTGATACGAGGTTACAAGAATGCCAAATAACTCACTGTAGCATCACCTGAAGAAGGCATTTTTAGATGCTATAAGGGTCACATATAGGCTAATTGCCTTTAGAAATCACATTTAGTTAAAAAAAACATACATTTTGATGATAAGGACAATCTGGAAACAAAGGGTCCAATTAATTCCTTAATAAAAACAAGTTGGCATGGCTTGTTGTGATAAATTACCATATCTTTCCCAGATAAAGTTGTTGCAAAATTTGAACCAAACCAACTCTCTCTCTAGGTCGAATTAAACATTTTATAATTTTCATTTGGGGTTTGTACAATTTCTAGGAAAGTGAAGGCCTAAAAGTCATATCTATTAGCAATCCAAAGCATATTGAATATAATATATTAGCTTGTAATGGAAAGTAATTTTTCGATAACCTTTTTCGACGTTCAGATTATGTTTGCGCCTCAAAATTTTTTAGATAACTTCATTTTCTTATTTCTCAGTTTCAAACATATCATTAACATTCTATTCGGTAAGATTTATCAAATAAAAAAAAGTGTCGTGGTTGTGCCACAAGTACATGCATGGTCCGAGTGTAAAGGATTTTTCCCCCACACACTAAAAAAAGCAAAGAGGAAAAAAATAGAAGAACGAGACAATAGACGAAAATTGCTTGGTTTGTATTTAATGAGAATACTTACAATTGACCTCTATTCATAGGTTTTTACAGAATTTAATCAAGAATCTCCCAAAACGGAATTTCCACGATTTATGGAAAAATAACCTTGTATCTGCGAGATTATCACTCCATTCATGGGATTATAGAATATTCTCCTAAAATAATGTGCATTAGCTTTAAGTTCAATTATTGAATTGTGTTTACCGTCTTGATTCTTCTTTTTCTATTCTGCCACGATGACAGTCTTCACATTCTCTTTTGATTGATTCTTCTTTTTACACGTGACTTTACAACATTCATTTTTCCTAGCTAAATTTCATACTAAGTTTCATCTGACCAACATATCTACTAGTCATTTATTCGTTGATTTTTTAAAAATTTTATGATAAATTTACCAATTAGTTAATAAGTAATAGACATATAATCTAGTCAGATAAAACTTGATCTATCGGAGAATTATTTTTCTTTAATGATTAATGATAAAGATTCATGTAATTAAGCAATTCAAGTGAGGTCACAATATTAATATTATATTAGTATTATACAAAGTGAATTAAGGAGAGAGAATAGATTCAATTGGGTCAAGGTGAGATAAAATTCTTCTTTGAATAATAAGTTGAGTGAGTAGGTCTTCCTAGTGATTGTTTTCTCCAAAAAAAGGGCATTCCTTCATGTCCCCCTCCCTCACATGCAACCCAACAAGTCATACCCTCATATGGGGGGTCTATGTGTGTTCACGCAATTACTTAACAACGGATGCTCTAAGTTTTGTTGAATAAAATAGAAGGGGAAAAAGCCAATCTCTCGTAATATCAAATTGATTAATATTCGAACTATGAAATATAAAAAAAAATAAAGGTGGTTTGTGGAACGTATCATTGTATTTAGCTCAAATGGATGCACATGGCTTAGATAATTATATTCTCTAAGTCTATTAAATTGTAATATTGTATAAAAATTTAGTGACTCTCTCCATATGCATTGCACAAAGTAACATGACCCTTTTCAATTAAAAGTATTTACACTATTTTGTTTGTGTGGAAATATTGTTGATTCAATTAGCAAAATAATGAATAGAAAAAATGTATTTTTTAATTGGGGAGTTTTATTAAATGAAGAAAAGGTCGTAAACAATCTTTAATTAAATTCAATAAAAGAAAAAAAAGGTCGGTAAAAAGCCCATGTTGCGTACTGACACATTTTGAATGATCAAGGAAATGATGGTAGGAATTGTGATCTTGTATTAAGCAATCATTTGTTGCAGACAATATTTTTATAGTTAATACCTTTTAGGGGTTTGGATAAAGGTTCTCTCTGAAGGCATGCGTATTCCTCGATAGTACATTCCATGATTAACACATATTATGTATATTCAAGTAATGAAAATTTTTATTGAATTGAACTTTACATCTATGGTACTCGGCATTAGGATATGATGATTGACATTCATAACTATAGAAAGATATTGAAATTTGATTATTGAAGTTCTAAAGTAGCAATTAATTACCAAGAAATGAGCTTATGGCAGAACGTCCAATCATGCATTCAAGTGCCTGATCATGCCCTTTTGTTGAGTTAATGATTGGCTGGGGCTTGAAACAGCCTTCTTTTTTAAGGGTCTCTTTTTTTCTTTTTCATTTTCATTTTGAATCTCCTTCAACATGGCGATCAAAGCGTAATCAAATTTACCATCCACTATATAGGTTACGTAGGCTGAATCCAACCTTGCGTAATTTAAATAACAAATTCAGCAGCAAAGATAAGAGTCTTGGGATGTCTAGCCACTGAGTTTGATAAGCCGAGACTATGTAAAAAAGCATAAATAATTTTTAATTACTTAATAATTAAGGTTTAATTAAGCATAAATAGTTGTATGATGAATATTAAATTAAAAATTAAATATAATTGAAACTAAAAGTAGATATCTCTCTGTTCTTTTATAATTTTCAAAGGGAAGGTCTTAGATTTCGCTTATGATCATAGAGAGGAATAATATCCTATATATAATTGAGAAGTTAAACAGTATTAGATATATAAATTGAGAAAGGTTTGTCCCACATGGGATTCTACGTATTAACAAAGTCTTGTAATTTGGACTATTCCTTTTTAGCATATGATATGATGACTATGAGTTCCTATTAATTTATTTTGATTGAAAAATAAAAAAGATTAAAAATTTCATATATGAAAAGCTTCGAGCAAATTTTAGTTCCCTTTAGTACTTACTAACGTAAATATAAATGTATGAGTGAAACGCATGCGCATTGAACATAATGGACAATTAATTCATTTCAATTTTTTCGATTAATACTCCATCGTATTTGTTATAACTGATATAACTGAACATGGGAATGGATGGTCATGATCTTATCCATTTACTCCAAAAAAAAAACCCTTTAGAAGGAAAACAAAACCTAACAAATTAGAGATAGTCACTAGAGAATATATATGGTGTAGACAAGTTATATCACTATCATAAGGACAAACTTCAATGAAGTTGATCAGTGAAGTTGATCTAGTGGCTTAAGTATCTCAACTATTACTCTCTTATCTTATCTAATATAATGTAACTTTCACCAAAAAAATTGAATTATTATTATTATTATTATTATTATTATTATTATTATTATTATTATTATTATTATTATCATCATCATTATTATTTCTTTTTATAAGGCTTAATTAGGAATGCATGTGGGAAGATTGTTCTTCGAAACCTCACTTCATTTGGATTTAGGAATTAGAAAAGAAAACGAATATATTATAGATTTTGTCAAAGGACAATTTGGATATTAACTACATATATAGTTAATTAATTATTTACATTTAAGTGGCAAAATCTTCCCTTATTTAAACAACCAACATGCAACGCCCGTAAAAACAGGCCTACAATCATTCTCTTCTCAATCCCACACTCTACACGACACAAAAAACAACATAATCTCTCTCTCTCTCTCTCTCTCTCTCTCTCTCTCTCTCTAGAAAACATGGAATTTAGCAACACATCAAAAACAAAGTCACCCTCACCATCAAAACCCAAGAGAAAGACGCAACAAGTACAACAGCAACAAGAACAGAAGCAGCAGCAACAACATCAAGAGGTAAGGTTTTTAGGAGTGAGAAGAAGGCCATGGGGAAGATATGCGGCTGAAATAAGAGACCCTTCAACTAAAGAAAGGCATTGGCTTGGCACTTTTGACACTGCCGAAGAAGCTGCTTTGGCTTATGACCGTGCTGCTCGCTCCATGCGTGGCTCTAAGGCTCGCACTAACTTTGTCTACTCTGATATGCCACTTGGCTCCTCTGTTACTTCCATAATTTCTCCTGACGAATCATCTCGTGACATCTCACCTCTCTTCCATCCCCCCTCTCTTCCTCATCAAGAAATTACCCATACCACCAATCACCATTTCTTTCCTACCTCTCAAGACCCGTTTAGTTCTAGCCCTTTCCCTGGTAATGGGTGGGTTCAATCTTCTGATTCGGACGGGTCTTCTTATCAACCCATTACAGCTTTTATGGATACTGGAGTGTCTCGGTCTCAGAGTTACTGTGATGACCACACTGAGCTTCCACCTTTGCCTCCTGATGCTTCTTCCTCCTCATATGGTGCTGGTCTTATTGGTTCGGGAATGGGTCACGGAGTTTGGAGCGATACCAGCTTCTTTGGTTTATCAGCTCAAACAAACGGACCCGAAACTACATTGAGCGGGCAGTGTTTGGGCTTCGAGACCAATGACATTTTCCCTTCCATTCAGGGTACGGGCACTGATGGATATGGGTTCGGGTCATCATCAGCATACTTCTACTAAGCTTATATACTCTTTTTTTATAGTAATTGAATCCGTTTTAAGTTTTTAATCAAGGGGTGTTGTGAGTGTTTTTTTTTTTCATTTTCTAAGGGCGTTCGGTGATTTGGCGGATAAAATAGAAAAAAACAGTCGAAGTACAGAAAAAGTTCGGAATGGAAATGTATTTTGACCAATTTGAAAGTCTATGTAAAAACAATTAATTGGGGTGTGATTTGGAATGTAAGTGATGAGCATACGAATTTTCATTACAAGCTTTATATATCCACTTTCATTCTTCTCTCTCTCTAGCCAAAGGAAGTCACTTGGTTTGTGGTTAAAATTGTGATGAGCAGAGCAGATCATATTCAGAGCATTCTGTTTTTAAGATTTCAAAATTTCTTCTTCTTCAACGGTAAAAGAAATGATGTATACATCATGAACGGGAAAAAAAATCACCCAAGACACGTGTACAGAAAGAAGGAATCTTGAGAGAACACGTGGACCATGAACATGGTAAAATTATGGGCTAAACGGGAAAGAACGTTGAAACGGGAGATTTCGTCAGAACGGGAAAGAACGCTGAAGAGGAAGACCTCGTCAGAACGGATGAGAAAGGGAACAAGTGACTATCACTTTTGGGACGGGGGACTATCGCTTTCGGGACGGGGGATTATCGCTTCCAGAATGGGAATCATTACTTCCGGACCGGGAAACAACAACAGAATGGGAAAATGGGTTCAGACCGACAATCAAGTGGCCATAATTGATTGGGTAAGTTAAGTTACCCAGACAAGACAAATTGACAGGCCACCAAGCGGCTCTGACGGATTGGCTCGGAACCACAGAAAATCGTCAAGTGGCTGTGATTAGTTGATGACTGAGCGAGACAAATGAGAAATGAGAAAGGGAAAGGAAGAAGATCATAATCGTGGGATGAATCTTACGGCTGCGATTAATTCAGCAATGATAAAGACAATATAGGGGATAAGCTGGGCATGAGAGCCTAGACCTGAAGACGATCCCATTAGCTGAAAATATAGGGGGTGTATCATCCCCCTTTATCTTTATCATTATTATTAAGGCCTATAAGTACAAGCTCATAAAAAAAGAGAGGGAGGTAACCCAGGCAACTAAGGGCATTGCCTTTTCCTTCTTTTCTCATCAAGAATTATGTAAAATCCTTTACACAAGAGAATATCAATCGTCTACCTGTAATTTTTCTTCCCTTTAAGAGTTTTCCACGTAAATGATGGTGTCTTTATTCTCTCATTCTATCTTTTAATGATTATCTTTATTTTTTGTTCGTAAAGGATTCCCCATACCGAAAATCATTTACATTTTGGTGCTTTCGAGAGTGAGAAAAAATCAAAGAAATTCCTCCTAAAATGCCAAAAACCAAATCAAACGCCCCCTCAACAACGAAAGCGGAAACCAAAACGGCAATGGGTTGGAAGCAGAGATGGGAACGACAACAAGTACAAAACTGGAAACAGAACAGAAAATGATAAACTCGTTCCTTGCATATTCGATTGGCTTATTTCTTTTACATCATTATCAACTTCTAAAAGAAAGGAGGGGAGAACTTATTTGATTCGTGATAAACAAAGTTTTGAGTTTTAATTCTAATTTGATTTGAAGTTTTGAGTTGAAATGACTTGAGAACAGGAAAAGTCTCGAGAAACGGGAAAGTCTCGAGAACGGTCAAAGTCCTGAGAATGGAAAAAATCCTGAGATCGGGAATGGAATCAGCTTGACAACGGGAAAAATCCTGAGAACGGGAACGAAATTAGTTTGACAACAGGAAAAATCCTGAGAACGGGAATGGAATTAGCTTGACAACAGGAAAAGTCTTGAGAACAGTAACGGAATTAGCTTCATAACGGGATCGGATTAGCTTGAGAACCGGAACGAAATTAGCTTCATAACAGGAACAGAGTTAGCTTGAGAACGTGAATGGAATTAGCTTCATAACAGGAATAGATTAGCATTAGAATGGAAACGGAATTAGCTTCATAATGGAAAAGGAGTTAGCTTCAGAACAGGAATAGAATTAGCTTCACAACAAGAAAGGAGTTCGCTTAAGAACGCGAACGGAATTAGCTTTATAACAAGAATGGAGTTAGCTTGAGAACAGGAATGGAATTAGCTTCGTAATGAGAACTGATTAGCTTAAGAACATGAATAGAATTAGCTTCATAACCGGAAGGATTAGCTTGAGAATGGGAACGAAATTAGCTTGATAACAGGAAAAGTCTTGAGAACGGGAACAGAAAATGAAAATGGGAACATAATAAAAAATGGAAACGAGAAATATTAGAAGGAAATTACATGACAAATTATATATGGCTGCTCAGGAAAGCAGATTATGCAGAACGATCAACATCAAAAATTAAATTATATTTATTGGAAGCCAACTATACGGCAAATATTATATCATCAAAAAGATACGCTGCTCAGAAAAGCAGATTATGTAGAACGATCAACTTTGAAAATAAAACTATATTTACTGAAAGTCAACTCTACGACGAATCTCATATCATCACGGAGATACAGAAGTCTACTTATTGAAGAATCTCATGGAATTTGATTTGGATCTCTCAATCAAAACTTATGATATGATACGTGCAGGTTATCAACTCTCTCTCTTCTTCGGTAATGGAACTATGGGCGTAAGTCCTTGGGAGGGGCGATTCATAAGTTCTGCTCTCATAAAGAACTAAGGGCGTAAGTCCTTGTTAGGGGCAATCACAAGTCCTACTCTCAAAAGGAACTAAGGGAATAAGTCCTTGGGAGAGGCAGTTCATAAGTCCTACTCTCAGAAGGAAATCAAAACGGGGCCATGGTTCCATAAGAGGAGCCTAAGTCCTTGGAAGTGTCTACGGATATCGTTCTCAGAAGAAAATCAAAACAAGGTCATGGCTCCACGGAAGGAGCCTAAGTCATTAGGAGGGACAGTTCATAAGTCCTACTCTCAGAATGAAATCAAAACGGGGCCATGGTTCCACAGGAGGAACCTATGTCCTTGGGAGTGTCTACGGACATCGTTCTCAAAAGGAAATCAAAATAGAGCCATGGTTTCACCGAAGAATCCTAAGTCATTGGGAGTGTCTGCGGACATCATTCTCAGAAAGAAATCAAAATAGGATCATGGTTCCACGAAAGGAGCCTAAGCCCTTGAGAGCGGGAAAACCCTTCTCTCTAACATGGGGAAAAAAGTCAGGGGCCTAGATGCCTAAGCCCTTGAGAGCGGGAAAAATATTCTCTCTAAAATATGAAAAAAAATGTCGGTGGCCTAAATGCCTAAGCCCTTGAAAGCGGGAAATATCTTCTCTCTAAAATGTGAAAAAAGGTCGACGGCCTAGATGTCTAAGCCTTTGAGAGCGGAAAAAAAAATTTCTCTAAAATGTGGAAAAAAGGTTGTCGGCCTAAATGCCTAAGCCCTTGAGATCGGGAAAAACATTCTCTCTTAGATGTGGAAAAAAGGTCGGCGGCCTAGATGTATAAGCCCTTGAGAGCGGGAAAAATCTTCTCTCTAAAATGTGGAAAAAAGGTCACCGGCCTAGATGCCCAAGCGCTTGATAGCGTGAAAAATTCTCTCTAAAATGTGAAAAAAAAGCCAAATAGAAAAGCACGCAAGGGATAAAATAAAATAGAAGAAGAAAAATTAAATGTCTTCAGAAAGGGAAAAGTCTGGAGAATGAAAAAGAAAACGTCTTTAGAATGAAAAAGTTTGGAGAACGAAGAAGGAAATGTCTTAAAAACGGGAAAATCTTCAGAACAGAAAAGAAAAGAAGTTGTGAAAAGCACTTTAGAACAGAAAGAAATGAAGAGATGAGTAAAGAAAGGCATAAAGGAAGAGCTAAAGAATGGAGCTAAGCAAAAGACAGCTAGGAGTAAAGGAAAAAGAAGCGAGAAAAGGAAGGAAAAAATTGAAAGTAGAAAAAGAAAATAAGGAAACTGGAAAAATTCTACCAATAGAAGTGGGACATCAAACTCAAGCTCCTGCAATGAAATTATGAAACGGTACACCACTGGTAGTGTCTATGGACATCGTTCTCATAAGGAAAAAGAAAATATAGAAACTGCAGAAACTCTACCAACAAATGCGGAACGTTAAACTCAAACTCATGTGATGTAATTAAAGAATGGTACACTCACTCTTTATTCATTTTGATAAATTATTATGCTATTGTTCGTGTACAATATTCTTGTCACAGATCTTAACGTACGAGAGATGGAAAATGAAAAATAAAGAAACAGGAAAAACTCTATCACCGAGCCCGTATTGAAGGAAATGAGAGAATCTCGCCAATGAGCCCATAATGATGAAAACAGAAAAAACTCTATCAATAAACACATAGTAAAAGGAACGAAAAGACATTATAGCAAATGAAGGGAAAGTAATCATCATCGACAGCGAGCTATCAAAAAAGTTAGCCAACAAACGCAAAGCATTCGTGAACGAGAACAGAAGAACATAACAATAGAAAGAAAATGAGAAGCCATCACTGACTGTGAACAAACCAAAAAACTGTTTGGAAATACCACATCATATGTTCTCAGAAAGCACGTGAGAACAAATATGGGCAGAGGTAATGACAAAATAAGAAAGGACAAATCATTACACCTCAAAAAATGGAATTCTGTTGAGTGTGAAGGGGGCTAATGAACGGGTAAAAAATAGCCACTTCCACATGGACAAAAGGAACCTACCTAAGGCTCACAGAAAGTAGAAAAATCACTAAGTACGGGTTCCCGAGAGGAGACAAGATGATCTTTGAAAAGGCGCATGCAAATCGAGAACTCCTCATCATTATTGAGTGTAATGGGGGGGGGAATGAACAGGAAAAAAAACACCCAAGACACGTGCATAGAAAGAACAAATTCTAAGAGGAAGTGTGGATCACGTACATGGAAAGATTAGGGGCTAAACGGGAAAGAATGTTGAAGCCGGAGACTTTGTCAGAACGGATAAGAAGAAGAATGGGTGATTATTGCTTCTGGAACGGGGGACTATCGGTTTCGGAACGGGGAACCTTCACTTCCAAAACGGGGAATATCGCTTCCAAAATGGGGGACTATCACTTCTGGACTGGGAAAGAACAACAGAACGGGAAAAAGAGGTTCAGACCAACAATTAAGTGGCCATAATTGATTGGGTAAGCTGAGTGACTCGGACAAGACAGATTGGCAGGCCACCAAGTGGCTCTGACTGATTGGCTCAGAACCACCAAAATCGTTAAGTGGTTGTGATTAATTGATGGTTGAGCGAGACAGATGGAAAATGAGAAAGGGAAAGGAATAAGATCAGAACCATGGGATGAATCTTATGGCTATGATTAATTCAGCAGTGATAAATGCAATATAATGGATAAGTTGGGCATGAGAGCCCAGACCTGAAGATGATCCCATCAGCCAAAAACATAGGAAGAGTGATCTTCCCCAGACAACTAAGGGCATTGCTTTTTCCGTCTTTTCTCATCAACAACTATGTAAAATCCTTTACACAAGAGAATATCAATCGTATTCTCGTGGTTTTTCTTCCCTTGAAGGATTTTTCATGTAAATGATGGTATCTTTATTCTCTCATTCTATCTTTTAATGATTATCTTCATTATTCATTCGTAAAGGATTTCTCATACCAAAAAAATCTTTTACACATCGGTTTCCAAAATTTTAAAGAATTTATGTGCATGTCCTAGCATTTCAGTATCCATTTAGAGTCAACTCAATCATATTAATTTTTTGATAAAAAAACTGAGTCATATTAATAATTTTATTTCTAAAAAATTATGTACAATCCCAAGACATCTACTTTCATGGAACTAAATATTAAACTACAAATACAAAAAATGGATATACATTGAGTATCTAATGAAAACAAAGTCAGAATAAGTGAAACTAGAGTCTAAAAAAAGAGTCAGAAGAATTAAAACTGGCAAAAAGATATTATTATTTGCGTTTCACTATGATTTATGGAACGAATTGTCACCATTTTAACCACAAAAAATTTCGCTACTAGTTATCCCCATTGTCAACAAATATATTGCACTCCAACGGTACTTTTTTAATAACCACAGAAAAGGTAATATGATTAATTAAAGGGTTTTTGCAAGATTAGATCCTTAAGATTTTGAATTTGCAGAAAAATATCTAAAGAATAATTTGTGCATTCCATGACCCCTGACGCACATTTCACTCCAAATGAGTGTGTGAAATTATAAATGTGCCCTCTCTTTCTTTAAGCTTCTCTCCCCTCGTCGCACCAAAACCGAGCTTCTTTCTCTAACACACCTATTTTAAGATCTGGTTTTCCCGAAGAAGAAGGCTCCGTGGGATGGCTATTCCACGGATCTGGTTTCGTCTCCGAAGAAGAAGGCTCATCATCAGAGCCTGAACCGCGCTTATCTCCCTTCTTCTCATCGTTCTGAGTTCGGCACCAGTGTACCCATCGATGGATGCTACTGCCGGACTTCGCCCGACCACACGAAGCTTCATCCATGGTTGTCGATGATCTCTGCTCTTCTTCTTCAAACCAGCATGAAGAAGACACGAACGCTTCTCTGTTTTAAATCTTTACTGTTTGAGATTACAGTTACACTTGAAGAAAAAATGTCTAAATTTTCACAGATCGAAGCTCTCTACGTTCGTATCAACTATGAGCTTTCTTCCGCATTTGTGCACACGCATCTGTACCATGAGCTCTCTTTAATTATTCTATCAGTGTCAAACGAAACAAATATAAAAACAAACCAAAGTATAGAAATGAAATCCCAATTTAACTGATCTTTGATGATGTTGTATAGTGTAGTTTTATGTGCATTTTAGCGTTGCAGCTCTTGCTGCAACAGAGGAAAAGTTCCTCCGTTGCATCCCTTTTATGTTTTTTTTTAATATTATATATTATAATATAATAGTAATAATAATATTATTAAATAAATAAATAAAAAAATTTAAAAAAATGATGAAAAATAAACCATATATTTCTTTAACATAAACATGTCTATTTTTTTTTACTACTTAATCCACTAATTGCGATTTTTCTTTCCTTCCCTCATAGTCATTGCTAATCAAATAGTAAAGGGGATGATCATGGATGATAATTCGTTCAAACAAGTGTCACAAAATGATGAACATAAATAAAAAAAAACTTTGTAGGAAAATTAAAAGTTTCACAACTTAGATATTTGCATAATCTTGTATAGAGGTTTTACTCTCTATTTTACGCATTGTTATGTATGAGAAAATTATCCTAGGGGATCTTTGCATCAAATGTACACTTTCAACCCATTAAAAGGGTTGATTCACATTTTGTTAATTTTTTCACCCCTCAAAGCTTTATCATCATCCTCATTAATTAAGTTGATGACAAAGACATCTCAATATCCAACTTGTAAAGAAATCATCAAAGCATAAAATTAAAATGTTAAGATTTAAATTAGGAGAAATGATAGGGAATGAACAATCCACTTATGTATATAAAAAAATATAAAAGATATCAACTACATTCATATGAAAAAGAGAGATGAACAAAATATATTATGAACAAATGTACCAAACAATTAAGCTACCTTGAGAAGAAGAAATGAAAGAAGATGAAGCTAATAGAAGTGTAGAACCTCTTCCTCTCTCTAAAATCACCTCTCTTTCCAACCCCTCTCTTTCTCACTCTAAAAAATGATTTCCCCCTTTTTTTTACTCCTTAAAAGACCTCCCTTTAAGTGAAGACTTCATTCTTATTTATAGGCAAAATTAGGGTTTGCCTTTTTTTACTTTTAGTATTTTTTTCAATTTTTATTTTTAGTCCTCTTTTTTCAATTTTTAATTTTTAGTCTTTGGACCACTTTTCTTATTTTAGTATTGGATTAGTTTTCAAATTATACATATAGTCTTGGATTATTAAAAGAGCCAAAATATAAAGCATGTTTATTTCATGTATTAGGCCGGATAAAATACGGTATCTACAGCTTGCCCCCTTTGAGCACGCTTCTGATCTCAGAACGTGTACAAAGTCGTAGATAAGTATTTTGATTGGTACAATAATATATGAAATAGGGAATATAAACCTTGGCTAAATAAGGCTCTATGAGATGGAGCGAAATGGACCTGGATAGACACAGGCTTCGACTTCGCTCAATGCGGGTTCGATTTAACTGAGATATTTGAAATGGACCAGGCGCTGACACCGGGCTTCGACCGCGACGAAATCGGGTTCGATTTAACCGAAGATATCTGAAAAGGAAAATGAAACTGGGTGGATACAGGCTTCGACCTCGACGATATTCGGGTTCAATTTAACCATATTAATTGAAAAGGAAATGGACCCGGCGCTGACACTGGGCTTCGACCTCGACTCAATTCGGGTTCGATTTAACCATATTAATTAATGTTGAAGTTGACTTATGCAAGTCTCATGACAACAAAAGCTAGACTAATGCATGCTTTAAATGTTGGAAGGTCATGTGTGAATTTCGAAAGAATATCATTAAGTGATTCATGCACCTGAATTTGTCAAACAACTAATGTGGTGTATGTCTATGAATTGTAATTCTTGAACATAAATATAAAGTAGTGAGTTTGAATGCGTGCATGTTATGCATGATTGTGAACCTTTATAAGAAAATTATATGATGATTTTTAAACATATCCAACACCTTTTAGAACAAACACTTGACCTAGGATCATGGACTCACAATGAAGTATCGAGCATATTTTTAGGAAAATGATACATCCTTATTTATTAGTTTATGCTCCAGTATTTGGCTCAATGTCAGTGGTAAATAATCTCTCTGCTTCTCTTCTGTACTTCTAATTAGGTAATCCTCCAATTTCGCTTTAGCCTTTGTCATGCGCATATTGACCTTCCTCGTGATGACTTTTTAGATTTTACTTTACAATCAGGTCACCTTTCTTAGTTCCAATTTTTTTTTTCAATTAGCTTTCAACTGACCAAGTTTATTCTTCTGAGTTATTTTAAGAGTAATTAATGATATCTTGAGGAATAAGAAATAATGGAAATAAAGAGAAGATGAAGTATATGTATTTGTCAACTGGGAAAGAAAGAAGAAAAGAAAGGCTCTTCATAGAAGAAAAAAATGTAAGAAGAATTTCTCCAGTATTCGAGACAGCTTTAGCATTTTTTTAACTTCATTTTCTCATACTTAGAGTGGTCAAACGTAGTACTTCTTGACTGCATCAGAATTAACCTTGTGCGGTAAATCATCTCCATCCATGTTTGTTAGCATGAGAGCTCCTCCAGAGAAAGCCTTCTTGACAATGAAAGGTCCCTCATAATTTGGGGTCCACTTCCCTCGGTGATCCTTTTGATATGGGAGTATCTTTTTTAACACCAAGTCTCCTTCTCGGAAACATTGGGGACACAATTTTTTGTCATATGCGTGCATCATTTTTCTTTGATATAATTGCCCTCTACATAATGCCGTCAATCTTTTTTCCTCGATGAAATTTAATTGCTCATGTCGTGTCTGTACCCACTCTGCTTCTTCTAATTTCACCTCCATTAAGACTCGGAGGGAGGGAATTTCCACCTCAATTGGAAGGACTGCTTCCATGCCATATACCAAAGAGAATGGCGTTGCCCCAGTCGATGTTCGGACTGATGTGCGGTACCCATGCAGTGCAAACGGGAGCATCTCATGCCAATCTTTATAAACCTCCGTCATCTTCTCTATGATCCTTTTTATGTTCTTATTGGCTGCTTCCACTCTTCCATTCATTTTTGGACGATAAGGAGACGAATTATGATGCTTAATTTTGAATTGCTCACATAATTCTTTCATCATCTTGTTATTTAAATTTGTACCATTATCTGTGATTATCCTTCCAGGTAGACCATATTGACAAATTATCTCATTTTTAATAAACTTAACAACCGCACTTCTGGTTACACTTGAATAAGAACTTGCCTCCACCCATTTGGTAAAATAATCTATAGATACCAAAATGAAGCGATGCCCGTTAGAGGCTTTGGGTGTGATGGGACCAATGACATCTATGCCCCACATAGAGAACGGCCAAGGCGCGGCCATTACATGTAAAGGAGATGCGGGTACGTGAATTTTATCCGCATAAATTTGACATTTATGACATCTCCTAGCGTATTTGATGCAGTCAGATTCTAGAGTTAACCAATAATATCCTGCTCTCAAGATTTGTTTGGCCATCATATATCCATTAGCATGAACTCCACAAATTCCTTCATGAACCTCCTCTATGATTTGATTCGCTTCCCTTGCATCAACACATCTTAAGAGCACCATATCATGGTTTCTTTTGTAGAGTATTTCACCATTCAAGAAGAAACCCATGGACAATCTTCTAATAGTGCGTTTATCATTCTCAGAAGCCTTGGATGGATATTCTCCATTCTTTATATACTGTTTGATGTCGTAATACCAAGGTCTTGTGTCTGGCTCTTCTTCAATGCTCATACAGTGAGCAGGAAAATCTCGCCTCTCAACTTTTATGGGTTGAACTTCTCCCTTAAAGCCTACAGCAAACATGGACGCTAGAGTTGCCAGCGCATCTGCGATTTGATTATTCTCTCTGGGTGTATGGTCAAATGAGATCACTTCAAAAGTTCGACTTAGCTTAATGACATGTTCTTTATAAGGTATTAGCTTAGAGTCTCTAGCTTCCCATTCTCCGTTCAGTTGTCGTATCACCAATAGCGAATCTCCGTACACTTGAAGCTTCTTTATCTTCATATCACAAGCTGCTTGAATTCCCATGGAACATGCCTCATATTCTGCCACATTATTTGTACAGTCAAAGCATAGTTTTGCCGTGAATGGAAAAAAATTTCCTTTAGGTGATATGAGGATTGCCCCAATTCCATGTCCTACATCATTAGATGCACCATCAAATAGCATTGTCCACAATTCTGGGTCTGCAGATTCTTCTTCATTTTTGAATATGACTGAAACGCTCTCATCAGGGAAATCAAACTTCATAGGCTCATAATCTTGCATTGGTTGATCTGCCAGATAATCAGCAAGTACGCTTCCTTTTATTGACTTCCTCGTGACATAGACAATATCATATTCCGTGAGTAACATTTGCCATTTAGCAATCCGTCCAGAAAGTGATGGTTTTTCAAAGATATACTTGATAGGGTCCATCTTTGAAATTAACCAAGTGGTGTGGTATAACATGTATTGTCTAAGTCGATGAGCAACCCAGGCCAATGCACAACACGTTTTCTCCAACATCGAATAATTAGCCTCATAATTTGTGAACCTTTTGCTTAAATAGTATATTGCTTGTTCTTTCCTTCCAGAAGCGTCATGCTGACCAAGTACGCAACCCATGGATTTTTCTGTCACTGTAAGATACAAAATGAGTGGACGCCCTGGAGTTGGAGGAACAAGTATGGGTGGATTTTGCAAGTATTGCTTGATCTTCTCAAAAGCAATTTGACAATCATCATTCCATCCTTCTGTATCACTTTTACGGAGAAGTTTAAAGATAGGTTCACAAGTTGCAGTTAGCTGTGAGATGAAACGGGCTATGTAATTTAATCTCCCCAAGAAACCTCTAACTTCCTTTTGAGTTTGAGGTGGTGGCATATCAATGATGGCTCGAACCTTATCAGGGTCAACTTTTATTCCTTCCTTGCTCACGACAAAACCAAGTAGTTTCCCCGAAGACGTTGCGAATGTACACTTCATCGGGTTAAGCTTTAACTGGAATTTTCTCAATCGTCTAAATAGTTTTCGTAGAGTGACCGTATGATCTTCTCCTTGACGTGATTTGGCAATCATATCATCAACGTACACTTCGATTTCTTTATGCATCATATCATGAAACAATGTTACCATTGCCCGCTGGTAAGTTGCCCCTGCATTCTTCAGACCAAATGGCATAACCTTATAACAAAATGTACCCCACAAAGTTATAAAAGTCGTCTTTTCACGGTCTTCAGGAGCCATTTTGATTTGGTTATACCCCGAAAAACCATCCATGAAAGAGAAGGTTGAATGTCCCGCAGTGTTATCTACTAAGACATCGATATGGGGTAATGGAAAATTATCCTTGGGGCTTGCCCGATTTAAATCTCTATAATCGACGCACACCCTTACTTTCCCATTTTTCTTCAGCACTGGGACTATGTTAGCAACCCATTCAGGATATTTTGCTACTTCTAGAAAACCCGCATCTACTTGCTTTTTAACTTCTTCTTTGATCTGTACCAGCATGTCTGGTTTCATTTTCCTTAACTTTTGTCGCACTGGTTTACTTTCGGGCATAAGTGGCAAATGATGAACCACGATATCAGTGTCAAGTCCTGGCATATCTTGGTAAGACCATGCAAAGACATCAATATACTCTTTGAGTAAGTCAATTAATTCTCGGCGGCCTTGGCTTGTCATAGAAGTGCCGATTTGGACTTCTTTCGTCTCTCCCTCCAATCCCAAATTTATCACCTCCGTTAACTCTTGATATGGTTGAGTTATTTTTTCATCTGACTCTACCATTTTTAACATTTCCGGAGATGGTTCGAAATTATCCTCATCGCTTTCACCTGACTCTACGCTAAGAATGGGATTGTCAAAGTTGTTGCTTATGCTCTTGTTTTCAAAATCATCGTTCTCGAACCTGAATCGGATTATTGGATGAAAAGAAGGCGAAAGAAAAATAAAATAAAATAAATAAACAAAGCATGAGTATGGACAACATTTCAGAAATGGAAAAAGAAGACATAGAAGGAAGAAACAAAAAGAAACTGGAATTATATTTATCATCAGCAAAAGGAGACGAAACAAGTTTTTTAGATTTTCATTCAAAAAGATGACATGAAATAGACGAGAACATAGGCCCATAACAATGAAATTCCTAAGGCATTGGGTATAATCATTAGAATTTTGGCATGAACACATTACTCTTGAAAATTCTCGAGAAGCATTGGTAGTTCGGTGACGTCCCAATTGTTAAGTTCATGATCTGAATCGTATCGAAAAACCAAGTCCTCTGTACTTGAACTTGATGATTTTCCCAGGATTGCGGATATTAAAAGCTCGGCGATATCATCTTCAAGGTTGTACTGCTCTACCATAACCGGTTCTTCGAATGAAATTCCTCCACTTCTAAAGGATTTAGAAATATGGGGTATGATTGCCATTTCCACATCGAATTCCCTATTTTCAAGCCTAGCAATCCTTTTTTCTTTCTTTTGAGCTTCCACTCTCCCTCTATCAGCCTTGGTCGGTCTATATCCAAGTCCAAACCTTTGCTCATTCTTGTCCCAGTCAATTAACTTTTTTATGCCTTGATGCTCACTCCCGAGCCCCTTACCTGGCTGGTATCCCCCTTTGATCATCAACCTTGCAACCATCTGAGATGCTTTTGATAGGTTTGGCGTTGGAGATGATTTCCCACTAGCAACAAACGTGGTGTTCGCAATCTCAAATGATCGAAATGAGCACTCCAATGCTTCCTCTGCCGCCTCGACATATGGCATGGTGGCTGGCTTGGATACCAAAAAATCTTCTTCCCCATATATACAAATGAGTTTATGATCCATTATGAATTTCAGCTTCTGATGTAAGGAAGAAGGTACTGCCCCAGCAGAGTGAATCCATGGTCGACCCAAAAGGAAACTGTACGCTGGATTTATGTCCATCACTTGGAAAACAATATTGAATATGCATGGTCCAATTCGGATAGGTATCTCTATGTCTCCGATTACTTCTCTTCGGGTACCGTCGAATGCTCTTACTATCATCATGCTCGGCCGCATATGTGTCGCGTCCACTGGGAGCTTTGCCAGTGTGGATCTTGGCATTACATTTAGAGATGAGCCGTTATCGATCAATACTTTTGCAACAATATAATCCCTACATTTTACGGATATATGTAAAGCTCTGGTGTGCCCAGTACCATCGGCCGGGATTTCATCATCTGTGAAAGTGATAAAATTCGGTGCGGTAATATTTCCCACAATTCCACTCAACTTTTCCACCGTAATGTCATGACAGACATATGCTTGATTCAAAACCTTCAATAATGCTTGGCGATGTGGTTCAGAATTCAGAAAGAGTGACAGTAAGGATATGCGAGCAGGTAAGCGATTAAGTTGTTCAATCACCTTATACTCACTTTGCTTGATGAGCTTCAAAAATTCACATACTTCTTCTTCAGACACTGCTCTTTCTTTCTCCGTACCTCTTATTATATCTGGGTCTATCACTTGGCCGCCATGCACTTCTCCTTGGAATTCATGACCATTGTCGTCTTCTTTGGCCTTCCCTTTCCTTTGCCTTTCAAACACATCGCTTTTATCCGTTCTCAAAACTTCCGGCGTGTAGCATCTGCCACTCCTCGTCATCCCACCTACTCCTGAAATATTAGTTATGGGGAGATCGAGGTCCGACAGATTTAGCTCTTGGGGTTTGTCGTTACTGCTTGTAATAACCTCATATCCGTACATCCAGGGTACTGCTCTTGAATCTTTGTAAGCGAACGCACCCGGTATTTGAATGGTGATAGGCATCGGAGCATAAGACGTAGTGGTGCGAGTTGACTTTTCCTCGTAATGTATTGTGAGAGGTTTTGGGATATAGGATGACATTTCAACATTAACTTCAGATGATTCTTTAGTTATCATGAGGACTAAAGAGTCATCTTCTTGGTATTCCCTTTCTCCTTTATTACTTATCGTAAGTATCTTTGCGTCCAACAACTTTTGCACTTCCTTTTTAAAATCAGCACACTCCTCAATTGTATGCCCTGTCACCTTCTTATGAAACAAACAATCGAAGTCATGCATAGGCTTCCTAAAAACGCACTCATCCTCTGAGCGTGTTGGGTAGGTGTACCCTGCTCTAGAAAGAAGATGAAAAAGTGTTTCCATTGACGTGCTCACATCTTCCACGTCCCTCTTTCCATATGAAAAATATTCCTCAATTGCATTCACGGCAGGATTCCCATGATTTGGTAGAGGGTTGGAATTGATATCTGGATTCCCGTTTGCCTTTTTGAAATTCAACCATCCAGCCTTGATCAGTGCCTGTACTCTACCTTTTAATGCCGTGCAATTCTCAGTCGAATGTCCCACTGCCCCAGCATGATACTCACAGCGAGCAGTCGGATCATACCACCTTGGGTATGGTGGTTGTAGAGGTTCGTAAGGAATTGGCACCAATTGATTATTCCGTATCAATTGTGGTAAGAGTTCTGTATATGACATGGGGATTGGATCATATTGGATAAAACGTTGATTATTTCTATTTCCCCTCAGAGGCTGATCAGCCTGACCAATATTTTGCTGGTGGGCCGGTGGTCTGAAACCGGGCCTTGGGTTATTTTGAAATGTTGATTGTTGAGAGTGATAATTGTACGGAATTTGTGAGGTATTAGCCACGTATGATGTCGTAGACTTGGGTCCTTCCCCATACTTTGAAAATCCTGATCCCGGGTTCGCAGCTTGTGATGGGTACCCGGAATTGATCATCTGCACATCCCCTTCTTTTCGCTTCAATGGAGGCCCCTTTTTTACTGACGATGTATCTGATATAATTTCCAAAATTCTTCCATTCTTTATCCCATACTCAATCCTTTCACCGATCACTATGATGTCAGAGAAGTTGTTTGAAGCGTTTCCAATCATTCTGTCATAGAATGGAGGTCTCAAGGTGTTAATAAACATTCCAGCCATTTCCTTGTCTGACAATGGGGGGTGTACCTGAGCAGCTAACTCCCTCCACCTTTGTGCATATTCTTTAAAGCCTTCTGTAGGTTTTTTTTCCATCCTTTGTAAGTCCAAACGATCAGGGGCTATGTCTATGTTGTACTTATATTGTCTTAAAAAAGCATCTGCTAGATCTTTCCACCTTCGAATATGTTGGTTATCCAATTGGATATACCAACGAGATGCGGCTCCCATCAGGCTATCTTGAAAGAAATGAATCAGCAGCTTATCATCATTTGCACAAGCAGCCATTTTTCTGCAGTACATAATAAGGTGACTTCTGGGGCACGTACTACCATCATATTTTTCAAACTCAGGTAGTTTGAATTTATGTGGGATGTTCACATCAGGGACCAAACATAATTGGGTGGCATCAATGGTACCGTATACATCAGAACCTTCAATAGCACGTAATCTCTCCTCCAGAAAGTCCAATTTATCTTTCGATCGTGGGTCATCACTTGGCTTGGTAATAGGCTTATGTATCTTTAGGTCATCAACATCGGTTATGATGATTGGCTCATTAACAAGTTCGCCTTGTGGAGTGAAAGCCTGGTTGTGACCACATGCCATCGCGGATGGGTTGTACCCAGTTTTTCCTGTCTGCATTGTTTCCTGGACATTTGGAAATGGATGATGCTGGATATTTATTGGTGGTGAAGCGTGCTGAAACTGGTCAACCTGATGACGTTGATATGTTGGAGTGAACCCAGGAGGGTAAAGTGGAGTATCGTTTGGCAGTTGATTTTGTGATGATTGAGCCCCTTGCGGATTTTCAAAACAGGCCTTTCCCTTACTTGCGGCCAGGAGTTCGAGGACTTTAGCCATTTGCTCTTTTAGCTCCCTAATCTCTTCCTTCATTTCCTCTCGTGATTGCTCTCTTTCTTGCTCGTCCATGACCCTAACTTGAGCTCGAGTTCGATAGGGATGTCGAAGTTGTCGGGCTATCTTTGGAAAATTTCTTTAAAATAAAAATAAAGCAATGAGATGTAGATTTTTGCTAATAAAAAGAAGAAATAATGAGAGTAAACTTATGCATGAGAAATGATACTGCGCAAAGTGAAAGTTCTAAAGTAATCAATTTCATTCAATTAGTAGAGCCATCCACTACATTTGAGTATGTAGAAGTCAATTACATTACTTCATAACATGAGTTCATACAAAACGACCAAAATGACCCAAATCCCGGTTGACTTCTTCCAAAAATTTAGACAAGTTCTCCCCATTAGGATGGATGGGCAAGACATTTTTCTTCAAAAATGAAGCTTGTTCCGCCAAATTGCCCGCTCTCACAGCCATGCCTTTAAGCCATTCGACAGCCTGCCCAGATCGTTGTCGAATCGAGTTGTAATCTTGTTGTAGCAACTGATAATCATATCTCAGTATATCAACATTAGCGTCATTGTTTCTTGCCAACCTTTCTGTCATGTTCTGATAAGCTCTAACTTGGTGCTCAAGGCTTTCAATAACTCTTCAGAATCATTTGTTGACTCAGTCTTTTTAACATTCTGATTCTCTAAATCAACTTGCAAATTATCAACGATTCGTCGTAAGGCGTCATATTGCTCATCTAACTAAACGATGTACGCATTTTTCTTATCAACAGTTCCCTTCACCTCTTCTAAAATTTCTCGTACCAGTTTATTTTCCCTCTCTAACTTCACGATTTGATCCTCTTGTTCGAAGATTACCCCTCACAAGTTCTTATTGTCTTCCGCCATCTTTCTAATTTTGTTGCCCAATTGGCGAGTGTCAGTTCCCAACTCTAAGTTTTTCCGCTTTAGATACGCCTGATCCTCAACCTTATTTCTTAACTCTTTGAGTTGTTCTTCAGCTTCGATTTTATGCTTCTCAAACAAATTCGCCTCGACTGCTAGTCGTCTGTTTTCTTCCAAAAGGGCTAGAACTTTTTGACGCTCCTCATATAACTCATCTAGCTCCTTCTTTTTAGCAATCTTTTGATGAACTTCCAGTGATTTGGCTGATGGTACATCCTCAATTGGTAAGGCAATAATTATTTTGTTTCTACTCTCAAACCATGCTTCATACTCCTTTATGCAGTTCATGCGATTCTTTTCATTTCGCATCCTTCTTGTTATTTCCAAGCTTCAATCAGCTGCTGTAGTTTTAGTTCAATTTCTTGAGAATCGTAACTAACCTCAATATCCTTCAATGCATGCGTGGTGGGGACAAACTGTCTCATGTATAATTGAAGGAGTGCCATTAGCGGAGCATAACTAGTACAAACCCATGGTCCCGGGAGCGGAACCCATTGAAAATCACCACATCTATAGATCATTGGTGTTAACGGCATCCAATAGGCTTTCCAAATAACATTCTCATCTTTCAACTTGGATAGGTATGAGAGCCAAGCCCCTTTTTTGGGAAACTGCGGATTCCATTTTGCCATTCCAAATTCTGCAATAGGCATCCTCGTCTTCACCCATGGACTTGAGAACTTAACTTGAGGACACTTGAAATCTAACGGACATCTTAGATGGCTGAGAATCCAAATACACAAAAGAGTTGAGGAGCCAATGAACTTCCCTTTTCCAGACACTCGGATGTGATTCAAAGAACGGATAGTCTCAGCGAGATTTGAGATAATAGGGTTAACCCCATGTTCGACTTGAAGGAACAATTTTATCATTTTATCATCCATATAACCTTGGATCTTTGGAAATAACACGGCGCGATAAATACACAGAGCATAAAGAGTCATGCCTTTATCCTCCTTCAAGAAATTCTGGGTGAGATCTAGGAGGTAATCCAACAGCACACACTCATTTCCCCCTTTAATTTTCAAACTTTTCTCAATCTCAGAAGCATGGACAGTACCCAAGAGCTTAGACAAAGCTCTCTTCAACGTGAGCTTTTTGTCATAGTTATAAACTTTGTCGGCATTTTGCAACGGGACATTCAGTAGTGCTTGATATTCTTCAATTGTGGGAGTAAGATCAATTATTCTGAAGGTGAAACATCTATAATGAGGGTCCCATAAATGCATTAAAGCTTCAAGGACGAGAACGTTGACTACAATGTACAATAGATGAGCTATGTGACCATATTTTCTGACAAACAAACTTTTCTGCTCTGATGAAAAATCCTCCCATATCTTCTTCAACCTCTCCAAGTCAATGCGTGAGAACTTTATCTTAGTGATTGATGATAGAAGAACAACGTCTTCCTTTTTCAGACAATCTCCTTTATATTTCTGCGATTCCTCTGACCATGGTGTCTAAAATATGAATGAATTTAATACGTCTTTACAATCCCATTACGCAGCATTATGCATGTATGAAAAATAGAAAGATGAATTTAGAAGCAAAACAATGAAGAGAAGACATGTTTAAGTGACACAAGACATATATACATGCACAAAATTGATCATGATTTTAGCAGAAATCTAACGTTGGTCATGATGTGGACTCTAAAAACATAATACATGTGTGGTTGGGATCTAAAAATCTCTTAATAGGCTCCCAGGTTGTCCACACTGTTATCTGAATAGAGTAACAGGGGCCCCCAAACGGTATCCCGAAAGGGTCGACCTGAGTGGGAACTTTCATGAGCCTGCACGGGAACCTCGATTCCACGAAGGCATTCCACTACTCATTCTCGCTATTCCTAAAGTTAAAGCCCTGGTATAGGGCTAGTGTGTATGTGTGAAAGTAGAAATTACGTAAATATATATATACTTCGTAAAAAAAACTTATGTACAACTACAGTCACGAAAAAAATTAATAAATCATATAAACGAAACAAGAACCAATACAAAAGGATGACATATGATGATATTTTGGCTTGACTCTCTATTGATCTAAAGATGGTTAGACCAATTGTTAAAGTCCCCAGTGGAGTCGCCAAGTTGTCGCAACGTGCGTGCGACGCGGAGTGGCGATAAAAAAAATTCATTTTTTTAGGAAAAAGAAATTTGGAGTCGCCACCAATCATTTTAGGGTGTGATTGGTCACCCAATTTTAAGATGAAAATTTTTGGTCTACGAAAACTCAAAGTTGGTTCGGGAGTCGTTTGTGTGTGGGGAAGGTATTAGCACCCCACAACACCCATTATAAAATGGTTACCAAATTTAATCAAATGCTATCCATTTTTTATTTTAAAGCAAAGATTAAAGAAATTTATTTTTGAATGTCCCATTTGAGGAATTTTGTATCATAGAAATGAACAAAATAAATTACTTTTAATAGGTGGTTCAAAGACCATTGAAATTTTTTTTTACTTTTTTTGTATTCTCATATCTTTTTAAATCAAAGCATTATTAGAGTTATTCTCGGTATCCCAAGAATAACTCCTCACTTCAGTAGTTGGAGAAGTTTGGTATCCCAAAAATCTCAAAGTCCATCGTCGGCCTTTTTTAGTGAAAATTAAATAATAGAAGTAACAAAATCTAAATTTAATTATTAAAATTATAATCCACGCATACATGAACATTAATTATAATAATAAGAGAATAATGCAAGAATCGCATTTAAGCATGGCGATGTAAAAATGCTAAATAAATAAACATATAAAGGAAATTAATGTTAATAATTACAACAAAATGGAAATAAAATAATAGAGATAAGTTATAGGATGTCAAATTATAGAAAACATAAAATGTTGAGATTATAAAAATGCAAGAATAAAGTAAAAGACTANTTAAAAAAAATGATGAAAAATAAACCATATATATCTTTAACATAAATATGTCTATTTTTTTTATAATAATATTATTATTACTTTCCTTCCCTCATTAGTCATTGCTAAGTAAAGGGGATGATCATGGATGATAATTAGTTCAAACAAGTGTCACAAAATGATGAACATAAATAAAAAAAACTTTGTAGGAAAATTAAAAGTTTCACAACTTAGATATTTGCATAATCTTGTATAGAGGTTTTACTCTCTATTTTATGCATTGTTATGTATGAGAAAATTATCCTAGGGGATCTTTGCATCAATGTACACTTTCAACCCATTAAAAGGTTTGATTCACATTTGGTTAATTTTTTCACCCCTCAAAGCTTTATCATCATCCTCATTAATTAAGTTGATGACAAAGACATCTCAAATCCAACTTGCAAAGAAATCATCAAAGCATAAAATTAAAATGTTAAGATTTAAATGAGGATAAATGATAGGGAATGAACTTCATCCACTTATGAATATAAAAAAAAATATAAAAGATATCAACTACATTCATATGAAAAAGAGAGATGAACAAAATATACTATGAATAAATGTACCAAACAATTAAGCTACCTTGAGAAGAAGAAATGGAAGAAGATGAAGATAATAGAAGTGTAGAATCTCTTCCTCTCTCTAAAATCACCTCTCTTTCCAACCCCTCTCTTTCTCACTCTAAAAAATGACTTCCCCCCCTTTTTTTACTCCCCAAAAGACCTCCCCTTAAGTGAAGACTTCATTCCTATTTATAGGCAAAATTAGGGTTTGTCTTTTTTACTTTTAGTCTTTTTTTCAATTTTTATTTTTTAGCCCTCTTTTTTCAATTTTTACTTTTTAGTCTTTGGACCACTTTTCTTATTTTAGTATTGAATTAGTTTTCAAATTATACATATAGTCTTGGATTATTAAAAGAGTCAAAATATAAAGCATGTATATTTCATGTATTAGGCCGGATAAAATACGGTATCTACACGATGGGTACCCGATATCATGTAGTCATCGTATAAACTACATGATGGGTACATGTGCATTGTGTAACCATCTCATAGACTACACGATGTCAGTGTAGTCATGCCTAGTTCAAAAAAAACTTGTATTTGCACCGTACCAGTGGCTTAAGTCTGATGTAAGTAGTTATATGCGATTTTTATGTGAATGTGTATTTAAAATAATTTTCAATTGGATAAGTAAATTTTCAATCTAAAATAATTTTCAAGCGCATTGCAATTGAATTATTTTCACGCAGTAAAATAGAACTGCTATAATATATTTATGTTTCAATTGGATATGTAAATTTTTTATACTTATTTGTTAGTTATTTTTCACCTATAATTTTTAATGCTCAATTTGTTGTTGTTGAAGGCGTAGTTTTACCTTTGAATTTGATTAAGCTTCTTGTAGACTAGACGATGGTTACACGAAGCCAGTGTACCCATCGTGTAGTGTTCCTGAAGATGTTTTATGAAGTCACTAGCAAAGTTATACACTACACGATGGTTACACAAAGTCAGTGTACCCATCGTGTAAACTACATTATGGTTACACAAAGCCAATGTGTCCATCGTGTAGTGTTCCTGAAGACTTTTTATGAATGCAGTAGTGAATTGTTACACTACACGATGGGTACACAAAGTCAGTGTACTCATGGTGTAGACTACACGACGGTTACACGAAGTCAGTGTACCCATTGTGTAGTGTCCCTGAAAACTTTTTATGGAGGCAGTAGCGAATTGGAACACTACACGATGGTTATACGAAGCCAGTGTACCCATCGTGTAGTGTTTCTAAAGACTTTTTATGAAGGCAGTAGCGAATTGTTACACTACAGGATGGATAAACGAAGTCAGTGTACCCATCGTGTAGACTACAGGATGGTTACACGAAGCTAGTGTATCCCATCGTGTAGATTTTCTGAAGATTTTTTATGGAGGCAGTAGCGAATTGGAACACTACACGATGGGAACATGAAGTTAGTGTACCCATCGTGTAAACTGCATGATGGTTACATGAAGCCAGTGTACCCATCGTGTAGTGTTCCTGAAGACTTTTTATGAAGACAATAGCGAATTGTTACACTACACGATGAGTACCCGAAGTTAGTGTACCCATCATGTAGACTACACGATAGTTACAAGAATATAGTGTACCCACAGTGTATTGTTCTTGAAAATTTTTTTATGAAGGCAGTAGCGAATTGTTACACTACACGATGGGTACGTGTACCCATCATGTAGTATTCCTGAAGACTTTTTATGGAGGCAGTAGCGAATTGGAACACTACACGATGGTTACACAAAGCTAGGGTACCCATCGTGTAGTGTTCCTGAATACTTTTTATGAAGGCAGTAGTGAATTGTTTCACTACACGATGGGTACACAATGTCAGTGTACCCATCGTGTAGACTACATGATGGTTACACGAAGTAAGTGTACCCATCGTGTAGTGTTCCTGAAGACTTTTTATGGAGGTAGTAGCAAATTGGAACACTACACGATGGGTACACGAAGTCAGTGTACTCATCGTGTAGACTACATGATGGTTACACGAAACTTTTGTACCCATCGCATAGTGTTCTTGAAGACTTTTTATTAAGGTAGTAGTGAATTGTACACTACACGATATAGTGTAGACTACACGATGGTTACACGAAACCAGTGTACCGATCATGTAGTTTTCCTGAAGACTTTTTATGAAGGTAGTAGCGAATTGTTACACTACATGATGGGTACACGAAATGAGTGTACCAATCATGTAGACTACACGATAGTTACGTGAAGCTTGTGTAGCCATCCTGTAGTGTTCCTGAAGACTTTTTATAAACGCAATAGCAAATTATAAACAAATGCAAGGGTCAAAAATTATATTTCCAGTGGATTGATCATTCCGTTGAGAGAGAGGAATTGGATTTTTACATGTTTGTCGGTTGTGGCCTACTTGCCCACAACGTCTACATTTTTTTCTTACAACCGTCTAAATGTTGTTGTTCGAACCCAAAAAAAATGAAGATGAAGAAGACGTGAAACCCATAAAACTTCAAACTTTCGAGAAAAAAAATACAAAACATATACCTACAAGGCTTCCTTGAAGATGAAGAAGATGATGGAGTCCAATTGATTTTGCAGAAGAAGAAGAAGAAGAAGAAGAAGAAGAAGAAGAAGAAGAAGAAGAAGAAGAAGAAGAAGAAGAAGAAGAAGAAATGGCGAGGAAGAAGAAGAAATGGCGAGGAAGAAGAAGAAATGGCGAGGAAGAAGGAGGGAAAATGAAAAATGAAGATTGAGGTTGATGGAGTGGGTGGGGAGGTAGACTGTTGAGTGAGTTTGGAGTTGATCATTGACATGACATCGTGTAAATAGGGCAAGAGAGGAAAATTTTGAAAAAGGTGAAGTGAGGTGGGCCAGGGGTCAGAGGCTACACAAAATAAGTTTGGGGTCTAATCCTGCAAAAAGGAAATGCTAGCTTCGTGTAACCATTAATTAAAAAAACCAACAATAATGTTGAACCAAATAGAAAAATGTTGAACCAAATAGAAAAATGTATGAGGCAAGGGATGCCTCTGACCCTGAGGTAGCAAAATTGAAGGATTCATATAAGCTTGAGGCAAGAGATGTATTTGACATTAGGCGAGAGAGTTAAGAGATGCATATGACCTTATGGTGAGAAAATTGAGGGATTCATCTAACTCGAAAGCGCGAGATGCATTTGATCTTGAGGAGATGATGCATCTAACTATGTGGTGGAGGAGATAAGGGATGGATCTAACCCTGAGGCCAGGGATGTGTCTGACCTAAGGCGAGGGGAGTTGAGGGATGCATCTGACCATGAGGTAGAGGACTCGAGGATGTATATGACCTTGAGGCGAAGAGTAGTCGATTTATGCATAGGACGTTGATGCAGAGGAGTCAAGGGATACATCTAACCCATGCGAATGATATGTCTGACCTAAGATGAGGGAGTTGAGGGATGCATCTAACCTTGTGGTGAGGAAGTCGAAGGATGCATTTGACCTTGAGGCCAAGGATTCATTTGACCTTGAGGCAGAGGAACCTAGAGATGCATTTGACCTAAGATGATGGATTCGTTTGACCCCAAGGCCGACGATATAAGGGATGCATCTAACCTTAAGGTGAGGGAATTGAGGATGGATATGACCCTCACACAGCACACGCATCTGACCACATGAGATGAAGGAGACGAGGGTTGCATCTGACCTAGAGGCGAGGGATTTATCAAACCTTGAGGCGAGGGATGCATCTGACCAAGAGGTAGTGGAGCTTAGGGATGCATCTAACCATAGGCAAGGGATGCATTTAACCTGAGGTAAGGGAGTCTATGGATGCATCTAACTTAGGGCGAGGGATGCATTTTACTGGTGGGGAGGACGAGCCAAGGGATGCATCTAACCCATGTAAGAGATGTATCTAACCCATGCAAGGGATGTGTCTTCCCTAAGGAAAAGGATGCATTTGATCCTATGATAAGGGATGCATGTGGTGAGGAGCTGAGGGATACATCTCACATCAGTCTTTGGTGTCATGCTATCTATTATAATACCCGAACTTTTATTTCACACTTTAATTTTTTGCTTCTAGTTTCCGCACTTTTAATTCCTTGCATTTATATTTTCATATATTTGATTTTTATCTTTGTTAGGTGGTTCATCTTATTTTGCTATTTACTAATTTTTTTCCTCTTGTTAATTAATTTATTTTCACTTGATAAATTTTTTAATCGCACACTATCTCCCAACCCCTCTTTAATATCTTTATTGATCCCATAATTGGTATCAGAATATTGTACTCAATACTATAACTCCTTGTTGTCTTGACTTATGGCATCCATGCATGAGCGACTATTCTTTTATTGAAGGCAATATACTACTTAGACATCTACTTATTAATGGCGTAATTATTACACTTATTGGAAAACTATAATAAGGATTTATATTCAACTAATTGACTATGATTCATGAGATATTATTGAAAATGATGCTCATATTCCATTCAAACATGTGGATGGTAAAAATATTGTCAAAACAAACACTAAATGGAATAATGATGATAAAAAGATATTTCTTTAAATGTTAATGCTATGAATTTTCTGTCTTATGCTCTTGATAAGATAGATTTTTTACATGTGAAACTGCTAAATCTATATGGCACATATTTTAAGTCACGCACAAATGTACGAATGAAGTTAAGGAATCTAAACTTAGCATGGTTGTCCATGATGAGTAACGTCTCTCCCTCTATAGGTAAAATCTTTCTAGTTGATGGTTTGAAGCATAACAACAATTTTGTGGTAAAAGTTTAGAGTTTGTTTTCAGAAGGATTTTTGTCAAATTATTGACAAAATATCCGATAATGTCATATTCATTAGACAAATGAATAAAAAAGTTTATACTATATGTTTAAATAATTTTCAGAAGTAAATTGAAAATGTTTTCTTGTTTGATAATGACAATTAATTATGACATAGAAGGCTTGACATGCTAGCATAAATTTGATTCGGAAATTTTTAACAATTGGGAGTCATGTCATGGGAAAGCAAGTTAAAAGCTTCTTTAAATCAAGTTATCTATAGTATCAACTTCTATACCTTCGTAATTTTTGCATATGGATCATTTTGTTTCTTTTAAAATTGCAGGTCTTGAGGGTAAATATTATAATTTTGTCATAGTCAATGACTTTTCTAGATATTCTTGACTTTTATTTCTCAAAAATTAAGGTGAAGTTTTTGTTTCCTTTAAAATGCTTTTCAAAATTATTCAAAATGAAAATTTTTGAACAATATTATTTTGTACCTATCTCTTTCCCTTTCTTCTCTTGTTAAGGAGGGCCTTTCTAAGTAAAATTATCGTATGCCTAGCTTTTTGTCCTTCTTCTATTTTTATTTCATGCTATTTATTTACACACTTTAATTTTTCACAATTCAATTTTCGTTCTTTAATTCTCCAAAATTTCATTTTTGCACTTTAATTTTCCTAAATTTTAATACCCTAACTTTTACTTCATGCTATATATTTTTCACACTTTAATTTTCTGCTTTTAATTTCCACATTTTAATTCTCTTGCATTTATATATTCTTATCTTTGTTAAGTGTTCATCTTATTTTTCTATTTGATCATTATTTCCTCTTGCTAGTTTATTTATTTTTATTTGCTAACTTTTTTAATCGCACATTATCTCCCAATCCCCCCCACCTCTTTCATTTTAATATCTATCCTACAATTAGTTTCAGAGCTTCATACTCAATACTATAACACTTCATTGTCTTGAGTTATGACATCCAAGAGTGGCTCTTTTTCTATTGGCGGCCAATCTATTACTTAGACATCTACTTTGTAATGGGATAATGATTATACTTATTGAAAAACTATACTGAGGGTTTATATTCAACTCATTGACTACGATTTATAAGATACTATTGAAAATGGTGCTCATATTTCATTTAAAATTGTATATGGTAAAAACAAATCAACAAATTGTGGATGGTAAAAACATTATCAAATCAAGTAGTGAATGAAATAATAACAATAAACAGAACATTTTTAAATGTTAAGGTTACGAATGTTTTGTCTCGTGCTCTTGATAAAAATGAATTTAATAGAATTTTTTTACATGTGAAAATGTTAAATCTAATGACACTTGTTTCGAGACGTACGAAGGCACAAATTAAATTAAAGAATCCAAAACGAGCATGGTTGTCCATGATGAGTAATGACGTCTCTCTTCCTATGGGTAAAATCTTTCTAGGTGATGGTTTGAAGCATAACTACAATTTTGTGGTATAACTTTAGAGTTTATTTCAGAAGGATTTTTGTCAAATTATTGACAAAAAGGCTGATAAAGTCATATTCATTGGACAAAGGATCGAAATATTTATTGTATGAATTTAAATGATTTTCAAAAGCAAATTCAAAAATGTTTTCTTGTTTGATAATGACAGTTAACTATGACATATAAGGCTTAGTATGCCAGCATGAATTTGATTTCAAAACTTTTCAAAAATGATTTTGTAAAAGTTCTTCCCAGAATTAAATTCTGAAAAGATAATATTGTGAACAATGTCAAATCGGAAAGCAAGTAAAAAGCTCATTTAAGTCAAATTAACATAGTATCAACTTCTATACCTTTCCAACTTTTGCATATGGATCATTTGTTCCTTCTAAAATTGCATGTCTGGGGTAAATACTATATTTTTGTCATAGTCAGATATTCTTGAGTTTTATTTCTAAAAAATTATGGTGAAATTTTGGTTTCCTTTAGAAGCTTTTTAAAAAATGTTCCAAATGAAAAGCCCTTTACTATTATTTCAGTAATTAGAAATGATCACGATTGTGAATATGAAATAGAAATTCCAAATACTTTTGCATCAAAATGGCTTTTTACATCAATTTTCTCCTCAAAGAACTCCAAAACAAAATGATATTCTGAGAGGAAAATTCTATCCCTATAAGAAATGACAAGACTGGCGTTGAATGAATGACTATTCTAAATCTTTTGGGCTGAAGCTATGAGTACGCTTTACTATATCACGAATCGTGTTGCTTTAAGACCTATTTTAAGTAAAACTCCCTAAAAGCTTTGGAATGGAAAAATACTCAATATTCACTATTTTAAAAATTTTGAGTGTAGACAGTTTATAATTAATAAAAGAGCTTTAATTGTGGAAGTATATATGCATGTTCTATTTGATGAAATTAGTTACAATAACACCACTCATGTTCGAGATGATGAGATAATTAGTAAGGTAAACAATAGTCTCACAAAGATTATAGGTAAAGATCTCCCCAAGAAGACATCAAAGTGGAAGGTCAAGAGCGAATTTCAAAAGAATAAAAGTTTGTTAAGGATCATCTAAAAGATCTCATCATGGGTTTGAATTTCAAAATGAGTAAAGACCAACATTTCAAAGTATTGATAATGTTGCTTTCATCTCTTAACTTGAATCTAAATCTTTTCTAGAGGCCGAAAAAGATGCATGTTAGATTGTTTCTATGCAATAAGAGCTTAATAAACTTAAAAGAAACGGTATATCAACTTATTCCTAGACCCATGAATCACGAGGTATCGATTCTAGCTGAGTCTTTAGAAATAAAGTGGATGAAGATGATATTGTTACTAGAAATAAAACAAGAATAATGGCACAACGGTTTATTCAAGAAGAATGCATACGGAAAAACTTATATGTAAACTCTAAACAAGCTAGAGGAGGGTGAATAGATTGATATCTACAAATCTAAATTTTAATGAAAATACGGAAAATATCAAATTAAATCAGATCAACTATTCATCATACCATCAACAATATAGAGCTTAGAGATAAAGGGATAGAGATAGTCATGCATGTTTTTTTACACGGAAAACTCAACTGAAAAAAAAATTACGGGATCTCGTTCAACAAATAATCCACTAACAATTCAAATGAGTATAAAGATCAGACTTACAAACTGGCTCAGGTAGCTCTAACTAATTTGCAGCACCTCGTGACTCCTAGTACCAACATCTTGGCTTCTAAGAACACACACTCGTCAATCTTGAATTCATTTCGAGGCACAAGCAATCACCACTCTCGTCAATCTCGATCTCCATGTCGGCGCACAAGTAATCATGATCTCATCTTCTTAGACACCACCCCAAGGCACAAGTATCGACACAATCTCGTCAATCTTGGGTTCGTCCAAGGCACAAGATTCGCATTGAGCATGAACAAAAATTCTTTATGTGTTTTCTAGAAAAATCTCACAAAATCACTCAATATAAAATTAGTTTTTCTTTGGAAAACAAAATCATTTTATTGCTTAAAACCTTTAAGAACAAAACTAAAATAACATAAAAACCAAAAAATCTAAGTCATAAAAATTAATTTGAAGCTTGAAAGGCTTTTATAAAATAAATAGAGAAAAGTCAAAATAAAAAATAGGGTAAAATAGAAACTACTCAAAACACTATTTTTCTCTCAATACTTAGTTTCTTAAGAGACTAATATGTACCTACAGGCTAGTGAAGGATTTGAAGAAAGTGTTGGGGGTTATACCTTCAAAGCATGTGCATTGACATTTTGATATGAAATTTAAATAGGATTACATTTTTCTTATAATTGTTCTTTTAAATTATTTTTGAATAATTTGTACAAATAACTAAAAATTTCATATTTATTAATTAGACTATGATATTATATTAATACGAGAGGATTAAGATCATAGATAATGAATAAAATTGTCAGTAATATATATAAAGTATGAAATCTTTAATGAATGGTTAATAGTACGGTTCACTAAGCATTATGAATGCGTGTGATTTAGATCCGGATCATTGATGTGGATAGACATCTTAGTGATAATACTTTATATAATAAGATTATATATGACAGGACCGACGTGAATTAATATCTTTATTAACGTATCATTTATCATAAAGATTTAATACACATCATATTTATGATCATATGTAGATCAGTCTGAATCCTGAGTAGTCATGAACTTCTATGCATGGCTACTGGATCTTTTGATTCACTCGTTAAGGTATGTTTGTTAATCAGGCTAGTGACTTTTATTTTGGAGATTTAGTGATGTGGATGGCTGGGGACATGAACTTACAAGATTTGGAATCTAAGCTTTCCTAACGGATCCTATATTGGTTTTCATAAGTGTTAATTCTAGAACTGAATAATTATTGAGCTCAAATTTATAATAAGATTATAAATTAGCCATTCACTAATGGATTAATGGTACTTGAGGATCAAAGGTAATTAGAAGGGTAAAATGGTAATTTTGACCAGTTTTAATTTACGAACCAATAATTGAAGGACATAACTACATGAAATGATTATGTCAATGGATTACATGAGAATACTTTGTAAATATATTCTATAATCTCTAAGAGTACAATTCCATACTTATAGTGGAGTAATAATGGAACTAATAAATAAGATTATTTAATTAAAGAGTTTAATTAATAATCTAGTTTATTGGAGCTTAAGATTATAGGTCAATGGTCCCCAAGCCATCTATATACTACATTGTTTAGGGTGTGAATATTTAAGAACATTATAAAGGGTTGACTTGCAAAAAGAATTTTTATTCTGGGACAAGTATATAATTATGAGATAATTACGTGTGATTAATTAATTAAGAATTAATTACCCCCTCACGTCAATACCACAAGCCTCCTATCCATTCTCATTCGATCACGACGGGGAAGCAAGTAAAAATAGAGAAACTCACATTGGGTTAGGAGTAATCAGGCTCGAACTGATGACTTCCACCACGTCAAGGTGAATTGAATTATTTATATATTTAAACATAATTTTAGGAAAATTATATATGTATGTATGTATGTATGTATGTATGTATGTATGTATATAAATAATTATCGATTTTTTTAATTATCGATAAGTAGACAAAATATCTAATTTATGAAATTAGATAATTAAATTATTATTAGATAATAATTTAAATCAACTAAATCTATTATTTATGAATTAACATATAAGTTAGTTGATAGGGATAATCATATATGTTAATTTTGAATTAATTGGTATCTAGATAATTATCTTATTAAAATAAATATTTAATTCACAGTAATTATCATGCATCAATCACTGATAGGGTATCAAAAATTGACATGGACTATTGTGGTGCCACGTGGTACTATAGTAGTAAGTGTGCAACACTATAGTGCCATATGCTACCACAGCGGTGCCATGAGGCACTGTGCTGGCTCATGGTACACTGCAGTGCCACATGGCACTGCAGTTGCCCATGTAATTTTACAATTAAATATGATTTCAATTTATCCCTAAAAATATGATACGCCATTATCTAGAATATATACAGATATTATTCTATTGGCCTTAATGATTGAAAGAAGTGGAGTGAATCAGCTGATCAGATCATCAGTTCATCAATCGAGAGTTGAACTGAGAACACGATTGATGTCAGAGATATTTTCTTCTGTAATTAAACATTAATCAAATCTCTAAAATAATAATCATCACTTTCTTTTACTGTTCATCCGTTAAAACACTATTCATCTAAGAAAATACCGTTCATCCGTGAAAACACTATTCATCTGTGAAAAAACTGTTCACGCCAGAAATTTACTACTCCGATAAAGGTGAACAGTGCTGGTGGTACTGTACCGGTGGTGAACAGTGTTGTCCGGTGTGGCAGCCGGCTTCCGGCAGTGAGACGGGCAGTAGTGGTGATGGGCGGGGATCGGAGAGTGCTATCGTCGGTGACAACTGTTGTCACATTTTAAAAAAGTTTTCAACGAACCATGCAACCAACTCCATCACCTAAGTGTTTCATTAAAACCTAAACTCTTTTAATTATCCATTTAAATTTTGAAATTTTTATTTTAAAATTAATTATTAATTTTTGATTTCATGAAATTAAAAATTAATAGGTTGATTGAGTTTGACAAATTCAAATAAAATATTTATTTTACTAAATCAAAGTCAACTATATCAAAAGGGATAATTATAGAAACTATTTTAATTAAGAAAAATAGTTTTCCTAATTAAAAAGGGTTTTGTTCAAAACTTGAAGATTATGAAGATGGACAACAGAAGGGGAATGCAATATTTAGAAAATATGTATTCTTAAAATTTGCTTTGTAATTTTATTTTTTTATTTTAAGGGTTGTAATTTAGAAATACTCAATAGTCACTCGGTCCATTATTATTTTATTTAATTAATAAATAATTGTTTAATTATTATGTTTGATAACATGTCCATGCAATAGTCGATCACATGCCATACATGAAAATCTCACACAGTTTTATTTAATCATGCATCTCATCTGTACAAACATGATTTATTAGAATTGCCCTAATATGTTTATAAGTATTACTTTATGAAATCAATGTAAATTGTTAGATTTTAAATAGTTAAAACTTGGTAATCACGCCACACTATAAGCTATAATAACATTTAGGTTAACCGACTTTAGTAAAAAAAAGTTTTATTAAAGTTTGATAAATATAATTAATTAGTTAATCTAAATTCATCTAATTATGACTTAGGCGCTTCAGAAAATTAAATGAACTTAGACCAATGAGAATAGACTAACTGATAATTAAATATTGATGGGATTATTTTTTAACTAGTAATTAATTTGAAATTAATTGATTATTTAAAATAGAAACACATTATCCTTAAATAGTGAGTGTGAAAAGGTTGACAAGTTAATGTGACTTATGGTCTCTATCATTAGTACAATACCGCGAGGCGCAGTGAGGGCCTCGAGATGGCTTTGTTTTCATCCCCCTAAGGAAGGTTTCGAGTTATACCAATATCAAAGTTAGACTTCTTAAGAAGATAGGAGGAAGTGATGTAGTTTAGTTTTGACACACACTAAGGCGACATATTCTAAATGAAGTCATGAAATCTAAAATGATGGGTTACAGTCACAATTAGGCATTCATTTAGATAGTTGTGACTTGCCTGAACAAGCGTTACCTTATTGTTGAAAGAGAAAATATAAGATATTTTCAGTTATAACTAATAAGGATGGGAATGTCTCATAGAAAGTCTGAGGTTAATCAGACCGACCCTGAGACGACACATTACTCATTGAGTTATTTTATCGTGATTAGTAAATGCTAAATTTATGTGTTTATTATGATTGCATTCATGCATCACGTTTACTTTTCAAATTCTAAATATTTATCAATTATATTGAATCATGTATATTTTAAACTTCAGTTGTCAATATTATGTCTACCATGGGCAACCCTATTACTGCTTTACTCGCTCTTGAGAAATTGAATGGTGATAATTTTGAACATTGGAGATCAAATATGAACTTAATGTTGATTTGTGAGAACCATAAGCTCGTTCTTACTAAGGAATGTTCGGAGGAGCCAGCTGCTAACGCCTCTAAGAATGTTATGGACAAATATGATGCTTAGATCATATCAAACATGCTTGTGAGTATGAATGATGTTCTGAGAACCAAGCATGAAAGCATGGAGACTGCTTATGAGATTATGGAATTTTTATAGCCAATGTTTGGGCAGCAGTCTGATCAAAGTAGTCATGAGGCCACTAAGAGCTATATGACAACTTAGATGAGGAAAGGTACATCTGTTCGTGAACATATTTTGAACATGATCAACATAACGCACGAGGCAGAAGTACATGGGGTGACCATTGATGAGCAGACTCAAGTTAGCATCATACTATAGTCGCTCACACCATCTTTTTCTGCGTTCACGACCAATTAGGTTATGAACAAGTTACAATTCAACATGACTCAATTATTGAATGAACTACAAGCTTTTGAGCCACTCAACCTTGGAATGACCGAAGACGGTGAGGTAAATGTTGTCGAGCAAAATCCTTCTTCCAATATTGTTAAGAATAAGAAAAAGGAAGAAGAACAATGGTAAGGACAAGAGTAAGAACGAAAGATTAAAGAAAGTGAAGACATCACCGAAAGCCAAGAAGAATAAGAAAGACAGCAAGCCCAAAGGAAAGTGTTTCCACTGTGGGGTTGAAGGTCATTGGAAGAGAAACTGTAACAAGTATCTTTCTGAGATGAAAAAGAAAAGTAAATATGATTTAATTTGTACTTGAAGCTTGTTTAGGGGAATATGATTTGTCATCCTGAAACTTGATTCAGGAGCCACTAACCATGTATATTCTTCTTTGCAGATGCTTGATTCGTCAAGGGAGTTGGCTGATGGCGAGGCCATTTTGGGAGTTGGTATTGGTGCGCTTGTGGCAGCTAAAGCATTAGGGACTGTCTATTTACTTTTTGGATATTATTACTTAGTTTTGAACGATATTTATTATATTCCTAGTTTTTTTAGGTATTTTATTTCTTTTTTATTTTCCAAGAACAGTTATTCAAAGTTTCTTTCAATAATAAAGAGTTTATTATTTCTAAGAACGGATTCGACATATTAATCTAGATAGGTTAAACAGGTTAACTAAGCACGATGCTTTGAGAGAGCTAAAAGTTGAAACTCTTCCTTTTTGTGAATCCTATCAAGAGGGTAAAATGACCAGGAGACCTTTCACAGGAAATGGCCAAAGAGCCAAGGAACCACTTAAGTTAGTATATAGTGATGTCTGTGGACCGATCAATGTACAACCTAGAGGTTGGTATGAGTATTTTGTCATTTTCATTGATGACTAATCAAGATATGGTTATAGTTACCTAATGCGTCGAAAGTATAAATTTTTTTGAAAGTTTAAAGACTTCAATGATGAAGCTGAAATGCAATTAGGTAAATCATTAAAAACCTTTCGATTTGATCGAGGTGGTGAATACTTGGATTTAGAATTCAAGGATTATTTGCTGGAGTGTGGAACCCTATTCCAACACAGAGCACCTGGAACACCATAACAAAATGGTGTTGCAGAGAGGATAAACCAAACTATATTGGATATGGTTAGGTCGATGTTAAGCTACTCATCATTGTCACTTACATTCTGGGGATATGCACTACACACGAAAACTTACATTTTGAATGTAGTGCCCTCTAAGTCTGTTAACAAGACGCCTTTAGAGTTATGAAATGGCTCTAAACGTAGTTTGCGTCAGTTCCATATATGAGGGTATCTATCTCACGTTCTTAGACCCAAGACCGGTTTGTTACGAACTAGAGGAACATGTCCTAGTGTCAAATACTAATAAAGGACAATCTATTATCTTATGAAGAAGCAAATGGATGATCCTGAAAATGAGAAATGGTAAGATTCCATGAACAAGGAAATGGAATCTACGTATTCCAACTCCGTATGGGAACTTGTAAATCCACCTGAAGATGACAAGCCCATTGGATTTAAATGGATCTTCAAGATGAAAAGAGGTGTAGATAGGAAAATAAAGACTTTCAGGGCACGGTTAGTAGCCATGGGCTACACACAAAGGGAGAGAGTCGATTATGAATAGACATTCTCTCATGTGGTCATGCTAAAATCCATTCGCATCTTTTTGTCCATATCCACTAGTTTTGTCTATGAGATATGGCAAATGGACGTCAAGACAGTTTTTCTGAATGGCTCTCTTGAATAAAGCATCTATCTGATGCAACCAGAAGGGTTCGTACAAAAGGGGCATGAACAGAAAGTATGCAAGTTGCTTAAATCTATTTATGGATTAAAGCAAGCATTTAGATATTGGAATCTTACCTTTGATGAGACTATAGAGTCTTATAGCTTCGAGCAAAATGTTGACGAAGCCTGTGTTTATAAATACACCAAAGATAAGATAATGGTTTTCTTAGTTCTTTATGTTGATGATATTCTACTCATTGGGAATGATGTAGAAACTTTGTCAAATGTAAAGAAGTGGCTAGCTGAGAAATTTCAAATGAAAGATTTGGGATAAGCGAGCTATGTTCTAGGCATCCAAATCCTAAATGATAGAAAGAACAAGTTCTTGGCACTTTCTCAAGCATCTTAATATGTTAAGGTGCTGGAGAGATTCTCTATGGAGAATTCCAAGAAAGGTCAACAACTGACCAGACATGAAATTATCCTCTCCAAGGAACAATGTCCTAAGACACCTCAAAAGTAAGAGGATATGAGAAAGGTTCCATATGCTTCAGTATTTGGAAGTCTCATGTATGCCATGTTATGTACGATACTGGACATCAGTTATGTAGTAGGAATGGTCAGTCATTATCAATTGAATTCAGGTTTGGAATACTAGATTGCAGTAAAGCACGTTCTCAACTATCTTAAGAGAACAAGAAACTATATATTTGTTGATTCATGTGGAGACCTCAACCCCACTGGATATACTGATTCTGATTTTCAATCAGACAGAGACTGTTAAAAGTTAACATTTGGATCAGTATTCACTCTAGGTGGAGGAGCTGTAGTTTGGAGAAGTATTAAACAATCCAGCATTGCATATTCCACTATGAAAGCCGAATGTATAGCGGCTTGTGAAGCGCGAAGTAGGCGGTATGTCTCAGAAAGTTCTACTCTGATCTAAAAGTAGTTCTAGATATGGATAAGCCATTGATCCTGTACAGTGATAACAGTGGGGTGGTGACAAATTCCAAGGAATCGAGGAGTCACAAGAGAAAATATCATCTTGCAAGAGCGATCGTGCATCGAGGGGATATGACTTTATGAAGATTGCATCAGAACAAAACCTGGTTGATCCTTTTATAAAGACACTTTCTGTGATGTCATTTCAGGGTCACGTGAGTAATATGGGATAGAGAGAGATGCCACATTTGTTTTAGGGTAAGTGGGAGATTGTTGGAGGTTATACTCTCAAAGCATGTGTATTAACATTTTGATATGAAATTTAAAGAGGATTACATTTTTCTTATAATTTTTCTTTTAAATTATTGTTGAATAATTTATATAAATATCTGAAAATTTTATATTCATTAATGAGACTATGATCTTATATTAGTACGAGAGGATTAGGATCATAGATAATGAATAAAATTGTCAGCAACATATTAAAATTTGAAATCTTTAATGAATGATTGCTAGTACGGTTCACTAAGCATTATGAATACGTGTGATCTAGATCTGGAGCATTGATGTGGATAGACATCTTAGTGAATGTATTTTATATAATAAGATTATATACGACAGGACCGATGTGAATTAATATCGTTATGAACGTGCTGTTTATCATAAAAATTTAATACACATCAATTCGATGATCATATGTCGATCAATCTGAATCCTGAGTCGTCAGGAACTTTTATGAATGTCTATTGGATCTTTTGATTCACTCGTTAAGGTCTGTTTGTTAATCATATAATAAGATTATATACGACAGGACCGATGTGAATTAATATCGTTATGAACGTGCTGTTTATCATAAAAATTTAATACACATCAATTCGATGATCATATGTCGATCAATCTGAATCCTGAGTCGTCAGGAACTTTTATGAATGTATATTGGATCTTTTGATTCACTCGTTAAGGTCTGTTTGTTAATCAACGAGTGACTTTTATTTTGGAGATTCAGTGGTATGTATGGCTGGGGACATGATTTTACAAAATTCTGAATCTAAGTTTTTTTAACGGATCGTATATTAGTTCACTTAAGTGTTATTTCTCGAACTAAATTGTTATTGAGCTCAAATTTATAATAAGAGTATAAATTAGTCATTCACTACTAGATTAATAATACTTAAGGATCAAGAGGTAATCAGAAGGGTAAAATGGTAATTTGATCAGTTCTAATTTACGAATCAATAATTGGAGGATGAAACTATATGAAATGATTATGTCAGTGGATTAGATGAGAATACACTCTAAATACATTCTATAATCTCGAAGAGTGCAATTTCATATTTATAGTGAAGTAATAATGAAATTAATAAATATGATTATTTAATTCAAGAGTTTAATTAATAAGCTAGTTTATTGGAGCTTAGGATTAGGTCAATGATCCCCAAGTCGCTTCTATACTACGTTGTCTAGGATGTGAATATTTCAGGACATGAAAGTATGATTGACTTACAAAATAAATTTTTATTCTGAGACAAGTATATAATTATGAGATAATTATGTGTGATTAATTAATTAATTAAATTATTTATATATTTAAATATAATTTTTGAAAATTATATATATAATTATTGATTTTTTTAATTATCGATAAGTGAAACATAATATCTAATTTGTGAAATTAGATAATTAAATTACTATTAGATAATTATTAAACAAACTAAATGTGTTATTTGTGAAATAATAGATACGTTAATTGATATGGATAATCCGATATGTTACTTTTGAATTAACTGATATCTAGATAATTATTTGATTAAAATAAATATTTAATTCACAATAATTGTCACATGTCAATCACTGATAGGGTATCGGAAATGTACATGGACTATTGTTATAAGAAAAGTACGAGCGATACCTATCAATTTTTACGACATTCACTTATTTTTTTATATTTAGCAAAACACATAATCCAATAGCATTATCAACCGAGGAAGCGAAGATAATTTTACATGAGTTATTGTAGGGGTGAACACGGTTCGGTTCAGTTTGGTTAGTGGGCTAAAATCGAACCAAATCAAAACATTCAATTTGGCTATATAGTCGAACCAAACCGAACCGTGAAGGTCAAAATAATCGAATCGAACCAAACCATGAGCTTCAATTCGGTTCGATTCTTGGTTCGGTATTATTAATTTAAAATATTGTTTTAAATGATATTATTCAAAAAATAATATAAAATCAATGTTTTGTATCAGTTCGGTTCGGTCGATATGATATTATACATAAAAAATAAAAAAAATATGAATTTTAATATTTCAATTTGATTTGATTTCATTTTGAATACCCCTAAGTTATTGTGCACAAATTTTATCGACGAAGCAAGCTCTAAATGATTTTGATCTAGTTTTTTAAAAGTTTTTCATTATATGTGACAATATCAATGACATTAATGATTCCAAGAACTAATTTTTTTTATTCTCTGACTAAGCATTTAGGTGTTAAACATCATTTTATTTCACAAGACTTTGTGGACACTACAAATCAACTTGTGGATATTTTTACAAAATCATAAAATGTTGAAAGTTTTGATATAAATAGACCTACCTTGGACATTATAGTAGTAAGTGTGCAACACTGTAGTACCACATGGCACTACAGTGGTGCCGTGAGGCACTGTGCTGGCTCATTTCACACTGCAGTGCCATGTGGCAATGTAGTTGCGCATGTAATTTTACAATTAATATTATTTCAATTTATCCCTAAAAATCTGATACGCCATTATCTAGAATATATACACATATATTATTCTCATAGATTTAGTGGTTGAAAGAAGTGGAGTGAATCAGTTGGTCAGATCATCAGTTCGTCAATCAAGAGTTGAACTGAGAACACGATTGGTGTCAGAGATATTTTCTTCTGTAATCAAACATTAATCAAATCTCTAAAATAATAATCATCACGTTCTTTTAGAGAATCATCTCACTAATGTCATTCTCAGCAAATCTCTAGATCTCATGTGTTAAGAACATCTAGAGACCGAAAAGGTATCATGTAATATTCTGCATGCCCACACAGGTCCTAGTGCATTCAAGATTGACTTAGAAGATCTTGGTGTGGATCTCGGAGTCTAGTGATATTTGGAATGATTTTGTGGGAATGGAGGATCGATCGGTTTTTACAAGGACACTTGATAAAGACTACAAGAGGTGTATGATTCCAATCTTGTATATTGTAGATTTAGCTTATAAATATATAATGGATCCTGACTGATTGAAAAATAATTTTCAATAAAAGTGTTTATTTTGTTATCGTGGCGTTGCGCAAATTTTATTTTGTTAAAAGATTTGATTTTTATTAAAAGTTTAATTTTTAAAAAGGTCACGCGCCTTCGCGCTTCTGCCGCTCACGCGCCGCAACGACCAGCTAATGGTGTCAGAGCAGTCTTTTATATACTTATATGTTAAATGTTTTGTGGATTTTCTTGCATTATTCATATAATATGAGATATGTATGATGATGGATGGTTATGTTTTTTGAATGTATGAAAAATAATGGATCGTTAATTGTATGGTGATTATTGGATTAGACTTTGTTTTAATTTTTTCTAGATCTTGTGATAAGACAAATTGAGGCGCAGAAATTTTTGTAATTTTATTTGGATATTATTGTAATTATTCGTAATGCAAGAAGATGAAGAACGCACGAGACAAATGGTAGAATTTACTATGAAAACACTATTCATCCATGAAAATACCGTTCATCCGTGAAAACACTATTCATCCATGAAAATACCGTTCATCCGTGAAAACACTATTCATCCATGAAAGTACCGTTCATCCGTGAAAACACTATTCATCCATGAAAGTACCATTCATCCGTGAAAACACTATTCATCCATGAAAATACCGTTCATCCGTGAAAACATTATTTATCCATGAAAATACCGTTCATCCGTGAAAACACTGTTCATGCCAGAAATTTATTGTTCCGACGGAGGTGAACAGTGCCGGCGGTACTGTACCGGTGGTGAACAGTGTTGTTGTCCGGCGTGACAGGCGGTTGTTGGCAGTGAGATGGCCAGCGGTGGTGATGGGCGGCGATCGGAGAGTGCTATCGTTAGTGACAACTGCTGTCATGTTTTAGAAAAGTTTTCAACAAACCATGCAACCAACTTCATCACCTAAGTATTTCATTAAAACCCAAATTTTTTTAATTATCCATTTAAATTTTAAAATTATAATTTTAAAATTAATTATTAATTTTTGATTTCATGAAAATTAAAAATTAATAGGTTGATTGAGTTTGACCAAATCAAATAAAGTATTTATTTGACTAAATCAAAGTCAACTATAGTAAAATAGATAATTATAGAAATTATTTTAATTAAAAAAAATAATTTTTCTAATTAAAAAGGGTTTTGTTCAAAGTTTGAACATTATGAATATGGACAACAGAAGGAGAATGCAATATTTAGAAAATATGTATTCTTAAAATCTGCTTTGTGATTTTATTTTTTTATTTCAAGGGTTGTAATTTAGAAATACCCAATAGTCACTCGGTCTATTGTTATTTTATTTAATTTTTAAATAAATATTTAATTATTATGTTTGGTAACATGTCCATGCATTAGTCGATCACATGCCATACATGAAAATCTCACACAGTTTTATTTAATCATGCATCTCATCTGTAGAAACATGATTTATTAGGATTGTCCTAATATGTTTATATGTATTACTTTATGAAATCAATTGCATGTAAACTATTAGGTTTTAACTAGTTAAAACTTGGTATTCACACCACACTAATGGCAATGGTATTTATGGTCTCCATCATTAGTACAATACCATGAGGTGCAGTGAGAGCCTCGAGATGGCTTTGTTTTCATCCCCCTAAGGATGGTTTCGAGCTGGACCAATATCAACGTTGGACTTATTAAGAAGATAGGAGGAAGTGATGTAGTTTAGTTTTGATCGACCCTAAGGCGGCATATTCTAAATGAAGTCATGAAATCTAAAATGATGGATTACAATTACAAAGTCACAATTTACCTTTCATGTGGATAGTCGTGACTTGACTGAACAAGCGATGCCCTATTATTGAAAGAGAAAATATGAGATATTTTAAGTTTTAATTAATAAGGATGAGAATGTCTCATAGACAGTCTGCGGTTAATCTGGCCGACCCTAAGACAGCACATTACTCATTGAGTTATTTTATCGTGATTAGTAAATGCTAAATTTATGTGTTTATTATGATTGCATTCATGAATTACGTTTACTTTTCGAATTCTAGATATATATGAATTCAATTGTCAATATTATGTCTAACATGGGCAACCATGTTACTGCTTTATTCGCTCTTAAGAAATTGAAATCTATATGACAACTAAGATGAGGAAGGGTACTTCTGTTCAAGAACATGTTTTGAACATTATCAAAATAATGCACGAGACTGAAATACATGGGGTGACCATTGATGAGCGGACTCAAGTTAACATCATACTAGAGTCGCTCACACCAGCTTTTTCTGCGTTCACAACAACTATGTTATGAATAAGTTGCAATTCAACATGACCCAATTTTTGAATGAACTGTAGACTTTTGAGCCACTCAACCTTAAAATGACCAAAGAGGGCGAGGCAAATGTTGTCGAGAAAAATCCTTCTTCCAATATTGTTAAGAACAAGAAAAAGGAAGAAGAACGATGGTAAGGACAAGAGTAAGAATAACAAAGTAAAGAAAGCCAAGACATCACCGAAAGCCAAGAAGAACAAGAAAGACAGCAAGCCCAAAGGAAAGTGTTTCCACTGTGGGGTTGAAGGTCACTGGAAGAGAAACTGTAATAAGTATCTCTCTGAGCTGAAAAAGAAATGTTAATATGATTTACTTGTACTTGAAGCTTGTTTAGTGGAATATGATTTGTCATCATAGATACTTGATTCAGGAGCCACTAACCATGTATGTTCTTCTTTGCAGATGCTTGATTCGTCAAGGGAGTTGGCTGATGGCGAGGTCATTTTGAGAGTTGGCAGTTGTGCGCTCATGTCAATTAAAGTATTAGGGACAATCCGTTTACTTTTTGGATATCATTACTTATTTTTTTAACGATGTTTATTACATTCCTTCTTTTTTTAGGAGTTTGATTTCTTTTTCATTTTTGCAAGAATAGTTATTCAAAGTTTCTTTCATTAATAAAGAGTTTATTATTTCTAATAATGGATTCGATATCTGTCATGCTAAAATTATAAACGACTGAACACACATTAAATAATTCTGAATTATTTAAAGTAGCAAAATCTAAAAATAACAAACGGTAAAGAGTTTCTCATGATGATAACATATATTTATGGCATCTTAGGTTTGGACATTTTAATCTAGATAGGATAAACATGTTAACTAAGCATGGTGCTTTGCGAGAGCTAAAATTTGGAACTCTTCCCTTTTGTAAATCTTGTCAGGAGGGTAAAATGAGTAAGAGACCTTTCACAGAAAATGGCCAAAGAGCCAAGGAACCACTTGAGTTAGTACATAGTGATGTCTGTGGACCGATCAATGTACAAGCTAGAGGTGGGTATGAGTATTTTGTCATTTTCATTGACGACTAATCAAGATATGGTTATAGTTACCTAATGCATCGAAAGTCTAAAACTTTTGGAAAGTTTAAAGACTTTAATGCTGAAGCTGAAATATAATTAGGTAAATCATTGAAAACCCTTCGATCCGATCGAGGTGGTGAATACTTGGATTTAGAATTCAATGATTATTTACTGGAGTGTGAAATCCTATTTCAACTCACAGCACCTAGAACACCATAACAAAATGGTGTTGCAGAGAGGAGAAACCAAACCTTATTGGATATGGTTAGGTCAATGTTAAGCTACTCATCATTGTCACTTACATTTTGAGGTTATGCACTACACACGACAACTTACATTTTGAATGTAGTTCCCTCTAAGTCTGTCAGCAAGACGCCTTTAGAGTTATGAAATGACTCTAAACCTAGTTTGTATCATTTTCGTATATGGGGGTGTCCATCGCACGTTCTTAGACCCAAGACCAGAAAGTTAGACTCAATGTCTTAGGTATGCATATTCGTTGGTTATTCTCTAGAGACTAGAGGTGTGTGCTTTTATAGTCACAATGATCAAAAGGTGTTTGACTCGATAAATGCAACATTTCTTTAGCATAACTATATGAAAAACTCAAACCTCATAGCAAAGTAATTCTCAAGTAATTAGCGACTGATGAGATCAGACCACCGTTTTCAATGATTTACCTAATTGCATTTCAGCTTCAGCATTGAATACTTGGATTTAGAATTCAAGGATTATTTACTAGAGTGTGAAATCCTATTTCAACTCACAGCAACTAGAACACCATAACAAAATGGTGTTGCAGAGAGGAGAAACCAAATCTTATTGGATATGGTTAGGTCAATGTTAAGCTACTCATCATTGTCACTTACATTTTGAGGTTATGTACTACACACGACAACTTAGATTTTGAATGTAGTACCCTCTAAATCTGTCAGCAAGACGCCTTTAGAGTTATGAAATGACTCTAAACCTAGTTTGTATCATTTTCGTATATGGGGGTGTTCATCTCACGTTCTTAGACCCAAGAGCAGAAAGTTAGACTCAATGTCTTAGATATGCATATTCATTGGTTATTCTCTAGAGACTAGAGGTGTGTACTTTTATAGTCACAATGATCAAAAGGTGTTTGACTCGATAAATGCAACATTTCTTTAGCATGAATATATGAAAAACTCAAACCTCATAGCAAAGTAGTTCTCAAGTAATTAGCGACTGATGAGATTAGACTGATGATAAATGAAAAACCAGAGAAACCACAGTTCCTACAAAGGAAACCCTGGTGCAACATCCTAGTGGGAGGGTTGTGAGACAACCAGTTTGTTATGAACTAGAGGCACATGTCCTAGTGTCCTTCACTAATAAGGACGATCTATTATCTTATGAAGAAGCAAATGGATGATCCTAAAAAGGAGAAATGATTTCATGAACCAAGAAATGGAATTTATGTATTCCAATTCCGTACGGGAACTTGTAGATCCACCTGAAGTTTTCAGGCCCATTGGATGTAAATGGATCTTCAAGATGAAAAGTACAGATGGGAAAGTAGAGACTTTCAAGGCACAGTTAGTAGCCAAGGGCTATACACAAAGGGAGAGAGTCGATTATGAATATACATTCTCTCACGTGGCCATGCTAAAATCCATTCGCATCATTTTGTCCATATCCGCTAGTTTTGACTATGTGATATGGCAAATAGACGTCAAGACAGTTTTTCTGAATGACTCTCTTGAAGAAAGCATCTACATGATGCAACCAAACTGGTTCGTACAAAAGGGGCAAGATGAGAAAGTATGCAAGTTGATATAATCTATTTATGGATTAAAGCAAGCATCTAGATCTTAGAATCTTGCATTTGATAATTATCTGATTAAAATAAATATTTAATTCACAATAATTGTCATGTGTCAATCACTGATAGGGTATCGAAAATTGACATGGACTACTATGGTACCACATGGCACTACAGTAGTGAGTGTGCAACACTGTAGTGCCACATGGCACTACAGTGGTACAGTGAGGCATTGTGCTGGCTCACGACACACTGTAGTGCCATTTGGTACTGCAGCTATGCACACTTGCAGTGGGTCCCACTGTAATTAGTAATTTTATAACTAATTATTATTTCAGTTTATCCCTAAAAATCTGATACGTCATTATCTAGAATATATACGGATATAATTCTAATGGCCTTAGTGGTTGAAAGAAGAGGAGAGAATCAGTTGATCAGATCATTAGTTCATCAATCAAGAGTTGAATTGAGAACACAATTGGTGTCAGAGAGATTTTCTTCTATGATTAAATATTTACCAAATATCTCTAAAAGAATAATCACCACGTTCTTTTATAGAATCATCTTACTAAAGTCATTCTCAGTAAATCTTTAGATTTCATGTGTTAGAACTTCTAGAGGCAAAAAAAGTGTCTTGTAATATTCTACGTGCCCACACACATCCTAGTGTGTTGAGGATTGACTTGGAAGATCTTGGTGTGGATCCCAGAGTCTACTGATCGTTGGAATGATTTCGTGAGAACGAAGGATCGATCAGTTTTTGTAAGGACACTTGATATCGTCTACAAGAAGTATATGATTCTTAACCTGTACGTGGTAGATTTAACTTATAAAGATATAATGGATCCTGACTGATTGAAAAAGTATTTTCAATAAAAAAATTTATTTGGTTATCGTGGCATTGCGCAGGTTTTGTTTTATTAAAAGATTTTATTTTTATTAAAAGTTTAATTTTTTTAAAAGTCACGCGCCTCCCCGCTTCCTCCGTGCACGCGCCGTGATGACCAGCAAAAAGATAGGTCAAAAAATATTTCCTTAGAGATAGGAAAATATCATGAAAAGATTTCATTTGAATTTTGAAATAAGGAATCCTGGAATTTAAGAAATTGTAAAGAAAAGTTTGCTAATTCTCACATGTAATCTTTATAAAATAAGGAGCAATGTATATAAGGAAGATTAGGTCGAAATATTGTGGGGATAACCATAAAAAGCAGATTTGAATATACTTGAAAATATTATCAAAATTATAAGAAACAAAAGAATATTTAAACAGACTTTTAAGCAATGCCGATTGTTAGAAAAGGCGATCAACTGCTAGAGGTCAGAGTGCACTTGTGTTTTAAAAATGAGTTGAGCGATTGATTGCTATATAAGTCAGTTGACCTCTAGAAGTCAGAATGCACCATTTTAAAAACGAGTCCAGTGATTGATTGTCACTTATCATTGATCAAAAGGAACAATACAAAGCATGAAAAAATACTCTTTTTTCAACCTCAAACATACTAAACAAATCTTTTAATAAAGAGTACCTTAGTGTGTTAAACAAGTGTCTCAAATCTTCTCTTTAAATTTCTCGTAGGCAATCGATCAAGAGAATAGTACTTTAACCTTTATTAAAAATTTTTACAGAAATTACCAATACAAAAATAAGATATATACAAATTTTACTTATATTATATAGATTATGATGAAACTTTTGCTCCAATTACTAGACATGAGTAATGAGAATGCTATTAGCCTTTGCAAGTTTTGAAATTTTTATTTTATATCAAATGGATGTCAAGAGCGTCTTTTTAATGAATATATAAGTCTATGTAAAACAACTACCCAGTTTTTAGAATTTAAATTTCCAAACAAGTATATAAATATAAAAATGAGCTTTATGACATAAAGGAAGCTCCTAGATCTTGGGGTGAAATGTTAAATAAATTTCTTAATTGTTTAAACTATGTTGATGATAAAAATTTGTACTATTAACAAATAATTATGTTAGAATTTTGCTAACACTATGAGCACAGAATTTGAAATCAGCATGATAGGAGTTTTGAACTTCTTTCTTGACCTTCAAACTAAGTAAATGAAGAATGAGATTTTCATTAGTCAAGCAAAATATACCAAGTATCTCATTAAGAAGATTGGGATGGAAAATGAAAAATATAGTCGTACTCCATTGAGCACTACAACCAAGCTAAACAAGGACGACAAAGGTAAACATGTTGACATAATAATATATTGAGGTAATGATCAAATCTCTACTTTATTTAACTGTTACTAGACCCGATATCATGTTTAGTGTATGTTTGTGTGCTCGTTGTCAATCATTACCAAACGAATCTCATCTACATGTTGTCAAAATATTTTGTAAATATTTGCACAGCACAACACATTTTGGTCTTTTAATATCTAAATTGTGACAATTTTGAAGTAATTGGATATTTTGTTTCTTTTTTGCTGGGAACTTAACTATATAAAAAAGTATGAGTGATACTGTTAATTTTTAGGACATTCACTTATTTTTTGATTTAGCAAAACACATAATCCAATAGCATTATCAACCGCCAAAGCGAATATATTTTTTCATGAGTTATTGTAGGGGTGAACACTGTTCCGTTTCGTTAGTGTGCTAAAATCGAGCCAAATTAAAACATTCAGTTCGGCTATGTAGCCGAACCGAACCAAATCGTGAAGGTCAAAATAATCAAATTGAACCAAACCGTAAGTTTCTGTCCGGTTCAGTTCTTGGTTTGGTATTATTAATTAAAAAATATTGTTTTAAATGATATTATTGAAAAAATAATATAAAAGCAAAGTTTTGTATCGGTTCGGTTTGGTCGATATGATATTATATATTAAAAATAAAAAAAATATGAATTTAATGTTTCAGTTCGGTTCGGTTCGATTCAAAAACTGAATATTTTCTGAACCGAACCGAAGATTCGGTTTGGTAGCTCTGCCAAACTAAACCGAACCACAGGGACCTAAAGAACCGACCGAACCGACCATTTTTTGTTCAATTTGGTCAATTCACTTTGATTTGGTTTTGAACACCCCTAAGTTATTGTGCACAAATTTTATCAACGAAGCGAGCTCTAATTGATTTTGGTCCAGTTTTTAAAAGGTTCTCATTGCATGTGACAATATCAATGAAATTAATGATTCCAAGAACTAACTTTTTTATTCTCAGACTAAGCGTTTAGGTGTTAAACGTCATTTTATTTGAGATGACACACAAAAATGAGTTATTTCACGAGACTTTGTGGACACTACAAATCAACTTATGGATATTTTTACAAAATCAGTTCGAAAGTTTTGATATAAATAGACCTACCTTGGACATTATAGATATTTGTTAATAATTTTTACATTTATCATGAACCTTTAAATTTTAAGCAACGATAAAAATCTATGTATATGTTGCAAAATATTTGAATTGGTATTTAATCTGTTTTCGATGATTTTGCATGCTTATCTTTTCTACCTCCTATTATTGGTTAATTAATTTTTATTATAACAAATAGAGTAAAAGATTAAATATGTTTATGAGATATATATTGATCTTGATGGTTGTGCATGCATTTAGAGTGAGTAGATTAAATTAACTTGATTAACTATTATTTTTGTATTAAGGGTTTCTCATTATCAAAAGGGAATTTTGTTGACCATGTTCAATTACTCATTTACCTGCAAATACAATGTGGGCATTGGGTTCGGGATAATGATATCCCCTAATATACCAAAACTCGCTATCATCTCACCAGTAATAGGTGCTGTAAGGATTGATACATAGACATTTGCATCAAGCTGAAACTGTAATCAAATATCTCTACAAGATATTTTTATGAAAAAATATGAAAGTTACTAATGAATTTAATCAAATGTAGAAAAATATCAAATATTTCTCAACAAATTTGCAGCAAGAGAAATTTTTAAAATGGCCTATTTTTTGTCAAGAGTTAGAATGTCTATTTATATTAATCAATATACAATATAATTCCATAAAAAATATTAAGGGTCATAATATAGGATCGAAAGAAGTTAACATTCATATTAAGAAAAAAATAATCATGTAACAAAGTTCTTCAGCCATTTTGCAGACCGGATCGAAATTTTACAACATTATACGGGATTATTTGTCTCGTCTTGAAGCTCGTCTCATTAACCAGTCAACATCTCATCGAGATAAGCCTAGAAAAGTTTTTTTAAAAAACAAAAGTTTTTTATGATAAGCCTAGAAAAGTTTTTTTAAAAAACAATAGATCAATTTAGAATGTTAGAAGATCAGGTTCTCTGTAGATGACAAACTGTATGTGCATAACATTTACAGTCAAAAGATTACCATGCATTGGTCACCGTCTGCTTGAAATCTGAGAACAAAAACAGAAAAGAAAGTAAAGGTGTCAAACTCAACATTAGTATAGTGGTAGTTAAATACACTTCTACAATCAAGTTAGTAAAATGTTTTAGCAAACTCATAATAAGAAAAGCAAGAGGTGAATAAGCTTTATGAATAGGGCAATACCTATTTATAGGTGGAGAGAGAGGATTTGATGTGTATCTCTATAAATCTTCCGTTAATCGAAACCGAGACATTTTAGTAAAGATGTAAATTGTTGCAAAATATTCTCTATATTTTTCTCAGAGGATTGAATGATTTTCGGAACCTTATTCTTGTATATTGAATTTGGTCTATATTGTAATAAGATATTAAGAATTTTTCATACAGGGTCGGCCCAAACCTAAGGCAACTTAGGCTAAGGCCTAACGCTCTACTGAAAACAGGTCAAAAACTTTAATTTATTCTCTTCAAATTTATTATAATATTGGGCATCTAACCATCTCTCATTTTAACTTTTTTTTCCAACCTTTACTTATATAAGACATGTTTTCAAATTTGTACTTATAAGAATAATCATTTCTTCATTTTTGTTTAAAAGATAACCATATTAAATAATATGAAGAAATAATGAATTTATTTAACTCATAAAATAAGAGCAACAATGTATTTAGAGCTTGAAATTTTATAAAACATGATTTTGCAATACTATTATTTTTATTTATTTTTTGAAATATTCTTAGAAAACTTTTAGTAGCAAAAGTATTACTCTTATTAAATATATACAAACATGAAAGGTTTTATATAATCGTATTCAAACGTTTTGAAGTAACAAATTTCAATTTTTTTTACAATAAGTTTGCATGAGAAAATCGATAAAGTTAGCAAAAATTTTAAATAGAAATGAGAGATCAACAAAATATTGATGCAAAACTTGCTTAATAAATTTACCTCCAAAAAATAAAAGAATTATCTTATAGTAAATTGACTTCTTATAAATATTTTAACTTAAGATGTATAGATTTTTTGAAGAAACAAAAGGTTCGTCTAAGGCCCTGATATTTATCAGGCCGTCCCTTTTTCCATATGAGGAGACTCTGAGTTGTCACGCCATCATTATGAGGACCTTTTCATATAGAACCTCCAAGTTGATTGTCTTTGTGGTCACCGGGATGAGTTTCTGCCTCAAATTTGTTCTCTATTCTGAAGTATGAAAGACGTGATTGATGAAGACTGAAGAAGTGTGGACCGAAGGAACGACAATGTGGATTGAGGCCGTGGTCTGAGATACCCAAGTGACATCTCGTCCTCAGAGAGGAAGTAATGACGCATACCCTGCTTCAACACGGGACTCTAATGTAGTCACATGGAGGGGTTTTTGTTGCGGCCAATCCACTTCCTTTACTTAGTCCTAATTAAGCGCAAGCGCAACTCCATTCTTTTCCTCTAATCATCACACGTTTACACCACCGAGAAAGTTATTGTCACTAAGGAAGTTGAAATTTATCAGCAAACAAATATAGAAGAAATGTTACACGGTTTATTAAGTTTAACCTTGTAATTATTGGTCACAGTCTTCGCTAGACGAGCGGAAGCGTTTTCCATTTGTCTCGAATTTTGTGCAATCTATAGGTTTAACAAGGAATATGAGGCTTATGATTAGTTTCCTTGTAAATTGAATACCTGGAAGAAATATTATTCCACCGCACAGTTTTTGCATCAAGAACGGTAAGCTATATGTGATGTTCTACTGCTTGATAGGAAGTTACTAGTTTTGCTAATTAGATAAACAAAGTTGACCCTAAAATTAATGCTGTGGGAGGATGTGGGATATAATCTCCGCCTGTGTACTGAATCATTTGACTTCTTGTCATGTTAATGTATTTTCTACAAGAAATACCTAAAATCTGATTCTCCTTTACTTCCATTAACCAAGCCTCGTTTTCTTCCAAATCAGTTGGCATTTGACAAGAGAGAGAGGGAGAAACCTTATAACATTAATAGCACTCGTTCATAACTCAACTATGCTACAATAACTATTTCACGATATCTAATTCATGAACTGAACATAATCTGAACCAGGTAGGCAGCCTTTTCACATAATTTTCTTGATAAAAAGTTCCAAATACATTCATCAATACTATATAGCATGTCCTACTGCCCGACCTGTTGGGATTGGAAAAGAGTATGAAACGTGAAAGGAAAACAAAACCCACTACATTGTCTTCGATGAATACAAAATTATTCCAACTATTTCCTAATTCCGGCAGCAGCGGATGGATCATGGTTCCTCCCATTCCAGGCGCATGATATCCTTAGCTTAAAATATGTGCACGATGTCATATGCAAATCTTTTTATGTCAAGAAAATCAGAGCATAGATAATGTCAAATAAAAGTTCCTAGCACTATGGTCATCCTATTAACCATCAGATCCAACCAGAAATAAAGTGGGGTCTAAAATAAGCAGCAACCACAGCAAAATTCAGAAAAACAAGAAACTGAACTCTCCAAGATGATAATTCGTTTAGGCTATTGAAAATTAGTAAGGAAAGGAAAATGTGAAAGATTTTTCACATTATTTACTATATTAATAACTATCTTCACTGTTCCTCTAATTCCACTTACTTTTCCCACATTTTTCTCTCCTTATAGTTTCCAATATCCAAACATAGCCTTGGTATTACCTGAAAATGCTTATCTTGTGAGAATATTTAATTTTCAGTCATTGACCATATCTTTATTTCGTTCTTAGTAAACATCATAACTTGTCTAAACTCAAGAAGTTATTGAAAGGATACGTCCAGAAAAGCACGAATGACTGCAACATTAGAAAAAAAAAGTTGGTCAAATATTCAGAAAGGATGAAGTAAATCAAAGAAACTTGTCGTTAGAAATAAAATCATGGTTGTGATGCTGGCATAACATAAACCAAAAACAAAAACAAAAAAACCAACAGGCATGTTTAGCAGGCTACATTACGGAACTGGATACTTCTTCCTTCCCCCTAGGATCACTAAAATATGCAGAACAATTACTTTTTCATAGTACAAACAAGGCTGAGTGCAGAAGAGCTACTCCTCTTTCTACATGAACTCATCAGAAAAGACATTACTCCATGAAAATAAGCCTAATTTAAGCCCATAACTAAACTTTCTCCTCGGCTGACAAGGAATCTATGTGAAAGAAGACTCTAACACGCAGTAGTAAACAAAGTAGTAGCAGCCTCCGCAATTGAAAATAAACTTATATGAGCTCTGTAAACCAACAGCATGGGGGCATCTTAATTCTTAACAGTAGGTCCGGGAATTTGAAAAAGATTTCAAACTATTGAATCTGAGTAACCAAATATTTTCATTACCAATCACTCATATAACGTGTAAATGGGGAAAGGGAAAACAATGGCAATGTCTTTTTTTCCTTCTCTTTTTTTGCATTCCCAAGTCACTAGCCTAATGATAAACCTCCAAGAATATTACAGTCAATAAAAATCAGAAACCTTACACAGGACCAACATTTAGGCGGCAAAAATGAATTGAAAAGATCAACTCCATACCACAGAGGCTGAAATTTTCAAGAACATCAAATTTGATAAACAGCAAAACATACCAAAAGCCCACCAAGAAATCCATCAATTATAATCTGGTTCCAGCTATCAAAGAATGAATGGATGGAAAATCCTGCCTTGGCTACAAGTCCAACTGAAGTAATTGCCATGACTAGAAAATAGATGACAAATCCAGTCAAGCCCGTAAATCCCGAAATTCCAGCAATTACACCACCAATTATAGACATAAATGTTCGACTGCAAAAGAGAATCAAAATTATGGTTTACTATTTCTTTATCCGGAAAAATCGAAGTTTAATATTGATACAAAGCTAAAAAATTCTTAGCCTGCCGTCTTTAGCAATTAAATTTTACTTGGGAACTTTTCAAAATTAAACCAAGTTTTATCTTTCCTACTTTTCTTTAAATTGTAGTCCGAATGGTGCAGCAACCTCTTGAAAAGCACCGTGATCCTAGAGAAATTTGTCAAAATTTAGAGCAAGTTCTCCAAGTAGAACCAAATTAATCCAAGTGAGTTTAAAGGAATATATCAAAATTAAAACTAGAATTTTTTTAAAAGATGATATTGACAAGTGTAATCCAGATAATAACAAAATCTCCTGTCCCTCACTCTTTCGGTTCCAGTTTTACATGCATACATAATAACACTGACCCTTCGTCTCAGGCACAAATTCACTCTCCCAAAAACACAATAACACCTGCTTTCCTTCAACCAAATAACAGCGTAAAGAAACTTCTCTCATACTGTTACTAGTATGCATAATCAGATTAAAAAGAACAAGTAAGCGCATCATAAGTCGGAACTTCAATGACGGAAGATAACAACTATGTGTTATGGGTTATAGAGTTCTAATAGTCTTGGGGACAATCAGACTAAAAGAATGGCCTATAAATTTGTGAGAAGAAACCTGTAATATATTATCTTCATGTTGCTTTGCAAGTGCTCAGCATTGACTATTGGTATATCGTTGGTGGCCTCACTTAATTTCTTGTCAGAAGCATCGTTACGTCCAGCCATAGCTTCTCCTCAACTGTAATGTAGAAAAAAAATCAGATAAAATACAAAACCATTATAGGAAACACTACGAGGAACACTGGACTCGAATCTTAGAGATCTACAACCAAGAATTTGACCTAAATTTACACAGACGCCAAAAACAGAAACGAAGGAAATCAATGAAATGGTGTGACACATATACTCTCTGTTAGGAACTTAACATAGATAGTTTCAGATATATATCCGTGAAGTAACGAGGATCAGGCTTTATTTCTTCTAAAAGACATTCCAAGAAGAAATTTTAGAATCCAACAGAAAACTCTAGAATCTAAGAAGAAATTCTAAAACTGAAAGACGTTAGAACCAGAATCCAACACAATCAACTCTAAATATTTTCTCTTTGCCTTAAAAAAACAACGATCTAAAGAGTTAATTCTAAAACATAAATGTAAAAGACCAAAAGATTCAAGTTTACCTTTGTTCGAATTGAATGTGAGTTTGTGAGTGAGTGAGAGAGAACCGATGGGGTGGAGATAGAGATAGAGAGAGAGTGTGTAAGATTTTGACGATAGTACTTCGTAGAAGAGGAGCTGGTGGCGGCTCGCGGGATGAGTGGAGGAGCTGGTGATGTGTTAAGGATTAAGAGAAGCCGGCGCAAGGACGCAGACGCAGTGAAAAATAAAAACGATGAAGAAATTGGTTTTTGGACAAATTGGTTTTGATCATGTATAAATGGTTATACTTCATGTTTCCAATTTTAATATCAGAAGTTGAAACCTAATGTTATATCATTTCTCTCGATAAAAAAAAACAAATAATCTTCATTAAAATATAATTTACACTCTTACCCTTTTAATTTTATGTAATTCATACCTCCACACATCCTATATGATTATTTAATTGAACTATGTTGATTCTTGCCTCAAGTTTTCCGTTTAACACAACGGAGAGTGGATTTTATATTCGAAATAAGAGAAAAATGAAAGAAAAAGGAGAAGGAAAGCTCAGCTCGAAGAGAGCGAGCTTGGTGGAGGTCCTTCTGGGTTTTCTTTGTTGATTTATGCTTGGAAGAAGTGAAGAAGAAAATAGGTATTGAGGAAAATCGGTAAATGCTTTAGTTGGTTTGAATTGAAATCACTAACCGCATTTGTTCATGATTTGTTCATGAGCATAGAAAATAAAAGTTTAATTCGTGATTCAAAGTTGATGCATACGTAATCAGATAAATAGATCTATGAATAGTGACAGTTGAATCCTTTTTTCTTCTTCTCGTTTAGATGAGTTTTGTTGTAACAATATTAAATGGTAAAAGTAATGAATGATATGAAAATGATAAAGGTAAGGTAAAATAAGGAAATGAAAAAGGAATAAAAGGATAACAACACTTTCCTTAGATGTGTTTACTAAGAGTTTGTAATCAGAATCAGAATTAAATTGTAATTATTTTTAATATGTTTACTAACGATTGACAATCAGAATCAAATATGCAAAATTATCAGTTTAGCGCAAGATGAACTTTTTAAGCTTTTGTGATTTATGTTTTTATATTTCTATGAACTTATATACTTTATTACAAGTTTATGTTTAATTTTTAATTTATAAATAATTTAATTTAATTATTTAAAATAAATTTTATAATTTAATTTTTTGAATTATGAAAATTTTGAACTTTAATTATATTTTAAGTAAATAATCACAATATAATATTACATCATTATGAAAATATATGTATTATATCGATATATTAAATATGTCATAATATATAATAAAACATTATCTCAATTACTACTTAAAAACATAATTAATAGGTTCAATGCAAGGTTTGTTGGTTTAGCAAATGTAAGAGAATATTATTGGGATAAAAGAAAGAGAATAGTGATGGAATGGTCGGGGCAAGTGAGTCCCACATCAAATAAAGTAAATGACAAATTTATTAGTACTTAGGAGAAGGTAATAGTTTAACTCAAAAATCACTAATGAGATTACTTTTTTTATATAAAAAAGCACTTTATAAACCATGAAATTTACTAGTGGTGTGCAAAACCGATAAACCGATTAAACTGAACTGGACTTAACAGAAAATTATCAGTTTAGTCAGCTTTTTTAGCTAGATATGAACGGTTCAGTCTTACATTTAAAAACAACCGAAATAATAACCTAAAAATCCATGTAGCCTAAACCTCTACTGATTTTCTATTGCTCACATAAGGTGAATCTTTCAGCATCATTTAACTTTCGGCAGCATGATATTTGGTGCAGTCACTCTTCATGTGTCCAATTAATTTTGTAAAAGTAACTGTCAGATTCTTCATCTTATTTCTTTTGTTGCTTCTTTTGAGCGGGACCACTAGTAGCTTCTTTATCCCTTTTCCTTTTCTCGTTCTTATCCTTAAAGGTACTTGCCAATAAATCTTTTTGGGTCTTCTCTTGCTCATCCTTTATTACTCTTGCACATAATGAAAAATGAGCTCATTCAAGGTCATTTGTCTTTTTGCCAGTTATAATTGACCTTAAATTGGCTGAATTATGTAGGAAGTGAAATCAAGACTAAATGCACAAGCAAATCCTCAGACATCTCTAACTTTAGTATCTTTAGTTTTGAAGCAAGAAGCGACATCTCCATGATGTACTCCCTTATATTTCCTTTTTCTTTGTACCTCATTGAAATCAAGTTCACCAAAAGCGTACTTGTTTCAGCCTTGTCGTTTTTAGTTAAACGCTTTTCAATTTCCTCAAGGAACTTTTGGGTGGTATTAATCTTTTCAAACAAGCGCCCACGAATGCTTCTAGAATTTCATGCTTTCTGATCATGAGACTTATGCGATATGACGATTCCAATTCTCAAAGTTTTGTTTAGCCTTAATGAAACTTTTGTCTGCAAGATCAGCGGGTCATTCAATCGTTAGCGGAAGGTCTAGATGTTGGAAAACACGGCACACGCTCGACGGAGGCGTGATGACTTTTAAAAATTTATTGAACATGAATTGCATGTTTGTTTTGATAAAACAAAAACAAGCGCGACGTAACGGTTTACAAAATAAAAACTTTTATTGAAAATACTTTTCAATGAGGATCCATTATATATTTATATATTAAATCTAAGATATACATGGAAATAAATCATATACATCTTGTAGTCTATATCAAGCGTCCTCGCAAACTAATGTATAACCATTTATAGATCTTCAAAGCCAATCTTCAAAGCGCACTAGGACATGTGTGACACGTAGAATAATCAAAGATATTTTTTCTGTCTCTAGATGTACTTAACACATGAGATATAAAGATTTACTGAGAATAATAAATTATTGTGAGAGAATACAATGATAATTCTTTCAAAGCATTTTTATTAACTTTTTAATCATAGAGAATATTCACCCTGATAACAATTGCGTTCTCAACTCTCTATCAACACTCAGGCCAATAGAATAATATCTATATATTTTTCTAGATAATGACATATCAAATTTTAGTGATAAACTAAAAATAAATTTTAATTTCAAAATTACTACCGTAGTGAGACTCACTACAATTTGTGCAGAACTGCAGTGCCACAAGGCGCTGCAGTTGCCGCGAGCTATCATAGTGTCTCACGACATTACCGTAGTACCGTGTGGCGCTACAGTATTGCACCCCCACTACTGCAGTGTCATGTGACACTACAATACTTCATGTCAATATCTGATCTCCAATCAGTGATGACGCATGGCAATCACTGTGAATTAAATATTTATTTTAATCAGATAAGTATCTAGATATCAATTAATTCAAAATTAATATATCTGATTATCCCTATCAATTAACTTATCTGTTAATTTACAAACATATTTAATTGATTCAATTTATTATATAATAATAATTTATAATTATCTAATTTCACAAATTAGATATTATGTCTCACTTATCGATAATTTAAAAATTAATCGATATAACTATATAACTATATATATATATGTAATTTCTGAAATTTATATATAAATAATTCAATTAATTAATTTTTAATTAATTAATTACACATAATTATCTCATGATTACGTACTCCTCACAAAATAAAAATTCATTTTGCAAGTCAGTCATTTTCTCATGTCCTGAAATATTCACACAATATACTATGTAGTACAGAGGTGACTTGGGGACCATGTACCTATAGTCTTAACTTACAATAAATCAGATTATTAATTAAATTCTTTAATTAAATAATCATTTATCAATTCCATTATTACTCCACTATAATTATGAAAGTGCACTCTTAGAGATTATATAATGTATTTATAGAGCATTCTCGTATAGTCCATTGACATAATCATTTTACGTAATTATGTCCTCAATTTATTGGTTCATAAATTAGAGTTGATCTAAATTACCATTTTACCATTCTAATTACCTATTGATCCTTAAGTACCATAATTCACTAGTAAATGACTAATTTATAATCATATTATAAATTCGAGTTCAATAATCATTTAGTTCCAGAGTTAACACTTAAGGGGACCAATATACGATCCGTTAAGAATCATTGGATTTCAAATCTTGTAAGATCATGTTCACAGCTATCCATATAACTGAATCTCAAAAACAAAAATCACTAATGTGTTTTACAAACAAATCTTAACAAGTGAATCAAACGATCTAGTAGACACGTATGAGTTCATGGCTACTCAGAATTCAGACTGATCTACTTATGATCATCAAATTCATGTGTATTAAATCTTTATGATAAATGGTAAGTTAATAAAGATATTAATTCATATCGGTCCTATCATATATAATCTTATTATATAAAGTATATTCACTAAGATATCTATCCATATCAATGATCCGGATCTAGATCATATACATTCATAATACTTAGTGAATTGTACTAGTAACTATTCATTGAAGATTCAATACTTTAATATGCTGCTGATGATTTTATTCATTATCTATGATCTTAATACTCTCGTACTATTACAAGATCATATTCTCATTAATAAATATGAAATTTTTAGATATTTATATAAATTATTCAACATTAATTTAAAAGAATAATTATAAGAAAAATGTATTTCATTAAGTTTCATATTAAAATAATTATAAGATATTTAATACACATGCTTTGCACACTAGATCCATGCAACTGAGAACGATCATGACGTTCTCTTTCCAATCCTTGAAGGTGGTCCAATTTAGGATTAGGATGGAATTAATATTGACAGATGTGGTAGAGACATATGCATCAGCTCAACAAGGAACGAAACAAATAAAATAACATGTTCACTTAAGAATTCATATTAAACAATCAATAAATTCAAATAATAGTGGGTCTCAATACCAGATATCTAACGCAATATTAATATCTAGCATCAAACAAAGATAATAACTTATAAGATACTCTTGATGTAGTAACCAAATATTGGTGATAAATCCTGTCAAATATGAAGTCTATCTTTAGACTGACTTATTATTTACATGGAATATATTATAATTGTCACATTTTATTACCACAAGTGTACATGTAGATCGGCTAAATATTGACTTTCCTTTAGCATGGTTAATATACGCATGTATTACATTCACACAACCATCTTAATATTCAAAATAAATTAATCTACACAGGAGAGATTACTTTGGTAACATATTATTTCAATTAATTTATTTTAGAATATCAAACATCTAAAAGAAATATTAATACCCAAATTTAAATTCGATTAAAACAAAAATACCTTAATTAAATTGAATCAATTTAATTTTTTTAACAGTAGCAATTCTATAGTACCATACCCGTGATGCAGGGAATAATTTTCTTTCTTCCTGTATGGTACCGCAAAATAGAGAATTTCCCGGCTACTGTAAGGTACTGCAAAGCAGGGAATAATTTCCATTTTCTAGTATGGTACTGAAAGTAGGGAATAATTTCCTGCCCGGTGTCATACTACAATTTAGACAATAACTTCGTTATCTTGAGGGGTCATTTGGTATAAGGTTGCAGTTAAATGATTTCTGAAATAAGATTGTTAGAGCATGGTTGTGAAAAAATATATCCGAAAAAATAAGATTACTTTATTTGTTATACTTGAAAATATTATGATTTAATGGTGAGAATATTAAATTATCTTGTTTGTTTTGATGGAATATGGAAGAGAGTGTTATAAGTATAATTATAGATTTCTAGTTTTACTATTTAACTGAATTATGTTTATGTATGACCTTGTTAACTAATTTATTTTCTTCATTATTTATTATTTAATTTATAATAGGGTAAAATATAATTGTTAATTTATTTATTTGGTAAAGTAATTTTTAATTTTTTTTTCTTTTTATTCATTTTTACTTACCATGCTTACTAATTTTTAATGATTAAATTGTTATTATCATAATGTTACATTGGAAAATTACTTAGAAAATATTGAGGATGAGAATTTATCAATAATGGTTACATTGTAAAATTACTTAGTAAATTACTTTATTTGTTTTGATAGAATGTGTAAGGGAATGTCATGAGAATTTATCAATTACAATTTTACCCCTTACCCTTAGACTAATAAAAATGCTAGAATTAAAAATAATTTCATCTATCCAATAGACCATAAACACATAATTTACCATACACATATTCATATTGATATTTCAAAAATAAAAATTATAGCCATATTGGATAATTTAAACAAATTTTAATTGATCATATTAAAAATATTTTTTAATTATCCAATTATTCATTATTTAACATATATATAAAAGATGATGAAATGGAGTAATATAGGTTATTTTGAAAAAAAATCACCGGATATGAAGATGCCCTTCAATTTTGGAGGGTATCAAGATACTTTTAAAATGAATGTATCTTTAGATTTTAGGTATCTAAAATTTTTATAACTTAAATAAGAAGATATCTAAACTTTATTAACATTTCAGTGAGATAACCCCACTCCAAATGCCCCTGAGTGGTTTCCCAACCATTTCCTTTACAGCAGTTTCTTTGGCAGTTTTATCTTATCTTCACACATGGCGTCAATGCTGCCATGTCAGTTCTTCGACGCCTTTTTTTTTTTTTTAATTTTCCCCAATCTTTCATAATTTCATTTTCATATTCCTTAACTTCTGCCCAACTATGGACGTGATTTCTTTCCCAAATTCAGAAAACTTAAATCTAATAAATAGAGATGAATTTTACTTGTGCAGAGAAATCTTAAATGTTGAATCAGGAAAATATATGCTACAAATTCACTTGAATTTACCAACTACTTTCAATCTCAATCATAATTTCACGTATCAAACGAAAAACTTAATTCCATAAACCCAAAATTCCACAAGCACAAACTTAATTTCTAAAGAAAACTTGATTCTTAATCACCTAACATGGAGATACTTTGATACCACTTGAAAATAAAATCATTAAATCCCAAACCCTTACAGAGAAAACCTAATTTATCAAACTTCATGTCAAATCAATCAGAGAATAAAAATGAAAACGTCCATTGACCATGGGAAGAGTTGAATATGAGTCATCGATCTTCTAGTTCAATATAGTTTCCGTTATAGAAGAATCTCAATATTTTCAATGATGATGGAATGTCAGAGAGAATATGAAAAATATAAAAACCGTATGAATAAGAAGCCGCAACCTTTTATATAGGTATATGTATTTTTTATATTTTTATTTTGACCCATCATAAAATTAAAAATACAGAATTAAGTCTGTACATACAATAAGTTCATTCCATATCAATACACTAAGCTCAATAACATCAAACTTTGATAAGATCACTACAAATAGACTAAACTTTTAAGATAATCTATACCAAACATTTCATTTAGAAATTACATTAAATATCAGTTTTCACGTACTAAATTAGATTTTTGTCAGCCTTTTTAATTCTTTAGTTTTCTGTCAAATTTAAAGGTTTTGAAGTTATGACATTTTGTTAATAGACATATTTACCCTCATTGTCAATTAGTTGTTAACTTTTTCTCAAATTTTTTTGTTTTTCTCTTTTTTATATTTCAGATCATTAAATCTATATTTCAATATATGAAACCCAAATGCGTATTTTTGGGCAATGTTAATGGCTATGATTTGATAGAATAGGACATGTAGAGCAATAATCCAATTTACCAAAAATCTAATTGCCAATCCATCATTTCGTTCGTTTCCCAACTGCCAAAACTTATGAGTTTCTTCTCCTATCATGACTGATGCTGACGCTCTATATGATCAACATAAATCACAGAACCATATACGAAAAATCACATCATATCAAGTATTCACTCCAAATACCAAACAAAATCAAACATTAAAAAACGATACACTTAAAACGAGTGAAAAAGGACCAATTCAGGTTATTCTCCAATAGTTTTTTAAAAAAAAATTCTCCATTATTTTCTTTTTATGTCTCAAACCATTAAATCTATATGTCAAAGACATGAAATTGATAGATTCAATCATGCACGTAATTGATAGAGAGAGTGAGTAATTTTTAGAATATTTGATGTTAATATTAATTTAATATTTTTTTGCCTTTTTGGTGAGAGAGAGAGGAAGATTTTGGTCAATTTGAGAGAGAAAAAATTCAGCTTCATAGCTTGAGAGAAAGTGATTGATATCGAGATATATTATGTAAATACTCATTTTGGTCGCGTTTACTTACTAGATTTAGATTACAAAACCTATGGATTTAGATTTATAATTCAATTCCAGTGTTTATTAAAAAAATCTAAAAAATTTGTATGAAACCCATCACATTATTGGATTTGAAATCTAAGTTTTTATGAATTTATAATCCAACTAAGGGATTGTAGGTCTTGCATTTTAAAGAATAAAACAGTAACTCTAAGATAATTTCACATTGCTCACACTGCATATTTTAAAGAATAAAACAGTAACTCTAAGGGATTGTATGAAACACTGCATATTTTTAAGCACACTATATGGTTTTGTAGAATTGCAAAGCTAAAACAGTATTAATATGAATACTAAAATGTTATTATTTAATCTCTTTTTCTTACCCCCTCCCCCCTCAAGGGCTTGATAATTTAATGTTGGAAGCTAGACTCTAAATAGCCTAAGACTTCATGAGCTCATGAGACTGATTTATTAAAATGATGTCATCCTATACATCAAAGAGTAAGGTATAGTTCATTGCACTTTCTGGTCAAAATGAAACCAAGGAGGATTTTAGTTTCCATTTTCATTATACCATTGATCACATTATCAGAAACCCACACAGTATCATAAAAATTTATCCAAATTGTTCATCTCTATACCTATATAATGTTTTAGGCTCCACCATTTATCCAATAAAACAACCCTTCATGTCTCTTTCCATTTTAATACTTCTAACTATTCATAAACATTCCTGCAAATAAGATGACACTTCTAGTTCAGGCATTCCCTTAATTAAACACTAGTACAACTATGGCTTAGGCAGATATCAAAAAATTCAGTAGTAAAACCAGTAGTACTAAATGATGAAAATACCTTTAGATACAAATCTAAACCAAAATAATAATGTCCAGATTAATAAATATAAAACTCCATTACATTAACTCCTAATGTAGAACAATAGTACAAATAAAAATCAGAAAAAAGATTAAATGCTACCATAATGAACTTTGTCAGCGGGCCATGCAACTGTTGATCTTGAAGTACCTTCAATGCAAGTCATATAAGAATTTGTTCTTCATAAAAAAGCTTCAGGTTTCTTTGCCATATCAACCAATACTCTCACAACATTAGGTCTGAGGGGAATGTGATGAACAAGATATGTAGGATCATTTGATGACCATCGTCCTTCAGTGACTACTTCCCCTAAACCAATCCAATCCAACAATTTACATTTACTCAAATGTGTTGGTATATGAGCGTGGACACTCTATCAATAAATCAATAAAACAAGTATAAGCATAAAAAGTAAAAAACACAAATAACCACTATTTATAATTATTGTTAGAAAAACCTTACCACGAGAGAAGGTATAGCTGAATTTGGTATAGTTGAATTTGTTTCAGTTTATGCTAAAATAATGAAAACTCAAATTCTAACAGATTCAGAATGCTTAGCCTGAACTTGTTTCACTTTATGCTAAAATAACGAAAACTCAATGTTACCAACATTGAACTAAGTTAACATATTAAAAATCAATGCTAGCTAATCTAGTTCATAACAATAACCAAATAAGCATATATAAATAGCATAAGTACTCACAATTTGTTGAAAAGATGTAAATAGCATAAATACTCCCACTTGAGTACATCTAGAAGTAATACAAAAGAGTTACAATAAATGAGAAAATGATCCAAAGAATGAAAACGAAGACCATACTTTTCCTGTGTTGCCATAAAAAACAACTCAATACTCATCCAAGACAACATTCCTAGAAACAAAGAAGCAACATGGGCTAGTGAAAAATAGTACCTGCAAATGTTTTTAGGTACTATTTATCAACTTTCTAATAACAATATACTATAATTTTTGTCCAGATGAATAAAACTGCAAAGCTAATGACTTAGTATCTAAAGAAACTAAAGTTTTATCTAGTATTCATGAGGAAGTGGGATCTTTCTCTGATACAGAAATAGTTAATATATCTATTAAGCTAGAATGTAGTTAATATAGAAACAATGTTTCAGATTTTTTTTCATTTGCATGGGCATCGTAAAAATTCTATTAAAATATCTTTCTCTGATAGAGATAGAATGAAAGTTCCACACACTCGACTCAGGAAACACTGAGTGACAAAGCAAAGCTAGATATTGAAGTAAAATCAATAAGGACCAAATGGACCATTAAGTTCTATTCTAGTTGTCAAAATGTTAATAGATACTAAGAGTTAATATTAGTCTTTTTAGTGTGTACAACGTCCTAAACAATTATCACCTTCAAGCATGTTATCGAGTACCCACAGTTATCAACTCTCAGCGTGGGGGTTGGGGAGGGGGGCGTTATGGAAATTAACACTAAGAGACCAAAAAAAGATACTGAAACCATGTCTGGCCAATGCCTTATAAGGCATCATACTTTTTAATAGACTCATAAGGTATTGAGACGTGAATAGAAATTTTCAGATAAGAAACTTTTACCTGGCCTTAAATAATCAGATAGACTAAAATCAATGACCTTCATTGGAGCATTCTCATCTTTTGTGGTAAAAAGAATGTTCTGGCTAGTCATGTTGAAAAAAGTTATTAGATATAAAATATAATAAGAATGTGCAAAATACTTGAACCCTAAATTGTCAAAGAACAAAATTGTTAGTAGTAATCTTTGTACCTCATGCTTTAGATCACGATGCACTACACCTTGGAGATGACAAAAGGCTTCCACACTCAACATCTACACAATAATAGTTTAAGCATCTTCTTCTGTATATCTTGCTCCTCTACCAAGAATGAGCAGTTTAAGTGAATTAAAATAGAGTCATAAAAGGGTGAAAGAAGTAAACTTTCTATATTTACCTTGATAATATCTTGTCTAGTAGATCTCCACCTTCACACAATCTGACACAACAAGAACTCAAACACATTAGTTCCCCTACTTTTTCCCCCATAAACAAGTACTAAATGGAAAGAGTGAACCAATCTACATACTCCATGAATACGTAAACATTATTGGCATCTTCAATTGAGTCATAAAATTTGATCATATTCTTATGCGCAGATAGTGATTTCAAAATTTTAATCTCCGTGTGAACATCCTCAATGGCTATTGCCGATGTCAATTGCCAATAACTATTTTGTCTTAGAAGCAATTAAGCTCAAACCAACATGATACTATAACAAACAATAATTTTCACGTATGAACAAAGTCATAAAGGAAACACCTTAGCTTTGGAAATGATTTTCATAGCCACTGGAGGAGATAGAGCCAAAAAGACCAAAATATATCAACATCTTATCCAAAGTAATGCTAAATTGAATTAAAAATCAAAATATAACAACCCAATCTCTATGCTTTTCTCTCTATCGTTGATACATTAATGAAAAAATTCTAAAAAAAGCTACCTCTAATTTACAAGCTTTGCTAAGAAACCCAAGCGAATAAGTGAGATTAAGGGCAAACAAATGACGAAGAATCAGAATCACAAGGCCTTTCAGAGGAACATACGAAGCCGTGAATGCCAAAGACAAAAACCCTACCTCTATATTCTATACAATAGACACGAAGAGCCCTAGTCTCATAAATGAAAGATGCGAAGAGCCCTCTCTACTCAGTTGATCGTGCGTAAGGGTCTAGAGGAGAAGAGAACATAATTTAATTATTTCTAATAGAAAAGGAAGAGAGTAGAGTAAGAGAACTTAATGGAAGAGATTGTCGTTATGAGTTTCAGAGAAATCGCACACTAAAGCAAGAAAAATCACGCCATGTCACTCCTTGTGTGGACAGAGTTGAGAGAGGGAGCTGTAAGAGAGAGCTTCGAGAGAGAATCTATGACAGAGAACTGAAAGAGAGAGCAACAAGAGAGATTCAAGAAGGAATGGAGCTTCACAAGAAGAAATCGAGAGAGAAGAATGAAGAGGGTAGGGTTTGCGTTTGTAATTGAGAGAGGTCTTGAAGGTCTGTAAGAATGGTGGATCTCACTCGAGAAGAAATCATGAGAGAAGACTGAAAATGGAAGTGTTTGGGAGTATAATCGAGAGCCTCTCTTCAGTAAAACTCACTCCCACATTTTTTTCAATCTCGCTTCCCTTAAAATTCATCCCACTTAGTTTTTTAACTTTTAACATGAAAATTTTTATGGGGTTCATAAAGACTCTTATTGTTTCGAGTTTTTTACCGGAGGAGACTATGAACCCTATATTTGAATCTTGTAGAAATGTCATATTTGTTGCAGTGGTAATTGATAAAGAGAGAGTTTGAGTAGATTTGAGATAGAGATATTAGGTTTGATAGAGAGAGAGAGATTGTTTGATAAAGAGAGATATATGTAAATACTCATTTAATGTTTTGTACTTTTTTAGATTTGTATCGATTTTGAGAGAGAGTGTGTGTGAGAGAAAGAGAGAGAGTAATTGATATAACAATTTGATGTAAATATTACTTTTAGATTTTTCACATTTTTTTATTTTCATCGATTTTGTAATAGAGAGATAGAGAGTTTGAGTGAGAGATTTGAGTAGATTTATTGAGTTTTAGAATATGTGAGAGGAATTTTTGTTTTTATGGAGGTTTTTGAGAATAGTAATATTTTCTAATAAATAGAAATACATTAATTAGTAGAGATGACTTTTTTAATTTATAATTTATGAAATGTAAATTTTTTATTTGTAGAAGTTACCTATTAATGATTTCAAATATATGATGAAGGGTATTTATGGTACATAATTTTTAAAAATCTAGGAATTTAAACAAACGTGATAAAAATCTAATATTTTATAAGCTTGATAAAAATCTAATCAAGTACTATAACTATGCTAGTAGTCTAAAAATCACCATTTAATTACATATGTTGGCTCACATGTTTAATTATTTTTCCAACACGAGTAATACACTAGAGTAATGATGAATGTAGTATCTCTCTCTCAAAATGAAGAGTTCCATAAAAACCTGAATTCAGATGTCAAATTCTTTCCAAAGAAAAAAAAATTGAAAACTTGTTTGATTGCTTATAAAATAAAAATCTAAAATAGAAAACGCATAATTTTTTTTTGTTTTTTTATGCAAATCCAAACACAAAATCAAAATGAACTAGGGTATTTAAAATGATAGCACATCAATTTGATTTCAAAACTTTGAAGAATGAAACTCTAGATTTAAAACTTTTGTCACTCTCATCAATTCTTCTTTTAGTGTGCACACACATAACATAGATTTTGTGCCAAGAGATATATTGTAAAGATCCTGGTAGATATGCATGAAGCGTTGTAAAATTTAACTATCAGCATATGAGAGGAAAATGGAACTATCATGCACAAAACCAACCCAACTGTCGGCTATTACGCCTTGGAGTTCAATGTTAGAAGTAAGAGAGAAATTCAACCCAAAAGGGGCAGTTTGGTATGAGTTAAATAAGAATACTGAAAAATTAAGTTGATGGGTAAGTTAAATGGTAAATTTTTTTTTTTCGGTAAGTGAAAAAGCATATAAACCGAGAAGAAACTTACACAATTACAAGGGCGCATACCCGAAGAATCAAAGCAACCTATAGGCAGAGCCAATCTATAATTACAAGTAAAGTAAAATGCAAGCTAAGCTCAGTCAACCCTGAGGTCAACATCAAAAGGACTATACTAGGTCAACAAAAGTCAACACAAAAAAGACCAACCCCATTCAATAGCCTAAGGCTCAAAGTTAGATGCATGATGACTTTATAGTGCAGCCCTATCCTTGCATCATTAGATCAAATCTGTATAGAATAAAATAGCAAAGATTTGTATCAAACAATTCCATGTGATGATAATAAATTCAAATACATCAAAGGTCACAGATCATCAAAGTCACCAAACGTATCACCATCCTCATGCATGCACGCATGCAGTCCTTCCAAAAATGTTGTCCCTGTAGATTAGAGAAAAAACAAGGAAACAAGAGTATGCAAGGCCTTTAAAGATCAGATCCTACATTTATATGCATACAGTTGTATCAGGCAGAAGGAGGGGGAGGGAGGGAAGGGTAAAATTAAAGGTATGTGTAGTGGAGGGAGGTGTGGGGGGGGGGGGGTTAGGATTGAGCTCGTCTATCTTTCTTAAAATATTTGAGGATTGAGCTCCCATCTTTTAACTAATGCAGAATTGAGCTCAAACACACAGAAGCCTCTAACACTCCACTATCTGAACTTAACATTCTGAGAGATAATCTTAATAAGCACCACCTTGTCCAGAATTTTACCATAGAAAATCCTAGAGTTTCTTTCTTTCCAAATATGAAATATGAAAGAAGAGAAGGCAACTTTTAAGATGGCCCTCAACAAGGTTTTACCCCTAGATTTAGCTAGTAACCAGGAAATTAGTTGATTTCAGTTAATGGCTAGGCATGTCAAATCACATTTGGCCATGAGTTCGTCTCATACTGATTTCGCAAATATACACTCAACAAACAAGTGTTGGTTTGTCTCAGAATTCCCTATGAATAACACATAATCCAAGCTTGCAACTAAAATATCCACGTTTGGTAACACATTGTTAAGTTAAAAATTGAATAGGAAAGTGAGATTACATTGTTTGGTATAATTGAAGTTGATAAAGTTATTGAAAAAGTTTTAAAAAGAATATAAGAATGACTAAATTATTGTGGAGCCCACATGTTAAGTATTTAAAATTTTTTATAAACTATTTTAACTACACACAAACAAATTAATCATTTTGTTAACCCAACCAATATAATCAAATTCACTATTTTCTTTTACTACACCAAAAGAGAAATTAAATTTTTGTTTACAAGGTACAAATATTTTTCTGAGAAAATTGCATATCAAGCCACTATAGTTTATAACAAGTTTTAATGTGACCATTATAATTCAAAAAATCTCAATATCATCATCAACAGTTACACATTATTTTCATGTGGCCATTCCGTCAGTCACCATTAATATTATTAACATGTTTGTTGACATGACACTTGTATAAATAATACGTCATGCCAACAAACATGTTAAAAATATCAATGGTGACTAATGAAATTACCGCATTGAAAAAATATATAAATGTTGATGATGAAATTAAACTTTTTAACTGTAAATAATTACACTACAACTTGATATAAACTATAATAGTCAAATATGTGATGTTTTCTATTTTTTTGAAACAAAAGTACAAATGAACTAAATGGCAGGTTGTTCAAAATTTTAAAGCAAAAAAAAATATATATATATATATAGATCAGTTTCTCCAATATCACCTAATTAATTTTCATATCTGACAAGAGAACACTCAACATAATATAATTTTTTCTCAGTTAATTAGTAATTTTGGAGAAATTTTTAAGATAACAAACATTCATTTTAACCATTTAAACTTTATATTATACATATATAATGTGCTATTCTTAAAATTTTCAAACTATCATTCATTTCAATTAATGTACATATATTTAATCTCTTGGGATGAGCCCTAGGACGGGTTTGTAGGATGGACCTTTCAGGACAGGCTCCGACGAGATGAAAATCTCAGCCCGTTTAAAAAGTCAAGTCCTAATCAAGACTAAAACAGAATCAAGATAAAAAAATATAAAAAATCTCAAATTCTGGATCGGGACGGGTTTGGACCAGTCGAGACCAGAACAGGACCAGTCAAAATTCAGGGATCGATATTTTTTTATGACCCTTAGATAAAGCTTTGGTCTTGAAGAAAATAAAATACCCAAATCAAGTAGGGAGAAATGCAAAAAACTAATAATGTTTTTATGAGGATTTGAGAAGGTAAAAACTATTTTGAAAAATATGCGAATGTGTTAGTAAGATGGATAAGTAAATTGAGAAAATTATATGGTAAAGTAGATTTTTGTGAGAAAGTGGCGGGTAAAATAATATGGTGTTGTTATTGAACTAGGTTAAATAACTTTAACATGTCAAATAAAAATACTTGAAACAAACAAGAAAAAATATTAGAAAATAAGTTTACCATGTACTTTACCACGCATTGCTGCAAACAAATGGTCCCTCAATGTTTTCTTAACTCTCAACTACACTTCAAAGATTTTTGAATTTTGCAAAGATCTTAGTGTTCTTTTCAAGTGCCTTTAATAATCTATTAATGCTTTGAGGACGCAATCAATCAGGAGGACATGTTCAACTACTTTCAACCTAATTTCTTCGTAGTAAAGTCCAATATTGAAAAAATTATAATAACAAATAATCAAAATTTTGTACCCATAAGAAGCCAGTCCCTACATCGTCTCTTCCAAGGATGAGGTTCCTTTGTCATTCGTGAGGATGACAACAATTGATATATTTCTGCAATCTTCCAAGGATAAGTAGTTCACTTCATTCTAGCCATCCAACATGTAACAGACGACCATGATACATCCAAGAAAGAATCTAATAGAGAGAGTAAGAATAGTTTGTTACTAGTTAGTTGGGAGTTAGTTAATAATCATTTAACCTAACTAACCTACTAACGATATCAGTTTCTCAATTAATATATTTGTCTATAAATAAATAGTTTAGGCTTAATGTTAGTTGCTTAATACACAATAATATCGAAGCTTTCTTCCTCCTCTGTTTGTCGCTGTTTTTCACTCATCTTTGTCATTTCTTCATTTCTCATTATCTGACTTGGTACCAGAGCTATTCAGACGTGAGACATGGCAACTAACACCTCCAGGTGTAATCCATTTTCAAACTCTCCAAGTTCAGCTTTGACAATCAAGCTTGTCCAAGAGAATTATTTCTGTGGATAACAAAGATCGTACTAGCAGTTATTGGACACGGTCTCGATGAATTTCTAATTGAAATAGATCCTCCACCTACGTAAGAAACTAAAGATGGAGGTCCAAATCCAGCCTTCATCAAGTGGATTAGGAGTGATCAACTTCTTCTAAGATGGATCAGATCCTCTATCATCGAAAGAATATTGGTGTTAGTAATTCATTACAACACGCCAAAGCAATTGTGGAAGTCACTAGAGAGAATTTTTGGCAATCACTCAAAAGCCAAAATGCTACAAATCAAATCTCAGCTTCAATCAATCAAGAAAGGGAATTCTAGTATAGCTGATTATTGTGACAAAGTCAAGAGCCTCGCAGATAACCTAGCTGCAGCTAGTCAACATGTAAGCGAACATGATTTAATTTTGTATATGCTCAATGGTCTTGGTGGTATATTTGACTCTATAATTGTCAACGTTACATCAAGAGTTGACCTACTTTTAGTAGAGGATGTTCAAGCTCAATTAATGAGCCATGAGTGTAGGATAGAGAAGCTTAATGCTGAAAATGAGGCAATCGTGAAAGCCTTAAGAAATAAGGTCACTAATATTGGACATAGAAGAAACTGTAACAATAATGATTGAGAGGTAATAAATTCTTTCAACAGAACCAAGGAAGTTTTGGAAGAGGAAGTAATGGAGGTTAAAGAGGAGGCCATGGAAGATGTAATGGAACTAGGCTTATCTGTCAAGTTTGTAATTGTGCATGACATACAATAATAGTATGTTACTACAGGTTTGATAGAAATTGGAGTCAAGGATCAAACAATGTTCAAGCTCAATACAGTTAGACTAGCAATTCGGCTGGACCATCAGCCTACATAGCCACTCTAGAAATGGTGAATGACCCTACGTGCTATGCAGACACACGAACCACTAATCATGCCACTGTAAAATTGGAGAACATGAGTCTTGCTACTAAGTACACTGGCCAAGAATAGATGGATGTAGGGAATCGTAAGAAACATTAAATATCTTATATAGGCTCTTCTATTATACCTTGTAAGCTAAAGAACTTGAAATTAAACTCTATTGTCAGGGTACCAAAAAATAAAGAAAAACATGGTAAGTGTTTCTAATTTTACCAAAGATAACAATGTATTTCGTAAGTTTTACCCTTACTATGTTTTGGTTAATGACATAGTCACGGGGGAGCTACTACTCAAAGGCCATCTTAAAGATGGTTTGTACATGCTTGGCTGGCCAGTGAGAAGAAGAAGAGCTCGACTAACCTGTAATCTGTGCATCAAACATAACTCACCTCTTATGCTTAGATTTTTGTCTTAAAATTCTAATCCTAAATCAAATGATGTTATTAGTGCTTTCAATTCCTTTTGTATAAGTTCTATTACACCTTTCAATTCATCTGTAATCATGCCAAGTGCTGAAATTTCTGATCTGCAAAATAAGTGTAATGGTAACCAGTTAAATGCAATAAACATGTTGCTTGCACTACTTGCATCAATTCTGATTTGAATGTTTGGCATAACAAACTAGGACATCCATCTGCTAAGGTATTAGCTCAAATTATTAGTGTGTTGTGTCCCTTATAGCAAAAAGAACATAGAATTCTATAATTCATGCCAGTATGGTAAAACTCATAGACTGTCTTTCACTTTAACTGAAACTAAGACTGTCAAACCCTTAGAATTTATACACACAGATCTCTGGGGACTTTCCCCTACACCCTCCCTTGAAGGATTTCGTTACTACATCATATTTGTGGATGAATTCAGTCGTTTTACCTAGATTTATCCTTTAAAAGCCAAGTCTAAAGCTTTTAAAGTGTTCACTGTCTTCAAAGTCATGGTGGAAAAGCAGCTCAACTCCACCATTAAAATTATCCTGTCTGACTGGGGGGATATCAAGCTTTCAAAGATTTTCTTGAATCAAACAAGGTAGTTTTTAGATACTCGTGACCACACACTCACAATCAGAATGAGAGAGCAGAAAAGAAGCACAGGCACATCACATAAACTAGTATTACACTTCTAGCTCAGGTTGCCTTATCTTTCTCTTTTTAGTGCATGCTTTTTCTGCTTCCACATAATTGATTAATAGAATGCTAAAAGTCTCCTTAATAATGTCTTGCCATTACAGAAATGTTTCTTAACAAAACCAGATTACTTATTCTTAAAAAGCTTTGGTTGTGCGTGCTTCCCTCATTTGAGACCATACAATGCACACAAAGTAGAATATATGTCTTCTCTATGCATTTTCATAGGTTATTCTAGTGATCACAAAGGATATAAATGTTGGCATCCCTCTGATAGAATTTATATTGCTCGAAATGTAGTTTCAATGAACTTTCTTTTCCTTACTCATCTGACATAAGAAAAAGTGTGCATCAAAACACTCACTATTATACATCTACTCCACATATTTCTCATGGTTCCATATTTGATACTTTCAGATACAACTTTGAACAACAAACTCCTTCACACTCTCCAGCTCAAGCATGTACAAACTCTTCTTCAGAATTAGTGCTTCCACATCAAAAACCTGGGAGTACACCACAACCAAATCTAGATAACAGACTTACACCTCAAACTGTTTCTCAAAGTTCATCAAGCTCAAGCCATTTCATGCCCATAATCAACAGCAGCTCACTCATTGATCTAATGCTAAACACACTAAATGTGTCAACCAATTCCGTTCAACCCATTGATATTAATTAAACCATCTCATCACTTACACTAGCTCATTCTATCCAAACTCAAAAACCATCCCTTCCTAAACATCCCATGCTCACAAGGTCCAAAAATGGAATTTTTAAGCCTAAAGTTCTCATCACTCAAGTTTCAGACATTCCCTTAGAGCCTATTTCAGTACAACATGCTCTCACTATACCTTAATGAAAGAAAGAAATGGAGGATGAATTTCATGCCTTATAGAAGAACAAAACATAGGAGTTATTTCCAATTAATAACTCCATGCACCTAGTATGGAACAAATGGATCTTTAAATTAATGATAGATGCAACTAGGCACATTTACAGATACAAAACACGCATTGTAGCCAAATGCTTCAATCAGCAACCAAGGATTGATTACAGTGAGACTTTTAGTCATGTTGTGAAGCAAACTACGATCGGAGTTGTCCTCTCCATTGCTGTAAACCTTGGCTGAGAAGTGAGACGACTCAATGTAAATAATGTTAGAATTATGTTTATAAATTAGCGTGTAATAACTATTTATGAGTAACTAGTTATTTCTTTGACATTTATGTATTACTGAATTTTATGAATTAATTGAAAGTTTCTTTTAATTAAAGTGTGTTTATAATTTACTTAAGTCCTACAACTATTATTAACGTAAGAAGAGTAAAGACTGAGCGATTTTCCAAACAAACTCTTCTGAGATAGTTTAGAATCTTATTCGCAACCTTAGAATTGACTAGGCAATCAAATTCAATTATGACTGTTAGGTTGAACTAAAGGATGCCGGTCTTGAGGCATGGGAGTGGAGACTCTAACGATTGACCTAGACATGTTATGCAACTAGGCACAAAATTATTCTCTTCCCTATAGTATTTGGGCGGCAACAATGAGGGAGGATGAGAGAAACATTTTGTGCTCTGATTAACACACTTAGGTTAGGTTAGAGAATTGATTCCCACCAAATCATATATTCTTCATTAATTGAAAAGTTATAAATTGTTTTATCTTTTCTCTATACGTTTTTACTTTTATGCATGTTCATTGGTTTGGTATTATATTTAATTCGATTAAATGTTTGTTTTGAAATTTTTTGATATTCCGCCATTAACTAGTCATGGTTGATTAATTTCTGCAATATCTAAAAACCCGATCCCAGAACTGGTGTCAGATCCTATGTTTTTTGAAATATGCATATTATGTATCTAAACATATGAAATGTATGAATACAATGATATTGGCATATAATTTTGTATGGTTGATTCAAAGCATGATTGAATGTATTTTATGAATGAATTTCGATCGATTAACTCTAGGTGTTATTTTTTCAGTTTTAGAATTGATATACACCAAAATTGTGGCATAGGATTGTATGTAATTTAATTTTGCAAAGATATGTATCGTTAAATTCCATATATATCTATCGTCGCATGAATCACAAGAAGTCACCATCTGTAGCCGCCATTCGCCACGCGCAACCGCTGTCCACTAACGTGCACTGCCACCTGCCGTTGCCATTCGCCGCACCTTATGCCGTAAGACACACCGTTACTATGGTTTAGGAAACTCTAGGGGTTGGCACTTAATGTTTAAGAAACCCTAGCGCACCTAAGACCAAGTTGGGCCTTGGACTGTGCAAGTGTTGCTTGGCCCAAATGATTCGCAGGGACTTGAGATTTGATTTCAAGCTCAATTCAGTCCCTAATTTTTTTTTAATTTGATAATTTTTCAACACTGATTTAATTAAAATTTGTTTTGTTAATTGTTTTTAAAATAAATCAATTGAATAATTTAGTTGGTAATTATTTATCAAAGTAAAAATTGTTGGAATATTAATTTTAAATTGAAATTTGAATTTTGAAAATGAGACTGAACCTTGGTAAAGGGTTACAAGAGGGTGGGACTTCCTTAAAGAGAATGAGATAATTACAGGTGCCATGAAGACTAGCATTTAAATTATTATAATTTATTTATTATTCTTTTTATTGGTTGTAATTAGAAATGAGGCATATAGAGGTTAATTTTGAATGTAAGTATTATATTAAGCTCACAATCTCATATAACATGTCATATAAGAATAAGGATATGCCAATATCAAATTGTCATGTAACATATAGAAGCATCATCGTAATTTAAATTTATAATGAGTTATAATTTTAAATACAATATGAATATTATAAAAAAATATAATTTTTAATTTGTGATTTAAATTTTACAAAAGTTTATAATTTTCGAAACTCGCTTTTCAAATTTATTAAGAGTTATGTTTTTTGAAAAAGCAAAGAAAAATGCAATTTTTCCAAAAACTAAGTGGGGGGTCGTTTACGTTGAATAGTTCTAAAGGCCCCCAACACCAACTTGATCGTGACACGAGGAATGGTTTAGAGTCGCACTAGCGGTCATCTCTTTAGTGGGAGAAACTTGGAAATCATGTGTCTTTCAGTCATCGAATTGCTTGCAAAGCTAAAGCTTGTAAAGGAAATGATGAGGATTGAGGCGGGACTATCCCTAGACGGACCGTGAGTTCATAGCAACCTTTAAAGATGATGCAGTGGTTAAACACTAAGACTGAAGCACATTGAAATCTCTCATAGGAGCTATTCAATGAGGCTAAGGTGACCAAAATCATTGATGATTGGTTGAGCTAGATGTAATGACATCTTGAGAAGTGTAACCAAACGAAAAGAGTCTCGATGTGATAGGAGGTAAGTCGGGTGTTGTCCTTAGATAAGATGCGTTATCATTATTGATCATAACATCATGGAAGGCATATCATTTTATTATATTTTTACTAATTAAGTATTTTCATCATGCATCATTCTTTCCTAAATGATTAAGTATTTATTTCATCGCTTTATTTATTCTTTTTAGTAATCATGTCATTATCCCCTCTCAACAATCTTGAATGTAAACGAACTCATTGGTGAAACTTACGTGGATTGGAAATGTAATCTTGGTATCAAATTCATGGTAGAAATGTACAAGTTCGTACTCACCAGTACCCCTTGTCCCATTGAGCCTATTGTTGAATCCACTCAAGAGGAAAATGATCCATAAGCTTCTTGGCTGTGTTCTGATAAGATCGCCAGATGTTACATCTTAGCACACCAATTAACAATGTGTTGCAGCAGCAACATCAGAACATGGAGACCGCCACTGGTATGATGTTAAACATCACCAAATTGTTAGGGGATTTGGGTCGTCAAACCAAACAAGCTGCTGTGTGAAACTTCATGAATTGTCGGATGAAACTCCAAACTCCTTTCAGAGAACATATGATATTGATCATTAGTTATCTGAATGAGATGGAGATCATGGGAGCTGAGGTAGAGTGCGAGACTCAAGTTGATATGATCATTGAGACCGTGCCACTGCCAGATACTTTTGAGAACTTCAAACTTAATTATTCGATGAATAAGTTGAGGTACTCTCATTTGGAACTCATGAAGGAGTTGTAATCTGGTAAGACCCTATTTCTGAAGGGCAAAAGGATGAATGAAGAGGAAAACTTTACTGAAAGTAAACCTTCCACCTCTGGCACAAAAAAGAAACACAAGAGAGGTATGAAGAAAGCTAAGAAGGTGAACATGAAAGCTGTGAATGGCAAGGGCCCTATGAAAGTGGACAAGTCAAAAGACAAGTGTCATCATTACGGGGTAATTGGTCATTGGAAACACAACTGCCCGGATTATCTCAAGGAGTTGAAATCCAAAGGTGCATTACCTGTTACCAAAGCCTGTTATGTGGTTGACTTTACCTTTTTTGGATTGTGGACTCTGCAGACACTAACCATATTTGTTGTTCCCTACATAGGTTCAGGGAAGGTAGAAGGCATAACGAGGACGGGTTCAACTTTCGTTGGGGGAATGGAGCACTACTATTGACAATATCAGTTGGAATGATTAAATTGTTATTTAAGAATAGTTATTTGGTTTTGTATGATGTGTTTTATATCCAAGTTTTTGGGAAAACCCTCATTTCAGTAGCTGGTTTAATTTAGCAAGAATTATCTTTGAATTTAATTGATAATGATATTAGAATTTTTAGAAATGATTGTTTAATTACTACTGCACGCATGATAAACAATATTTTCTATGTAAAACTAAAAGTTTCAATGATATTTGACACTGAGGTAAATACTAATTTTCAAAGGATTAGTAAAAGGTTGAAGTCTGACTCAATCAATCCAACCTACTTGTGGGCCTTGCATCTTGGTCACATTAGCGTATACATGATTAAAAGACTTACAAAAGATGTCCATTACAAACTTTAAGTGTGAGATCATTACCTATATGTGAATCATGTATAGAAGGTAAATGTCGAGAGACCCTCTTCAGTGAAGGGTGAAAGAGCCACTTAATCCCTTGAACTCGTACATAGTGATGTATGCGAGCAGTTGAATATCCAAGCAAGAGGAGGTTATGAATATTTTGTAACCTTCATAGATGATTACTCACGTTTTGGACATGTTTATCTAATGCCTAAAGTCTGAAACCTTTGAAAATTTCAAATAAAGCAAGGCTATGGTTCGAAGACTATCTTAAGAAAGAAGGTATTATTTCTCAGCTTACAACACCTAGCACTCCAAAATTGAATGGTGTGTAAGAAAGAAGGAATCAATCTTTGCTGGATATGGTTAGATCCATAATGAGTTACATATCCCTCCCAGATTCATTCTGGGGATATGCCTTGGAAACAATGACATATATTTGAACCAAGTTCCATCAAAGACGGTGTCTAGTACAGCATATGATAGATGGAGTGGACCAAAGTCATTCGTAAGCCACCTTAGGATATGGGGATGCCTTACACACGTACTGAGACTAAAGATTGGTAAGTTAGCCAGTCGAATAGAATTTTACTTGTTTGTAGGATATCCCAAGGGAATGAAGGGATACGTCTTTTATAGTTTGACCGATAAGAAAACATTCGTGAGCAAGAATGCGCATTTTCTTGAATATGACTACATAAGAAGTGTGAAGCCGAGAAGTACACTTGTGCTAGAGGAATTATAAAGTGGGAGGACACCGACTCCCCAATTAGGATTTGTTCTCGATTCAATAATGGAAGAACCATAACTAGAGACGAAGCCTACGAAGCCTCGACATAGTGGGAGGGTTGTGAGACAACCTGACAGGTACATGTCTTATGGAGATGCCTTAATAGTAGTCTCAAATAAGGATCATGATGAACATGTTTCCTACTTGCAGGCCATGACTAGTCTTGAAGCAAACCTATGGCAAGACGTCATGAATGTCAAGATACAATCGATGTACTCGAACGGAGTCTAGAAGCTTGTAAATCCTCATGAAATGGGTAAAACCCGTAGGGTGTAAATGGATTTGTAAGAAAAAGAGATGACCGGATGGGAATGTGGAGACATTCAAAGCTAGCCTTGTAGGTAAGGGCTACACCCAAAAGGAAGGTATTGACTATGATGATAACTTCTCACCGGTGATTATGCTTAAATCCATCTGAATCCTCCTATCCATTATCGCTGCTCTCAATTATGAAATCTAGTAGATGGACGTCGAGAGTATTTTTCTGAATGACAATCTTGAAGCGCATTTATATGGCTCAATCATACGGGTTCATGGAGAAAGGCCATGAAAGCAAGGTTTGTGAACTGCTAAAATCAATTTATGGACTTAAGTAAGCGTCTCGATCGTGGAATATAAAATTTGATGAAACTGTCAAGAACTTCATTTTTGAGCAGTTAGTGGATGAACCCTATGTGTATAAGCCGATACAAGGGAATATGGTTTTCTGGTCTTGTATGTGGATGATATACTACTCATTGAGAATTATGTAGGAATATTGTCTGATGTCAAAATCTGGCTTGCAAAGTAATTTGATATGGAAGATCTTGTAGAAGCTGCTTTTGTCCTAGGTATTCAGATCTTTTGAGATTGGAAGAACAGACAGTTGGCACTATCCCAAGCATCTTATATTGATAAAGTGATGGATCGTTTTAGTATGCAAGAATTTAAGAAGGGATATCTTCCCTTTAGGTATGGAGTCAGCCTCTCCAATGAATAGTCTCCCAAGACTCCTCAAGAAGAGGAAAGCATGAGAAATATTTTCTATGCCTCAACCGTAGGAAGTCCCATGTATACAATGCTTTACAGTAAGTCAAATATTTACTATATCGTGGGCGTGGTGAGTAGTTTCCAATCTAATCTTGGACTCGAGCATTGGAATGATGTCAAGCATATCCTCAAGTATCTTAGAAAAATGAGGAACTACATGCTTATGTATTTAGGTACTGACCTGAATATGATGTTTTATACTGACTCTGATTTCCAAGCGGACAAGGATTCTAGGAGGTTTCACTTCAGGATCGGTGTTCATCCTGAATGGTCGAGCAGTTGTATGGAGAAGTATTAAGCAATCTTACATTCCTGATTCTACCATGGAAGTTGAGTATGTTGCAGCTTCTGTAGCTGCAAAGGAGGCTGTCTGGATTAGAAAGATTGTAAAGACTCAAGAAGTTATTCCAGATGCTGACAAACTCATGACACTTTATTGTGACAATAGCGGGGCTATAGGAAACTAGAAGGAACCAAAGAGCCACAAAAGATCCAAACACATAGAGTGGAAGTACCACCTCATCAGAGAGATGGTTCAACGAGGAAAAGTTCAAGTAACACACATATCGATGGTTCATAACATGGTAGATCAATTCACGAAGACTTTAAGCTGTAAAGTCTTTAATTGTCATCTGGAGGGCATGGAGATACATGATTGTACACGCCTACTTTAGTGCATAAGGGAGATTTTTGGAATTATGTCCATAAAGTATGGTGTAATAACTATTTATGAGTAAACAATTATTTTTTTGACATTTATGTATTATTATATTTTATGAACAAATTGAAAGTTTCTTTTAATTAAAGTGTGTTTGTAATTTACTTAAGTCCTGAAATTATTATCAATGTAAGAAGAGTGAAGACCAAGTGGTCTTCCAGACAAAATCTTCTAAGATAGTTCAGAATGTTATTCACAGTCTTAGGATCGACTAGGCAATCGAATCCAATTATGACTCTTAGGTTGAAGTGAAGACTCTAACGGTTGACCTAGACATGTTATAGAATATGTTGAATAGATCAGTAGCCAATTATTTTAGAGCAAAATTATTTATCTAGCTATACACCTAATTGTTACACCTTAAGGGTATTTATGTAATTATCTTAATCCTGAGGTGAATACGAAACTTGACTTAGTTACTTACGATCTTTGATGTGCCAAAGAAGTGAGTTAGAATTATCAGACAATACCTCGGCTGTTAGGATCGTGATTCAACTATGTTGGAGTTAGATGATTCACAGATATAGAATTCGTGATAAGATTGCAAAAGAAACAATATCAACTTATGATTTATTGATGAGTGTGTGAATAAATAAATCGGGTCTGGTACTCGATGACATGAGTAATTAAGTAAGACATGGTGATATGTCTGAGACACTTCACTGATATGTCTTTCTTATTCACAGTCAATAAATGAGTTTAGGAAATAATAACTAGATGGGTAACATGGTAATTTTACATCTCACTCTTGTTACTGATCTTCACGAAGGATAATATTGTTAAATATTATGTGGACTGTGAAATATAAATATTTATTTGCGCCAACAGAAAATGTAGTGCAAATGAATCGAGAGTTTATTCAGCATCGGGCCTATAGTTGAGTCATACGATGTCATGATTAAATATGTTGAGAATTTATGGAGATAGATTAGCCTGGTATTTGAATCCCATAGATTTATTCATGTGGATCCATTTGGTCTCAGGAGTAGCTCATAAGTACAAGAATGAGAAATCATATCAGTTAAACCAAAAACTTGTTTTGGACAAAGGTACATTTGTCAAACCCATATGAGATGAATGTCATCACTATATTAGTGAAGAGTAAAATTAATGTTCAAATTAATTATTTGGATGATTAGTAAATAAAAAATTATTAATTAATTGATGGGGATCAATTTAATTCATTAATTTAGACTGATGAATTTTGACTCAATTTTGGCTTCAAGAGAAATGTAAAAATCGCACATCACAGTGCAGGGAGAATGTGATTTTCGATTTTTATCATATAAGAGTATATGGGTAAATTTTATAATTAATATATAAAGGTTGCATCTCTAACCTAACCTAACCTAAGTGTGTTAACCAGAGTAGAAAATGTGTCTCCTCCTCCCTCATTGTTGCCGTCGAAATCCTACAGGGAAGAGACAATTTTTTTTCCTCTTCCACAATTGTTTTGAGAGCCCAAACTCAATTCCTACACAAATTCTTGAGAGATTTACTACTAACTCTAATGAGTGGTTATTGGTATGAAGATCAATTACTAACTCTATGAATCTGAAGACCGTAGAACATGAGATAGAGAATTGGATCCCACCAAATCAGATATTCTCTATTACTTGAAAATGTATAAATTGTTTCTATATTTTCTCGATATGTTTTTTCCATTATGCATGTTCATTGGTTTGGTAGTGAATATAATTTGATTAGATGTTTATCTTGAAATTTTTTTATATTGCGCCCATGAACTAGTCATGGTTCATTAATTTTTTGTAATATCTAAAACCCGATCCAACAAATTACGCATTCCTCAATGGGATGCTTGAGGAGATTATTTTTATGCCCCAACCTGAGGTGTTTGTTGATCACAGGACATACGTGACTCAGAATGGCATTGTATGGCCTTAAACAAGCTCCTCGTGCCTGGTATTGCAAGTGAAGAAGTATTTTACTGAAGTGGGGATTCATCGATTCCAGGTCTGCTAATTCATTATTTTTGCTGCAACATCAACATAAGTTAGTCTACTTTCTAGTTTATGTAGATGATATTTTGATTACTGGAAATGATAAGGTTCTAGTAACTCAGATTATTCAAAGACTCAACGGAGTTTTTGCTCTTAGAGACTTGGGAATTCTGCATCACTTCCTAAGCCATAGGAACCAACACTAGGTTATTCCTAACACATACTAAGTATATTGAAGATATACTCTCTCGAGATTCCATGAGTACTGCCAAACTGTGCATCACTCCAGTATGACCTTCAATGAAACTTAGTAGTAAAAATGGTAATATGTTTGATGATGCTACTAAATATAGAAGCATTTTAGGTGCTCTTTAGTACCTTACAATCACTCATCCGAACATATGCTTTATAGTAAATGAACTGAGTCAGTTTGTTTCTTCTCCCACCAGAGTGCATTGGCAAGCATGCTGTTATGTTTTTTCTAAAGTGCAAGTGTACACTATCGTCGTCAAGTAATAAAATTTCTATGAAAATAGAGTATCTTCCACATGATTGATTGATATTCAAATATTGAAATTAAGTATACGTTAATAATTGAGAATGACGAAAAATTGGGATTTTTGCATAAAATATTGAACTAAAAAGATTAATACTTGATAAGGAGAAATAATTCAATTTTGAATAGTTAAAAGCACTAGAGTTTTTGATTTCACCAAAATAAGCATGCTCTAAATTCTAAATCTCAATCAATCAATATTTATCAAATTATTGACAGTGAATTTGTCTACTGTAATTATCAATCTTTCTTAAGTGTCGATAACAATGAATAAAAAATACTAATCCCATATCTCTGTCAAGATTAAATAAATTGAAACTCATTAAGCACAAGAAATTATAATTTCTACACTAGATTCATAATTACCTCTTTATGAAATTCTAATGGTGTTATAAACAAAGTGAAAATTTAATCATTACTTCTCAGTCTCAGATTTAAATCCAAAATCATGCAATAGTTGGCCAGACGATCACAAGCATTAAGAAAAGATTATAACACTCAATAATATTAAATAAACATCGATTGAATTGAAAATCAAAATTTTTGAATAATCATAGTTTGACTACATCATAGCCCTAGATAAAAAATTTAGAACATACTAGAATAAGAAAACATCCAAATAATATTAATGAGCATAGAGGAAAAGAGAAGAAAAAATTAGATTTGAGGGCGAATTGAAGTTGAGATCCATCTCCCAATTGGATCAATCTTTATTTCCTCTCCCACAAGCTTTCTCCTCTACCTCTCACATCCAAAGAGTCCCTCCAAGAATCTTAAAATATTATATTTATATATTAGGGTTCGTCAAGGATTGAGTTGGAGCAAAAAAATAACAAAACAAAAATCTATCACGCGCCAACATCAGGACGCTGGGAAGCCAGTGCCGTGGCGCTGACTTACTGCTTCTTGTGGTTTATGCCAGCATCGTGGCGGTGGAAGCTAGCCGCTGGCCATTCTACCTAGATCTGTCTTCTTCTCATTTTATCCGCATTTTGCTTTCTAAATCTTTCAAAATCAATTCAAATGCATTTGTATATCTAACCTACAAGATAAAAAAAACATAAATCAAACAATAAAACTCAAAGAATCAATAAAATTAAAGTTAAGATTATCTAAAATATGAGTGTGAAATAGATTCATTAAATGCCCATAAACTTAACTTTCTGCTTGTCCTCGAGCAAAACTGAAATAAAAAATCAAACATGAAAACATTACACACTAATTAAGCAAGATTACAGATCAAATGATGAAATATTTTAACAAACTAAACATGCCTCAAAGATTTCAAAATAGGGTAACCCAAGAAAAACTTCTTTATTATGATTTGTAGAGTTTCAACACAACTACCAACTTATATTACACCTTGAAAAATTCTGAATGAATGTGTGTCACCTTAAGCAGTCCAACTTCTTAGTCTTAAATGAGTTCATGCAACCTAGACTTATAAAGGTGGATCTATTAATCTATTACTAGATTAGAACTCCATAGGCCAATTTTTCATGTTACTCCTCACTAATGTAAGCAAACCACAACATTTTCGATCATTAGGACTTTCGTAGGTTTGTAATGTATGGCTTGAGTTTAGGGTAGGATAAATGATATTATTTTGGCTCAATCTTTACTCATAGTCACATATGCATTCTAGGAATCAATGAGCTTAACTCAACGTTTCTTCTAACACCCCCAAACTTATTATTCCACCTCTTGAATTATCAACCACGCTCAACCATTTTTTTAATTTGATTTCCTTAAGCTTCACTTTTCCTTAACGAGCTTTCAGCTAATAGCTCCCAAACGAGGTTGTCTTAGGGTATTAGGTTTAGGACAACCCTTCGAGCTTAGTCACTCAAGTCCAAGAGGCTATGAAATCAAACTTATTCACAATTTTCTTATGTCGAAACTCCTCCCATCCACCCAGATTGTCATAGCTCCAAGTATTATCCTAGAACATCCAAATACTATGAGTAAAAAGGGTTACTAGGGAATTTTTTTTATAAGATTGTCATGTGTGATAAAAAATGGCTTTTTAGGCTCAAGAGAGATGACTAGGAAAACAATAATGCACATGTTGGCTTGAAAAACTCAAACGGTCCAAAGATGACCTAAATCATGTCCTAAGCGAAGTGTAGCCTAGAATTTTGCCTCAAACAACAATCAAATTGGTTTTAGAGTTCTTATGAGATCGTAATGATTTATTGTCACATTAACCTTCTCTAAGCAAAAAGATAATCAAACGCTCAAGGCTACGTGCTCAATATGCCGAGATTCTCTAGTGAAATGCAAATCAATATATGGTAGGTATCTAGGTTTACCTTTACAATCCACCTGCAAACAACTATTCATATCATTTGAGTGTTTGATTGCTTTGAAGACATTGAAAATTACTTGATCTTCTTGCACTCTTAAAATAAAATCTCATTTTTGCACATCAATAAGAGTTCTTCCCATAGATAAGAATGGTCTACCAAGAATAATTGAAATTTCTTAGTTTTCCTCCATGTTAAGTATAATAAAATCAGCTAGAAAAATAAATTTATCCACCTTTACAAAACATCCTCAATTATCCCCAATGGATATCTGATAGATCGATTAGCTAACTGTTAAGATACCGGCGTGGATTTAGCTTCTCCAAGACCTAGCTTTTTGTAAACTGAATACGACATCAAATTGATACCATCCCCAAGATCACATAAAGCCTTTTCAAAATATGAATTCCCAATGGTGCAAAGAATAGTAAAACTCCCAGGGTCCTTTAACTTTGGAGGTAATTTATTCTGCAAGATAACACTAAACTCCTCAGTAAGTGAAAATGTCTCATACTCCTCTAGCTTTCTCTTGTTTGAGAGAATATCCTTCATGAATTTGACATAGCTCGACATTATTCCAAAGCATCAGCAAAATGGATGTTTATATGTAGTTTCCTAAACACATCAAGAAACTTAGAAAACTACTTGTTCAATTTCTACTTTTGGAACCACTGAGGGTATGGAGTAGGTGGAACATATGATGGAGGATTATCAGGAAAGAGCTTTGACTTAGGCTTGTCTTCCTTCTTTTTTGAGCTCTTGGAAAGATCATCACCCATTGTCTCAGCTTCTACTTCAATTGGCTGAGAATTTCAATAGTGGCTTTCTCAGGTTCTGCTGACTCCTTGCCATAGTAAAGAGTAATGGTGTTTACTTATTCTTTTAGATTCCTCTCGGTGTTGCTCGGCAGAGAGCCTTGTGGTCTTTGAATGAGTATTTCTCACAGTTGACCAGTTTGAAGCTCCAAATTCTGAATAGATGCAGCTTGACTCTAAATACTTGTTTCTCGCCTTTGAAGTGTAGCATCTTTTCTTTCCATAAATTGAGTAGTATAGACTGTGAGCTGGACAAGAGCGTCTTCTAAAGAAAATTTAGATTGTTGAGGCTGAAAATGAGACTGAGTAGCAACTGGTGTATTCATCACATTCTGACTATTCTTCCAAGAGAAATTTGGATTTCACCACCAATGGTTATAAGTGTTGGACAAAGGGTTATTCGGCCTACTATAATTCTCAGCAAAATTAACATGTTCTGACAGAGAAGGAGCAAAATGATCACCGGCTTGACATTCAGAATTAAGATGAGGTCCATTGTACAAATTACAAACTTCCAGTGAAGCATGAATAACACTAGCATAGGTGGTGAAAGAGCTCAATTGCTTGGACAGTGTAGCTACTTGAGCAGTAAGAGTGGTAAGAGCATCGAATTCGTGAAATCCATGAATCTTTCTCAGTACGTTACGTTCAATTGGCCATTGATAGGCATTCACAACCATTTCTTCAAGCAAAGCATAAGCATCCTCATGTGTTTTGCCCATTAAATCTCCTCATGCTGCATCCACTAACGTCCTCGTTGAATATTCCAAACCATTGTAGAAAGTTTGGACTTGTAGCCATCCAAGGAGTTCATGATGTGGGTATTCTCTCAACATCTCTTTAAACCTCTCCCAAGCTTCATAAAGAGACTACATATCATATTGGACATAAGTAGTAATCTCATTCCTCATCTTGTCTGTTTTAACTAGTGGAAAGAATTTAGTCAAAAATTTCTTAGAAAGTCCATTCCAAGTGGTGATTGATCCAGTGGGTAAACAATTCAACCAACTCTTAGCCTTATCTCGAAGTGAAAATGGGAATAATCTCAGCCTAATTGTATCAGTTGAGACATTGTTGTGCTTGAATGTCTCACAAATTTTGAGAAAAGTGGCTATGTGAACATTTGGATCATCATTAAGCATGCCACTGAACTGATTTGCTTGCACCATGTGAATGATAGCCAGTTTAATCTCAAAATTATTGGCATTGATAACAGGGCGTTAAATGGTAGACGCGGCCTCATTGACAACTGGCATAGCATAATCCCGATTGCCTGGTTATTTTGATTGTTCATAACTTCAGAATTTTCTCTAACGTCTTCCATGGTTTCTTGAGGTTGGATCATCATTAAGCATGCCACTGAACTCTTTTCTATTACGACAGCAAGTTTGCTCAATTTCCCAATTTAGAGGAGTCAAATTTTCGCTTCCAAATTTTTCCACATACCATAGAAAATGCTTGAAGATTCAAAATAGTAAACAAGTGTATATAAAAAAAGTTTAAGACCCGAAAGAAAATTAAGGATATGTAACCCCAATTTTAATAAACAAAATCAATCCTCGGAAACGGCGTCAAAAACTTGTTACGATTTTTCTAAAGTGTACACTATCGTCGCTAAGAAATAACTTTTTTATGAAAATATAGTATCGTGCACATGATTGATTGATATTAAAATATTGAAATTAACTATACCTTAATTCTAATTGAGAATAATGAAAAGTTAGGATTTTTGAATGAAAATTTGAACTAAAAAGATTAATACTTGAGAAAGAGAAATAATTCAAATTTAAATAGTTAAAAGCTCTAGAGTTTTCGATTTCACCAAACCAAACATGCTCTAAATTTTAAATCTTAATCAATCAATATTTATCAAATTATTGACAGTGAATTTCTCTAATGTAATTATCAATTTTCTCAAGCATAGATAATAATGAATAAAAAATATTAATCTCACATCTCTGTCAAGATTAAATAAATTAAAATTCATTTAGCACAAAAAATTATAATTGCTACACTAGATCCATAATTATCTCAAATTTATGAAATTCTAATAGTTTTATAAATAAAGAGTAAATTTAATCATCACTTATCAATATCAAAATTGAATCTAAAATTATGTAATAGTTGGCCAAACGATCATAAACATTAAGAACATATTATAACACTCAATAATGTAAATAAACATCGATTGAATTGAGAATCAAAATTTATAAATAATCATGGTTTGACTACGTCGTAGCCCTAGATAAAAAATTTAGAACATACTAGGATAAGAAAACATCCTAATATTATTCATGAACATAGAGGAAAAGATAAGAAGAAACTAGATTTGAGGATGAATTGAAGTTGAGATCCGTCTCCCGATTGGTTTCGTCTTTGTTTCCTCTCTCAAAAGCTTTCTCCTCTACCTCTCACGTCCAAAGAGTCCCTCCAGGAATTCTAAAATATTATATTATATAATAGGGTTCCTCAAGGATTGGATTGGAGCAAAAAATTCACAAAAAAAAACTAAAATCGTGCCAGCGTCGCGACGTTGGCCAATCTGTCATGCTTCAACGTCGTGACTCTGGCCAATCTGTCACGTGCTAGTGTCGTGACTCTAGGAAGGCAGCATCGCGACACTAGCTTACTACTTCTTGTGGTTGCTGCTAGCGTCGCGGCGCTGGCTTCCACCGTCGTGACGCTTGCCATTCTATCCAAATTCATCTTTTTCTCATTTTATCCGTATTTTTGCTTCCTAAATCTTTCAAAATAAACTCAAATGCATTTTAATATCTAACCTACAAGATAAAAATAAAAACAAATATAAATCAAACAATAAAACTCAAAAAACTAATAAAATTAAAGTTAAGATTATCTAAAATATGAGTGTGAAACACACTCATCACATGCAAACATGTCTTGTGATACTTGAAAGACACTTGTCACAAAGGCTTACTTCTAACACCTTGTTCACAAAAGCTTGCTCTTAAGGCATACTCGGACGCTAACTAGGCCAATGACATGGATGATTGCAGGTCATCAAGGGGCTATGCAATTTTCCTAGGTGACAATTTGATATCTTGGTCAGCTGAGAAACAATAAGTCTCTTGTTCGTTCTAGTACCGAGAGTGAAAATACAGAAGCTTGGCCAACACTTTTGCTGAAATTTCATGGATTCAATGCATTCTATCGAAAGTTCATGTTCAACTAACCACTACGCCTATCATTTGGTGTGACAACATGGGAGCTGTCTCCATTGTAGCAAATCTAGTAAATCATGATCGTACGAACCATATCGAGGTTGGCCTCCATTTTTATGGGATAAAGTTTTACGTAAGCAACTTGATATACGTTTTGTTCCCTCACAGATCAGATAGCAAATATGTTCACCAAGGCTCTCTCAACAACTCAGTTTGATTATCTTGTTTCCAAGCTCAAAGTGGTGAAGTCCCATTTTCACTTGAGGGTTAGAAAGAAATATGTCTGAATTCATTGAAGCAAATGTCTTGCTGACTGTTCTCATTTAGAGATTGTACTTCATTTTCAGGAATCAGAAGTGTCAGAAATCTCACACGAACTATAGACGCGCGATGACTGGGATGTGTGTATGGGATAATACATGACACTTAAAACTTCCAGGTTTCTTCTGGGTTAGCTGGACCCAAGAGTACAAAACCATGAGGCAAATGAATCGGGGTGCGGGCAAAAGTGGATCTTGCATCTTATAAAAAATGTGTAAGTTACAGAAATGAGAATTTCTTATTCATTGCTGCACTAGGAAACTATGACTAAGGAACAAGTACAATACAGTCCCTGCAGAATATTCAGACACAACAAAAACCAGAATGATAGGAAGGTTTAAGCAGCAGTTAAATGGGATTTGGCAATACGACCATCAGCTCCCTGGGGATAAAAGCCTCCAGGAACACTCTCATTACCACCCCCATATACAATTCTCAGTATCTGCTCTGGAGTCCTAGCATATGAGAGTGAATATTGATCTCCAGCTAATACATTTCCACTTATTCTTCCCTCCGCACCTTCCTCTCTACTAACCACAATTCCTTCATCCTTTAAACCTTCATTTCCAAGCTTGTTTCTTAAATCTGATATTCGATTTGTGAACTCTGCCACTGTTATTCCATAGGGTACCACTTTCACCATTGCCCGCTCATACAGCAGAGCTCGGATTACTGCATCTTGTCCGGATTCCACCCCCAAAAGACCTGCGACGAGCTGCAACATCTCAGATTCAAACAAATGAGCCTTGTTAGCTTCAATTTCTGTTGGAGAAATTCAGAAATGACCATATATTTGAAAGGAGAGATACTATAGTGCCGTTGACGGTATCATGCCGTAAATGCACCTTGTTTGAGGTACATTCGAACCGTCAACGGTACAGTAGAATTGACCCATTTGAGATAGTACCTCCTTGGAAATGTTACTTTGGAGTTTTGGGTTTGCTCCAACATATCCGGTGAGGCCAACGTAAGGAACAAGATAGGAAGCAAGAAGGAAGTTTAATGCATTGGCGTAAGGATCAAAAGGTGGTATCAAAGGTCTCCCAAATGCACTATTAATTACTTTAGCAAATGATGCTGGACTCAAGTCCAGCAATGGCCTTGGAAATCCTTTTACTCTGTTCTTAATTGCCCTGCACCAATCATAAAATTTCTTGATTATCAGTAAAAACAAGAGGCTGTAGATTTAAAAAAAAAAGCACTCGGTAATGAGTGAACCTCAAGTGTCCAACTTCTTGAAGAGCAAATTGCAAGATGACATCCCTTGTGAAAGGGTCAAGATTTGCCTTTCTTACACCAATGGGAGGTGGTCCTCCCATTGTTAAATTTGGAGCAACATTATCCAAACCATAACCCAGAGCGCTAAATAAAAAAAATTCAGCTTCCAAATACTCCAAATTTAGAGGAAATTCCAAAAGATCAACATCTGATTGTGGGATAGGGGAATCATGGATTCTGCTGGGTAAAGCAGAATAAAATGGCAGAAGGTGGAGAAGGATTAAGAAGACAGATAAGGTGGTGGTGATAAAGGAAACAAATTCAGCACCCATTGTTTTTGGATTTCTCTGCATGCACACACAACTGAGGGACTGGCTAATACATTGTCTGTATCTGCTTATGCAATTTAAAGAAAGAGTACCATGTGGAAGAAGTCTAAAATGAGAGTTGGTCAAGAATGGATGGATCTCAACAGTTGGTGATAGGAGAGAATATTTCGGAGAGTACTGGGGTTTGTCTGCTTAAATTGATGTCTTCTTTGCATGTGGAGGTATGTGTGGATCTCTGGCTGGGTACGCTTGAAAAAGTAAACCAACACTTTTAGTAATATTCCAGAAAAATAATGAACGCGATTCTGGGACTCGTGTCACATGCATAAAAATATAAAAAAAATTATTCTGCCACATCTTATAATTTACTTAAATGATAAGTATACTCCATCTAGTTTTGAAAATAATAAATAAATCTACTCTAATAAAAATGTGTGTTAGTTTATGTGTAAAAAAACAATGTTATTCCTTAGTTTATGTGTGAAAAAAATAATGTTATCCCTATAATCGACACGAACCAACTCATTTTTCTAAACCGAAGCATCAATAGAATTGGCAAAAAATGAGTTTAGGTCAGCACATAAATTAGGTAAATTTGGGTTCAATATAAAAATATTAATCTTAATGTTTTCATAATTGAGAAAAATGGGTGATTTTGGTATTACATGTTATGCAAACGAGTTAATTTGAAATTTAATGGTTTTGAGATTTTTTTAACAGAAACCTAATATAATGAGAAGTCTAAGTCATTTTTCAAATTAGAATAGTATTTGTGTCATTTAAATAAACTATATTTAATGAAAAATTAGTGAATTTTTAGAATACAAAAAAAATATACATCAAATAATATGGAAGACTAATTAATGGAGTAGGTAGTATTTATATTTAAAAAACCAAATTAAATTACGAAACAAAGTAAGAGAGGGTACTCTTTAGATGTAAAAGTTAACAGACATATATCTTTCATGAGCCCGTGGAATGCCACTTTTCAAGACTCGTCTAATTCCAATACTCTTCCCAAAGCCAACAAACAATAATAACGTATTGTCAAGTTCCAAAGGCAATTCAACTGTTGTTTAATACACTGCTTGTTAAACTTGATTCTGTATTATCAAGAATTTCTTGGCTCTTCTTGAGCTTGAGTCAGGATTGATGAAGCAGTCTCATCACTTTAATACTTACATGTTGATTACTTGTATAAGCTGTACACTTAGCTTTAACCATGTTGTTACTAAAACTGGAAAAAGTGTAAAGTAATGGACTTGGATGATAGGATCACATATAATCCTGGAAGTTGAAACTAGCTGAATGTTTCTCTTAATTAAAACAAGATTAGGTTCCCTCTTTGGCTCACATTAAGATGTAGCTATAAAGCGTCGTTTCATGATCGATCTAGAAGAGTAATGACAAGTATTTTGTGAATAGGAAATCAATTTAATATATTTCTCTAAAATTGACTGTCTTGTAAATCCATTAAAAATAGCTAGGTTTCTCAGCAGCTCTACCAAAATAAAAATCATGTATTAAGTTATTATACTTCAACAACTCCAGCTGAGGTCCTCATAAAATCAGTCCTTCCATTGAAAAATTATTCTTTTTTACTTAACTTGCTTTTGATCTAAAACTAATGTGCCATAACGGAAGAGTCAATAAACAATAATAAAAAAATTAACATGGCTTGGTGAATTTGCCTAGGATCTCATTATTATTATTACATTACATATTTAAAAACGACTCAAACACCTAGTCTAAATCTTAATGCACTCAAATCTAAACTCAATAATTATAAATCGTGAATCGTACCTGATGACATTGAAATCCATGCATAATCAATGTCATCATGAATATTTGGCAACCATAACTAGCTCAGACAAATGTCATCACTATTAGATCGGAGTAAAGCCAACCCACAAACTTAGAAACCGTTTTCAACATGGATGAAGCCTCGATGAATATCATGGGTATCCTTGAAGAACTTCTAAAACTACTTTCTTTTCTTGAATAGCTTCTCCGCAAATTTTAATTTGAATCACTATGTCAGCATCTCGAGAAGAAAAATCTCGAAGACATTCTTTTACTGACAAATTGTCAAAATTCCTCCATAATGATTGTTGCTTTCCATCGATTACCTTTTGGGAACCTTCAAATGCATTCTTCAAGTTTTCCATTCCGATTTAGCTTTTGAAACACTGAAAATTCTTACAAAATTTAATTTACTAACACTATGTGTTGATGTACCGAGAATTATGCAATCTTTCTTCTGTTTTCCTAGACTTGTTTCTGCTCTACTTCTGTCTGGTTCGAGGAACTTAATTCCAAATGGTGGTTGTTCCAAATAGTCAGCTCTAGTAATTTCCTAAAGATCTTGAGAAAAAGTCTGGATTTGACTGCTCCAAAACTCATAGTGGTCTCCACAAAAAATATGAACTATGTTTGCAGAGTAAGAAAATAGAGTTAGGATTGAGATATTTTGTAGGGTTGAGCTTGTTGCTATTGACTGCATGAAGTATGGAAATGAAATATATCGAGATTTCAAGCAACCATTCATATAGTATTGAACAATGCTTGAAAAATGCTCATTGGACATTTGAAGCATGATGGGATAGATTGTCAAAGTATTCATGGTGAAAGATTGAGGAAAATAAAGTCAAGTGTTGAAACAACATAAAAGATTTTTAGGGTTTCAGAAAATCCAATAAAATCTCTTTTATAGGATTTCAAATATTATGTAAAAGTCACAGCCATAACTAGACCAATCTATCACAAGCGGTCATCCGCCTATTACCAGCGTCGTCTGCTCCTTACTTTATGAGCTCAAATAATATATTATTAAACCCCTAATGGACTCACATTCACTACTACAAAAGTCGGCTATAATGACGCCATAAATTTTTTAATGACATGTTTGTTAAACCTGTCATAGAAAAAAGACTCTTGGCGGAGAGAATTTACTTTTTGGACCAATATGACAGTGTTTACAAACACTGTCATCAAATGCTCATATACTATGATAGCTATTTTTTAAGTTGTAATAAAATATTTTCTCTCTTTTTTTAGAGATGCAGACATGACAATAATTACCAGATTTTATTTTAATTACAAAAATATCATCTATATATTACTGAAATTTCTCACAACCCTAACATTACCTCTCATCTTTCTCATCTCTCAAACAATCAAAGCCCTCATCCCTCTCAACCTGAAGTCTCTTTCTTTTCTCGCTCTATATCTCTCAACCCTCAAACTTGAAGTCTCTCTCTCTTAGTCTCTAGCCCGATCTCTCTCTTTCTCTCTCTTTCTCTCAACCCTAGATCACGCCTTTAAAGAAATTGAGCTCGCCACCGGATTCATCAGAGCTCAGGCGCGATTAGGGCATGGTGACGAGCTCGTAGCTAGATCTACGGGGCTAGCTCGCGGCTAGATCCTGCGTGGCTTATAAATAGCTTATGCTTTACTGAATCTATCCATAAGGAAGATCAGTTCTCAGTTAATGTTCCTGGGTCAGATTCTCGGGGTTGGGAGTGGGATGCTTGGAAACTCGAACCGTTGCTCAACGCACACCAACGGTTGGTTCGATTACAGATCTAAGGTTTTATTTAACGTGGGGATTTTAGTGAATCTTGTTTTCACTTATTATTGTTTGGCTTAAATTTCCAGAACTCTTCTTATATTTTGTTTTCATCTATTCTACTGAATTCTATTTGTTGGATTTTACTGAACTCTTCTTCTTCTTTGATTGGACTTTACCGAATCTTGTTTTCAATTGTTATAAGATTAACTTTATAGTCGAATCGATTAAACCAAACTGACCGAAGAGTGTTGGTTCTTATGCCTTAATCAATTGTGTTGGTTCATATTCCTTAATCAGTTTGGTTGGACCATCGACGAATCCCTCAATTTGGTTCGGTTTGACTTTTAGCTACTAACCCAATAGTGAACATCCAATAGGCTTGGTTGATTATCAAAATTTTATTTCATTTTAATTAAAGAGTGTTCCTTTTTAATCATGCTTTTGATACCGACTGTTCTTTTGTTGCAGGTTTCATGTAGATAAAATGTCATCTGCTCATGTTTACTTAAGACAGAAAAAAGGTTAGACAATTAATGATATAAGGTCATCCTTCCCATGCTTTTAAGTACTGAAAATGGAACCTACTGTTGGAATCCTTCAAATACCTTCAAATTCTTTTCTAAAGGTAAAATTGCTTTAAGTGCATACGATTGCGGTGAAATTACTTTAAGATCAGATGATTATCTAGACAATTCTCTCATATGGTATCACAATTGTGGAGTGTCCTTTAACACTGCATTACATTGAGACTGGAGGTCATGTTGTAATAAATTTTATAGCATCAAATCTGATATTCTTTTTCTGATTAAAAAGATAAGATATTGTGATTTTGTGGTTATTCAATGGTCATTTTCCAGGTTCTACATGGGTGTGGATATGCTCAAATCTAGAAATGAAGGGAGTGAATTTATCCTTAAAACACTATGGCATCACTCAGATGCAATCATGTGCTGCTCTCTGAAGGTGTGTCACATTAGTTAACAACCCGAAAATGGAAAAAAATTATGGAGCTATATATAGCAATTTAATTTGCAAACTTATAGTAGCAATCAAATATCAAGGTCTTCTTGATAGTCATTTAAGTATTTAATAGAGGCATCTAGCATCTGATAGTACAAAATGATTACATTCAGATTCTACCTTACCCATTTAATGAACACTTAAATTTAAAACTCTTGGTTCTTGGAGGCACTGCCAGTTCTCACTTTCGCAAACCAGGCAGGACTTCGCATGCTCAAGACCACATTGGTTGTGCTTTAAGACATAACGTTAGAGGAGATCTTTGATGATCACGGTAAAAAGACAGTGTGCTCAGAGTTTCCACAGATAATGCAGCAGATTTGGTAACTTTTCACAACTACACAGAAACAAACATAATTACATTTATTTCAATTAACTTGATATTATTACTAATATCAAATAAATACATGAAGCATTCAGAAAAAGTTTCACTACTACACAGAAACAAACATAATTACATATGCTTCATGTATTTATTTGATATTAGTAATAATTCCTCAAGTTCTTCAAATTTGGAGCATTTGAAGATACATAAGATGAAGTTGTAGTTCAATGTAAGGGGAACTTTAAAATCACTTCAGCAGAGCTCAGCCCCAAGGTATGATGATGTGTTTAAATTCGAAAAGGAACAAGCCTTTCAAATTTTGTAATTAAATTAGTTAGTGTAATGGTTTTCTTTTATTGTGAATATACTGAATATGACTTGATAATGCGGGACATGGTTGATATTTTACATTTATTTTGTTGACAGAATCCAAGCTTGCTTTTGGATTAGGCGTATATGTGTATTGTTGTAATCATGGTGTTTATTCTATGGTATTGTTCATTTTGGTTTCTAACTTGTGCTATATATTTAGAGGAACTCTTCTAGAATCTTTCTAGAGTAAATGTCTATGATAATAGTTTTCCCCTTATAGTTTTCATGATATGAGAGCAATTAGTATTATAACTTTTGATTCCCAGGCTATGGGTCGCATAAGAGAGGAATTTTTTTTCGTTGCTTTAAAATCTTTCATCTCATTTCATAAAACTTTATCCTAAGGTAGCTTTTTAACGAAAAAATGTCATGGGAAGGCAAGTTTTTTCCTTTCCATGACAATTTTTTTTAAATGATCCTTTAATGATGGGGATTCCTCGTCATTATAGGTGTTTTCACAGCACCTATAATGACGGGCAATCCCTGTCATTGAAGGTGTTTTATGGCACGTTTAATGACGGGGATTCCCCGTCAATAAAAGTGTTTTGACGATACCTTTTGATGATTGTATTTGGTAAAATGAGTTTAGATGACAGCTCGATAGATGACAATCACTTACCTATCATTAGGTTTTGATGACGGATTTTCACTGTCATCTAAGCCCTTTTTTGTTGTAGTGATTCGACCGATCATGGACAATAGTCCTCCATTCCCTACTGTAAAACCCCCAACAAATACATTTTTTGTCATATATATAGAGGACCTTTTCTAGCTTTGAAGACACTACATTTGAGCATGGAATTTATGTACTCTGTGAGGAGAAGTGCCCATAATGTTGTGAGAGTAAAATTTATATACATACTCTCTGTGAGAGTTTTGGTTGTAAGCTCTTAAAAAAGATAAGTGAGAGACGTGTTTGTAGCTCGTAGAAGCAATCAGTCAAAGACATAAATAATCGGTTGTAAAGGTTTGTTCTTCACCAGTGGAGAGGATCATGTAGTGAATTCTTCAAGAAGCATCTTTAGAGTGTGAACATAGATAATGAGTGTCGAACCACATAAAATTCATTGTGTTCGATTCATTTTCTCTTATCATCTTTAAATTCTGACACGAGTATTTAATCTTTATGTATGTTTTTTTGCCTTGTATCATTATATTTATACTTAGAGATTATTCATTTTTTAAACTCAAATCACATAACTCACACTTGCTCTAAGGATGCTATACCAATAAAACAGTTGCCATGGTGGATGGAGGAAAGAGTTTTATCGAATAAAAGAGTTGTGATTGACTGCTCGATATTGTTAGAAAATATGCCTCGAAATCCATAGCAATTGAGTTTGTTATTTTATGGACTTATTTTAAACGAGGTTGATATGGTGATTATTGGTTTTAGATGAGATTCCTATTTCAGATAGGAAAGTGATTAGGGTTTGAATGATTATAATTTGAGGGATTGGTTAAGAACTCAATGGCTTTACTTTGACAAAAAGTGAGAGATTGCTCTATCCTACAAGGAGCAACTTGTAGGTTTTGCCGCAAGAGATATAAGACAAACTTAAGATGAGAGAAGATTTCATTATTTCAGAAGGGATACCCGATGATATTGAGAGGCGTGTTCAAAGGACTTCGACCATGCTAAAGATGATTTTTGAGCTAGTCAGTTGGGTCTAGTCCAATTGAGGAGTGATGAATTTTTCCTAAGATAATTATGATTGTTAAAGGTTCATTATGACATTGATCGTGCATGGAGTTTAATGTCATCGAGATATCGTTTTATCGTTTTGAATATGTTGAGTTTATATTTGGTGTAGTAGAATTTCAGTAGGTGTTTGAATCAGTATTGAATATATAATATTATGATAATAATGAGATAGTTGTGGAGGCATACAAATTAACTGAATCACGTTAAAAATATTATATATATATATATATATATATATTTTATAATTTTATTGATGCTTCCGTTATAACAAGTGGTATCAGAGCTGATAGATCGATCTCAAATTGTTCAAAAATTAACCATGATGTTGTCATAAAAGCTAAAGATTTGATCTAAAGGTTGTCAAACTATTCTTCCGGTGGTTCAATAGTTTATGTCAAAATTTTGAAGATGCCGATTTTGGCTGTGATCGAATTTTATAGTGATGTGGCTATGTGGTGCTGCAAAAGTGGTGTGTGTGTTGGTGATGCATTGAGTAAAAAAATATTTTGTTATGAGAGTTTATTTTGTTTAGATGGTGAAAAAAATTATATGAGAAGGATGAAGATTAAATCACACATGTATTTTTGCTTGGATGAATACTTGTGTTCATGATTGAAGACATTTTTTGTTTCAGATGGAGCGATAGCAACACTGATTGTCCGTGAACGGTGAAATTTGAGTCAAGGTAGATATGTTAGAAAATGTACCTCAAATCCTTAGAGATTGAGTTTGTTGCTTTGTGGAGATATATTTCAGAAAAAGATACTATAATGATTATTGTGTTTAAATGATATTCCTGGTGGGGGTTATGCCCTCAAAGCATGTGTATTGACATTTTAATATGAAATTTAATGGAATTACATTTTTCTTATAATTGTTCTTTTAAATTATTGTTGAATGATTTATATAAATATCTGAAAATTTCATATTCATTAATGAGACTATGATTTTGTATTAGTACGAGAGGATTAAGATCGTAGATAATGAATAAAAATGTCAGCAACATATTAAAGTTTGAAATCTTTAATGAATGGTTACTAGTACGATTCACTAAGCATTATGAATGCATGCGATCTAGATCCGAATCATTGATGTGGATAGACACCTTAGTGAATGTACTTTATATAATAATATTATATATGACATGACCGATGTGAATTAATATCTTTATTAACATATCATTTATCATAAAACTTTAATACACATCAATCTGATGATCGTATGTAGATCATGAACTCCTATACTTGTCTAGTTGATCTTTTGATTCACTCGTTCAGGTATGTATGTAAAACAAGCAAGTGACTTTTGTTTTAGAGATTCAATGATATGGATGGCTGAGAACATGACCTTACAAGATTTGGAATTCATGTATTCCTAACGGATTGTATATTGGTTTCCTTAAATGTTAATTCTGAAACTGGATGGTTATTGAGCTCAAATTTATAATACAATTATAAAGTATCCATTCACTAGTGAATTAATGGTACTTAAGGATCAAGAGGTAATTAGAATGGTAAAATGGTAATTTTGACCAGCTCTGATTTACGAACCAATAATTGGAGGACAAAACTACATGAAATAATTATATCAATGGACTACACGAGAATACTCTGTAAATACTTCTATAATCTCTAAGAATGCAATTCCATATTTATAGTGGAGTAATAATAGAATTAATAAATAAGATTATTTAATTAAAGAGTTTAATTAATAATGTGATTTATTAGAGCTTAAGACTATAGGTCCATGGTCCAAAGTCACCTCTGTACTACGTAGTATAGGGTGTGAATATTTCAGGACATGAGAAAATGACTGACTTGCAAAAAGAATTTTATTCTGGGGCAAGTACGTAATTATGAGATAATTATGTGTGATTGATTAATTAAGAATTATTTAGTTCAATTATTTATATATAAATTTTGGAAATTACATATATATATATATAATTATATCGATTAATTTTCTAATTATCGATAAGTGAGACATAATATCTAATTTGTAAAATTAGATAATTATAAATTATTATTAAAAAATAATTTGAATCAACTAAATCTGTTAAATCAACTAAATCTGTTATTTGTGAACTAACAGATAAATTAGTTGATAGAGATAATCAGATATGTTAATTTCGAATGAACTGATATATAAATATTTATCTGATTAAAATAAAATATTTAATTCGTAGTAATTGTCACGTGTCAATCACTTACTAGAAATCAAAGATTCACATGAACTACTGTAGTTCCGTGTGGCATGCAGTAGTGGGGGTTCAATACTGTAGTGCCACACGACACTATAGTAGTGCCGTGGAACACAGTGCCGTGAAGCACTATGATAGCGACACTGCAGTTGTGCACAAATCGCAGTGAATCCCACTGCAATGATATTTTTGAAATTAAATATTATTTTCAGTTTATCCCTAAAATATGATATGCCATCATCTAGAAAATATATAGACATTATTCTATTGGCCGCAGTGCTGATAGAGAGTTGAGAATACAATTGCTATCCGGGTAAATTTTCTCTGTGATTAAAAAGTTAATCAAAAAACTCTGAAAGAACTATCATCATATTCTCTCTAAAGATTGTCTCACAAAAATTGATCATTTTCAATAAATCTATCAAACTCATGTGTTGAGTACATCTAGAGACAGAAAAAATGTCTTTGATTATTTTCTAAGTGCCCACACACGTCCTAGTGCGTTTGAGGATTGGCTTGGAAGATCTTGGTATGGATCTTGAAGTTTGTTAGCCGTGGGAACGATGATCTGTGGTTTGTGGGTGCTCGATATACACTACAAGAGGTATATGATTCATATCTATGTATGTCTTAGATTTAATATATAAATATGTAATGGATCCTCATTGAAAATATTTTTCAATAAAAGGTTTTATTTTAGAAACCGTTGTGTCGCGCTTGTTTCATTTTATGAAAAAAACATACAATTCATTTTTAATAAATTTTTAAAAGCCACCACTCCTTCGCCGCGCGTGCGTCGCATTTTTCAACACTTGTTATCAGAGTGGTCATTATATGTTTGTATATTAAATATTGTGTGGGTGTTCATGCATTGTTCATAATATATTTTGATATATGTGAATAAATGGATGTTTTGTTTTTTGAATGTATGGTTAAATAATGAATCATTAATTGTATGGTGATTATTTTGTTAGGCTTTGTTCTTTAATTTTTTCTTAGAACTTGTGTAAGCCATTTTTGGGCGTAGAAATTTTTGTAATTTTATTTTGAATATTATATTGTAATTATTCTTATCGCAAGAAGATGAAGAACACATGAGACGAACAAGGAGGAAAAAGAAAAAAATAGGAATTCCTAGGGAAGTTTGGCGCCGGCATCAGAAATTGGATTTCTGGCATTGGCGCCGTTGGAAGTAACGCCGTCGAAAAAATAAGTTTTGGCGGTGAGCCAGCCGGAAATGGCGTCGCCGTGTCTGACGACAGTGTCCGGCAGTCAGCGACGGTCAGCGGGCAGTGGCGGTTGACGTCCGTTGGCGGTGAAGGGTGGCAATGGGAGAGTCCTATCAGTGGTGGAAATTGTTGTCACATCGAGAGAAGTTTCGCAGAAATTCTGATACCAACTTACCCTATCACTGCAAAATTTTATTATTATCCTAACGGTATAATTATCTTTTAAATTTTAAAATTAATTATTATTTTTTAGTTTTATTAAAATTAAAGATTAATTAATTGATTGTGTTTGACCCAAGTTTGATCAAGTCAATAAATTATTTATTGACTAAGTCAAATTCAATAATTTTAAAAGATAATTATAGAGATAATTTTTAATTAAGAAAAATAGTTTTTTCTAGTTAAAAGGGTTTTGTTCGAAGCTTGAAAATTATGATGATGGACATCAGGTGGAGAATGAGATATTTTAGAAATATGTAATCTTGAAGTCATCTTTATAATTTTATTTTTTTATTTCAATGGTTGTAATTTAGAAATACTCAATAGTCACCCGATCTATTATTACTTTATTTAATTGTTAAATAAATGTTTATTGGTATGATTGATAATGTATCCTTGCATTAATCGATCACATGTCATACATGAAACCCCACAAAATTTTATTTAATCATGTATCTCATAAGTGAAAACATGGTTTAATAGGATTGTCCTAATATGTTTATATGAATTGTTTTGAGAAGGTTTTTATGTCAATGTAACCTATGGTCTCCATTATTAGTATAACATTGTGAGGTACTGTGACCGCCTCGAGATGACTTTGTTTTCATCCCCCTAAGGAAGGTTTTGAACTGTATCAATACCAAGGTTGGACTTCTTAAGAAGATAGGACTAAGTGATGCAGTTTAGTTTTGACCGAACCTAAGATGACATATTTTAAATCAAGTCATGGAATCTGAAATAATGGGTTACACTCACAAAATCACAATAAAGCTTTCACGGAAATATTGTGACTTGGCCGAATAAGCGATACCTTATTATTAAAAGAGAACATATGAGATATTTTAAGTTTTAATAAATAAGGATGAGAATGTCTCACAAACGGTCTAAGATTAATCTGATCAACCCTAAGGTTACCGTTAATTGTTAGGTTGTTTTATCGTAGATTAGTAAATGATATATTTATGTGTTTAATATGTTTCATTCATGCATCATGTTTACTTTCTGAATTCTTGATATTTATTTCAATTGTATTGAATTGTGTATGTTTTAGTTTTCAGTTATTATTATGCCTATCTTGGGCAACCCTATTACTGCTTTACTTGCACTTGAGAAACTGAATTGTGATAATTACATAAGATGGAAATCAAATTTAAACTTGATGCTAATTTGAGAATATCACAAATTTGCTCTTATTGAGAAATGTCCTGATGAGCCCGTTGCCAATGCCTCTAAGAATGTTAGGGACAAGTTTGATGCTTGGATATAATCCAACAACAAAGCGAAGAATTACATGCTTGTGAGCATGAATGATGTTATGAGAGCATGGAGACTGCCTATGAGATTATGTAATCTCTACAGGCGATGTTTGGGCAGCATTCTTATCAAAGTCGCCATGAGGTTACTAGGAGCTACATGATGACCAAGATGAAGAAAGGTACTTCTGTGCGTGAAAATGTTTTGAACATGACCAACATAATGCATGAGGCATAAGTACATGGGGCGAAAATTGATGAATGAACTCAAGTCAGCATTATACTTGACTCCTGCGTTCACCACGAACTATGTTATGAACAAATTGATATTCAACATGACCCAATTGTTGAATGAACTGCAGACTTTTGAGTCACTTAGTAAGAATATGATCAAAGAGGGCGAGACAAATATTGCCGAGCAAAAGCCTTCTCCATTGTTGTTAAATGTAACAAGAGGAAGAAGATCAATGGTAAGGGCAAAGGTTAGAACAAGAAAGGGAAGAAAGCCAAGACATCGCTGAAAGCCAAGAAGAACAAGAACGACAACAAGCCTAAGGGAAAAGTTTTCCATTGCTGGATTGAAGGTCATTGGAAGAGAAACTGTAACAAGTATCTCTTCGAGACGAAAAAGAAAGGTAAATGAGATTTACTTGTACCTGAAACTTGTTTAGTGAAATATGATTTGTCATCCTGCAAACTGGATTCAGGAGCCACTACCATGTGTGTTCTTCTTTGCATATGATTGATTCGTCAAGGAAGCTGGCTGATGGCGAGGTCATTATGAGAGTTCATAATGGTGCGCTCGTGTCAGCAAAAGCTTTGGGGACAATCCTCCTTAATTTTCGAAATAATTATTTAGATTTGAACGATTTTTATTATATTCCTAGATTTTTGAGAAATTTCATTTATCTTTCGTTACTGCATGAATAACTTTTTGAAGTTTTTTTAATTAATAATGAGTTTATTATTTCTAAGAATGGATTCAATATTTGTCATGCAAAAGTATCAGACGGACTGTATATGCTTAATCTGACTGAACGTACGTTAAATAATTTTGAATTATTTAAAGTAGCAAAACCTAAAAGTAACAAATGACAAAGAGTTTATCATGATGATGATGACACATTTCTTTAGCATCTTAGGTTGGGACATATGAATCTAGATAAGTTAAACAGGTTAAGAAAGCATGGTGCTTTGAGAGAACTGAAAGTTGAAACTCTTCTTATCTGTGAATCCTGTCTAGAGGGTAAAATGATCACGATAACTTCCACTGGAAAGGGCCAAAGAGCCAAGGAACCATTTGAGTTAGTGCATAGTGATGTGTGTGGATCGATCAATGTGCAAGCTAGAGGTGAGTATGAGTATTTTGTCACTTTTATTGACGATTACTCAAGATATGGTTATGCTTACCTAATGCATAGAAAGTCTGAAACTTTTGGAAAGTTTAAAGACTTTAAAGCTGAAGCTGAAAAATAATTAGGTAAATCATTGAAAACCCTTTGATCAGATCGATGTGGTAAATACTTGGATTTAGAATTCAATGATTACTTGTTGGAGTATAGAATCTTATCCCAACTTATAGCACCTGGAACGCCACAACAAAATTATGTTTTCGAAAAGAGAAACTGAACCTTATTAGATATTGTTAGGTCGATGTTAAGCTACACATCACTACTCATCACTACCACTTACATTTTGAGGATATGCATTACACACGACAACATACATTTTGAATATAGTGCCTTCTAAGTCTGTAAGCAAGACACCTTTAGAGTTATGAAATAGTTCCAGACCAGTTTGCGTCATTTTCATATATGGGAGTGTTCAGCTCATGTTCTTAGACCTAAGACTGGAAAGTTAGACTCAAGGTCTAAAGTATACATATTTGTTGGCTATGCTCAAGAGACTAGATGTGGGTACTTTTACAATCACAAGGATCAAAATGTGCTTGTATCGACAAATGCCACCTTCCTTGAATACGACTATATAGAAAATTACAAACCTCCAAGCAAAGTAGTTCTTGAGGAATTAGCGTCTGATGAGATCAGACCACCTTCATTATCAAATAATAAACGACAAACCACAGAAATCACAGTTCTTGTTAAGGAAATCGTGGTGCAACGTCATAGTGGGAGGGTTGTAAGACAACCTATTCACTATGAACTAAAGGCACATGTCCTAGTGTCTGACACTGGTAAGGTTGATCTATTATCTTATGAAGAAGCCATGGATGATCCTAAAAAAAGAGAAATGGCAAGATGCCATGAACTAAGAAATGGAATCGATGTATTCCAATTCCGTCTGGGAACTTGTAAATCCACCTGAAAATGTCAGGACCATTGGATGTAAATGGATTTTCAAGAAAAAAAGAGGTGCAAATGAGAAAGCAGAGACTTTCAAGGCATGGCTGGTAGCCAAGAGCAATACACAAAGGGAATGAGTCGATTATGAAGACATATTCTCCCTTATTGCCATGCAAAAATCCATTCATATCCTTTTATCTATTGCCACTAGTTTGGACTATGAAATATGGAAAAAGGACGTCAAGATAGCTTTTCTGAATGGCTCTCTTGGAGAAAACATCTATATGATACAACCTAAAGGTTTTTGAAATGGGGGCAAGATTAGAAAGTATGAAAGTTGTTTTAATCAATTTATGGATTAAAGTAAGCATCTAGATCTTGGAATCTTACCTTCAATGAGATTATTAAATCATATGCCTTAGAGCTAAATGTTGACAAAACTTGTGTTTATAAATACATAAAAAATAAGATAGTGGTTTTCTTAGTCCTTTATGTTGGTGATATTCTACTCATTGAGAATGATGTAAAACTTTGTCAAAGGTAAAGAAGTGGGTAGATGAGAAATTAAAAATGAAATATTTGGGAGAGGCGAGCTATGTTCTAGGCATCCAAATCCTAAGGGATAGAAAGAACAAGCTCTTGACACTTTCTCAAACATCTTATATTGATAAGGTGCTGGAGAGATTCTCTATGGAAAATTCCAAGAAAGGTCAACTACCGACCAGACATGGAATTGTCCTCTCCAAGGAGCGATATCCTAAGACATCTCCGGAGGAAGAAGATATGAGAAAGGTTCCTTATGCTTCAGATGTTGGTAGTCTCATGTATGCCATGTTTTGTACAAGACCATACATATGTTATGTAGTGAAAATTTTCACTATCTTAGGAGAATGAGAAACTATATGCTTGTATTAGTACGAGAGGATTAAATCATAGTTTATGAATAAAGATGTTAGCAACATATTAAAGTATGAAATCTTTAATGAATGGTTGCTAGTAAGTTCATTAAGTATTATGAATGCATGTGATCTAGATTCGGATCATTGATGTGGATAGATATCTTAATGAATGTACTTTATATAATAAGATTATATATGATAGGACCGATGTGAATTAATATCATTATTAACGTACCGGTTATCATAAAGATTTAATACACATCAATCTGATGATCATATGTAGATCAGTATGAATTCTGAGTAGTCATGAACTCCTATACGTGTATACTGGATCTTTTGATTCACTCTTAAGGTTTGTTTGTAAAACAAGCTAGTGACTTTTATTTTGGAGATTCAGTAATATGGATAGCTAGGAATAACATTTGGAATCCAAGCTTTTCTAACGGATCGTATTTTGGTTCGCTTAAATGTTAATTCTGGAACTGAATGGTTATTGAGTTCAAATTTATAATACGATTATAAATTAGCCATTCGCTAGTGAATTAATGATACTTAAGGGTCTAGAGTAAATTAGAAGGGTAAAATAGTAATTTTAACTAGCTCTAATTTACGAATCAATAATTGGTGGCTAGAACTACGTGAAATGATTATATCAATAGACTATATGGGAATACTCTATAAATACATTCTATAATCTCTAAGAGTGCAATTTCATATTTAAAGTGGAGTAATAATACAATTAATAAATAAAATTATTTATTTAAAGAGTTTAATCAATAATTTGGTTTAATGGAGCTTAAGATTATAGGTCCATGGTCCCTAAGTCACCATTGTACTATGCAGTCTAGAGTGTGAACATTTTCGGACATGAGAAGAGGATTGACTTGCAAAAAGCAATTTTATTCTGGGGCAAGTATGTAATTATGAGATAATTATGTGTGATTAATTAATTAAAAATTAATCAATTGAATTATTTATATATAAATTTTGGAAATCACCTATATATATATATATATATATATAATTATATTGATTAATTTTTTAATTATCGATAAATGAGACAGAATATCTAATTTGTGAAAAAGATATTATAAATTATTATTAGATAAAATTTGAATAAACTAAATCTGTTATTTGTGAACTACCAGATAAGTTAGTTGAGAGGGATAGTCAAATATGTTAATTTTGAATTGACTAAAACCTATATATTTATCTCATTAAAATAAATATTTAATTTGTAGTAATTGCCATTTGTGAATCATTTATTGGGAATCAAAGATTGACATGAACTACTGTAGTGTCACGTGGCACTGCAGTAGTCGGGGTGCAATATTGTAGTGCCACAGGGCACATTGCTGTGAGGCACTGTGTTAAGTCATGACAATTGCGGTGCCGTGTGGCACTGCAGTTGTGCATAAATTACAATTGGTCCCACTACAATGGTATTTTTGAAATTAAATATCATTTTCAGTTTATCCATAAAAATCTGATATGCTATTATCTAGAAAATATATAGATATTATTCTATTGTTCTTAGTGTTGATAGAGAGTTGAAAACACAATTACTATCAAAGTGAATTTTCTCTGTGATTAAAAAGTTTATAAAAAAACTCTTAAAGAATTATCATCTTATTCTCTGAGAGGATTGTCTCACAAAAATTAATCACAGTAAATCTCTAGATCTCATGTGTTGAGTACATTTAGGGACAGAAAAAATATCTTTGATTATTCTATGTACCCACACAGGTCCTAGTACGTTTGAGGATTGACTTGGAAAATCTTGGTGTGGATCTCGAAGTTCGTTGTTCGTGTGAACACAAGATCGTTGGTTTGCGAGGACACTTGATATAGACTACAAGAGGTATATAATTCATATCCATGTATGTCTTAGATTTAATATATAAATATATAATGGATCATAATTAAAAAGAGTTTTCAATAAAAAAAATTATTTTAGAAACTGTTGCGTCGCGCTTGTTTTTTGTTTTATCGAAAAAGACATACTATTCATTTTTAATAAATTTTTGAAAGCCACCACGCCTCCCCGCGCGTGCGCCGCTTTTTCCAACAATTCCTACATTGGATAGAAAAGTGATTAGGTTTGAATAATTATAAATATGAGATGGCGTTGGTAAAAAGTTTGATGACTCTACTTTGACAAAGGATGAGAAGTGGCTCTATTCTAAATAGAGCATCCTATGGTGAGAAGATTCTATACTAAGAGATAGCCGACAACCTTAAAATGAGAGAAGAGATCTCTATCCCTACAATCTAAGAATACACATTAGCACGTCAATATTCATCAATAATATGAATTGTTTAATTTCTTATCTTTTTTAAAATAATTTATTATATTCTAATATGAGAAGAACTCAATCGCAAGTCATGTTCATCATTAATATGAAGTTACTGTCAATAAATACTGAGGTATTTGAATATTTACCACCATTTCCCGTGATTGCATAGTTTGAGCATTGCCCCGGCTCCGTCTAGCCTGGTTGGGCTTGAGATGGTTCACCGATTGATGAGTCCAGTCATCCACCGAGAGACTCGATGTTGGACTCCTTTCTCTTTCCTTCTCCGACGTGCTCCACCGTTCTCGCAAGATAAAATTTAGTTTTTGAAGTACTACGACCGGGATCCGTGAATACTCAAATCTTAGACTACTTTCTACACTCGTGCTGTCCCTTCTAGACTCAATCTTTGCTGAGAGTGATATTGTAAGCTATTTTGATAAGTGAATGAGAAACAAAAGGCTACTGGTATTGTAAGTTATCCTATTGACAAAAATATATTACTAATGACTCACCCACATTCATGACAAATTCTCATTCATAAGGTAACATTCTAAAAACTTGTCGAGCAAAATATGTGTCATTCACATTCACGACAATCACAAAATAGAAGGTAATATTTGTCAAATTGCACATGTTCAGAAAACGAACCTACCAAAATGTATAAACCTACCAATGCCATTCACATTCAATAATGGAGCTTCGGAGAACAGAAAATTCCCAAACGTACCCTTCTTTTACTACCTGCATAAAATATTCTTCTAGGTTCACATAAATCAAAGAAGTTTTCCATCTGAAGGCCTACCACAATAGCATGATGTAGGGGTGTAATCGGTTTGGTTTGGTTTGGTTTGGTTTAGAGGATTTTGACAAACCGAACCGCATATGCAGTGTTTTATAAAGAGGAACTGAATCGAACTGAAAAATTATATGAAACCAAACCTAACCGCATCGTGAAAAATTATAAAAGCTGAACCAAACTGAACCATGAAATATGCAGACAATTTTTTAAAAAACTCAATTTCAATCTTAAATAAAACCTTATAGACATATTGAAAAAAAATTAGTTTTCAATATCAACGAAAACCAAATCCGTAGTAAATCCCTAACAGATGAAAAAATTGGGAAGAAATATATACACAATATATTTAAAAGCGAGTCATATATTTTTCGGGAAAATATATATACAATATATTTTTTATGTATCAATGTGGTTTGGTTCGGTTCAGTATGATTTTCTTATAAAATCAAAAACCGAACCAAATAGCACAATTTTTGCTAAATTGTAACCAAACCGAACCGTAAAAAATGCTCAAATTTATCAAACAACTACGATTCAGTTCAGTTCAGTCAGTTTCATCGGTTTGTGCGGTTTTACTTACACCCCTAGCATGATGGAGATTCCTATGGGTTCATGATTCTTCTTCAATGATCATGCAAAACAAACCCTAAGACCTTTGTTGTTTAGCACAAAAAGAACACGTAGGTAGCCTAAGACTTATCTTTTAGGGGGCGTTTGGTATAAGTATTCTCATTGGTAAAGTACGTGGTAAACTTATTTTCCACCACTTTTTCATGTTTGTTAGAAGTATTCTCATTTGCTATGGTAAAGTTATTTAGCCGGGTAAAATAATAATCTCGCATTACTTTCCCTACCACTTTCCCACAAAAACTCACTTTACCAAATAACTTTCCCATCTTACAACACACATCTACACATTTTTCAAAATAACTTTTATTTTACCAAATCCCTATAAAAGTATCATTATTTATTTCAATTATTCATACTTGATTTTTATATTTATTTTCTTTCAAGACCAAAGCCTCACAAAAGTGTCATAAAATATCCCGATCCTAGAATCCCCTAGGATCCCGTTCTAGTCCTGGTCGAACCAAAACGGTCCCGATACCGAATTTTGAGATTTTTTTCATCCCATCTGACCCATGTCCCAAAAGACTCGTTGGCTAACTTGTCTCTGGGTCGTCTCGTGAGATTAAAATGTGCACGTTAATTGCAATGAATGAAATAAAATATTAAGTTTAAATCAAGGATAGATAAACTCTTCATATATACATAATATAAAATTTAAATGATTAGAATACATGTTAATAATATCAAATATTTTTTAAATGAAAAATGATTTTCTTCCCTAAAATAAATATTATTCATAAACTATCAATATTCAAAAAATACTACATTTATAAAAGAGACTATAACTGGATTGTTTATGACATCTCATTTTTTGTGTGGAGGACCGGACCCGTGGGGTGAAGCCATGAATTGGGGGAGAGCTCCCTTAATCATTTATATTCAGTTTTATATTGTATTTGACCAAAATATGTCACAAATTTGCATCTTTGTCCGGTTATGTTTCTCTTCCAGAACCAAAATATTTTGCCCGTTCTAGCCGGAGCGGAAGGATATTGATAACTATGGTATATATGTCTACTGAAAAAAATTACATGTAGCTGGAAAAATGATATGTATTATTAAATATTTTAATGTGTGAATATGAATTATGGTTATTTATATCAGACTTATTTCTTATATATAAAATAGAAAAATTATATGATAATTAATTTGTGATATCAGAGAAAATTTACTCAAACATGACATGAATTATTAAGATTTTTTAGCAGTTTCCAATAGAGAATCTGTATACAATTTTGCTATGTAATTTTGAGCAATTTGTCAATGAATTTATTTGTACGGTGTAAGTAAAACAATTATTTTAGTTTTTACCGTAGTTAGAGAAAAATAATTGATTTAATTTTATTGACGGGTTAATAAAATAATTAATTAGTTAGTGCACAAAATAATTTTATTGTATGTATTAGAATCTATAAATAATCATAGGATCTATAAATAATCATTGACAAGAAAATAAAACTTGTTAAAAAAATGAAACTATAAATAGTCAATATTTTTATTATTACATTCTCTAGCAACTTTATCAAACTTTCTTAACAACTTTACCTAAGTTTCCTACATACCAAACAAGAAAATTATACTTTTCTAATAACTTTTTCACTTAACCATATGTTACCAAACATGATAATCTTAATATCTTGTCATCTAACTTTACCACACTACTACAAAATAGGCTATAATGACAACCACCCATTTACTTCAATGACAACTTTGCAAAATCTGTCAAAGGAAAAATGTGTTGGGTAGGGTAATTTGAATAACATGACAGCGTTTAAATAAAATGTCATAATAGATTTACCTATTATGACAACTTAATCTTCAATAGTCATGACAAAGATGCATAACAATAATTAATGACAACGATTTTGTAACTGTCATTATATAAAACTTTCCATAATTGCAAAAATGCTACATTATATTCCAACCCTATTCCATTAATATTTTCCAACTCTCATTTCTAAGAGGATAGAGGCGAAGAGGCAAAGACGCAAAGAGGCGATGCTCTCTCTCTCTGTGATTATCTCTTTCTATTATTCTCTCTCTCTCCATCCATTTCTTCTCATCCGCACGACTGATAAGCCCCAGGCGCGCCATTGTGAAGCCCCGCGACGGGGAAATCAAAACTGCTAGAGGGTGCAACTAGAGGCCACCGTATTCAAGCCCCGCGATGGAGAAATTGAAACCGCGAGAGGGAGGTGGCCAGCCTCTCACTGACTTTTGCCTCGACATTGTTCAATCTTTGTCGTCAATCATGAGGTACACCTTTTTAATCAATCAATTAAGTTTTTTTTATATAATTTTTGTTCTTCATCTGATTCTTAAAGTTGTAAGTTCTGATATAGGCTTTCTGATATATGGTTAAATTTGTATTAATTTCTTATTTAGGATTTCTGTGATTTTATTTTTAATTTCTGATTTAGGGTTTGTTTTTATCTGATTTAGCCCAAATTTTCATTATCTTCGTTGTAATCTGTGTTTGTGAGGGTATCGTCAAAGTATAAGGTATCTTCGAAGTAGTGTGAGGTATCATCGAAGTATGTTTCTATCCTTGACATATGTCTACAATTTTATTCATAGCTTTTCAATTTCATTGTTGCTTCCATGGTATTTTCTAGAGAATATATGTTGCATCTAATCTAGGTAATGCCCACGTCCACTTCAATCAAGTTCTTACATTTAAAGCAATCTCTCAGCTCTCGTACTAGGTAACCTTCTCATTTCAACTATGTTGCCCCTCTGTTTGCTTCTTGGTGGAATTGAACAGGCTCTGCTACTGAAATTCCTTATGTATCTCTTTGTAGTCGTAAAAAAACTCATTGTTTTGGGTTTTTCTTGCTGGTTTTGTAACAATGGGGGACTTCTCTCTGCCTTGTGACTTTTATTTTCTGGGATTTGACAGCTCTACTTAGTAAGTCACTTCATTAATCTTTACTTTGTTTCTCTTTTTTCATTGTTCTTAATGAAAAGATTGATTGCTTGATATGCAATTTTGTTAAAGCTCTCCTTTCCGGGAGCTCTCCCAATATGGTGTAATTATGTATTTGTGTATGAGTTGATAAATAAATTCTTTATAATGTTCAAAGTTCATCTTTTTATGGTAATTGGTATTTATCGGCGAACTCTGATATATAACTTGGGACAAATTAATTAGTTTTCATGATGTTGAGATGGTTAGGGTTTCTCGTACACGCAAGTTTCACTGGGTTGGACCTTGTGTTTTTCTAACTACACCAATTTTTGGCTAGGTGAAACTGAGAAGGGTTCACGTTCATGATTTTGAGCAAGAGCTAGATTTACGTCATTCGAGCATTGGAGTTCTAGAATTGGTGAGTTTCCGTGTTCACTGCTCGTGAGCTTAAGGATATTGTTTTGGTAATTTATGCGGTTTTCGTTTGAAATTAGTGTGTTTTTTTGGGTTGATACTCTCTGTAAAATTTGAAGAAGAGAAAGTTTGATAGGCTCAAGTCGTTGGGGTTTCTATTTTTTTTGTTATAGACTTCTGAAAAATCAGACTCGATTGCTTACTTTCTTATTGATGATGTCTACATAGATTCAAATTGGTTATCTGTGTTTTCTTACAAATTAACCACCGTGTTAATTGGATTTAATGTTTGTCTTATATGATAAGTTTTTTGTTCTTTTTTCTTCCAAGTTGTCTGTGAGGGGATCATTTTCTTAGCATGCTCCCAAGTTGAAATGCCACATTTGATGGGCATTAAGGTAATCATTTACGCTTTACAATGTAGCCAATAAACCCAAATTGAAATCATATTTAATTCGTTTATCTTTAGTTCCTTTGCAGGATAGATGATGTCCTCATCGATTATCTTGGAGAGTCGAATGAAGATTTGGTCAAGGATAACTTTTGTAATTGTTTACGAGGTACTTCTTTCCAAATACAATTCTCATGCTAATGTTACAAGTTGCTATAATCATTTTATTTGTTGGTATGTGGATGTTGTTTGCATGATTTAGACATGTGTATAGTGTAGAGTACTGAAAACATTATATTCATTTACTTTGGGGCATTATTACTAATCTGTGACTCTGCGTTTCTTTTGTATAATCAAATAATGGAAAAGAGATGCTTAGCATGTTATCATGTTCTTGAACTTGCTTGGAAGAGTACATATTTAATCACAAGTAGCTATTGGCTCCACCCTCCCCGCAGTTTCCACCTTTTCATATTTAGGGATTACATTGTGATGTGGCATAGGAAGCTTTTGGGAGATAATAGCTTTAATATAGTTCAATTTGAACCCAACAGTTACAGAAAAGAGAGGGAATTGTTCCTTTTTTGGGGCTATGGAAATTTCTTTCTTTTTCCCATTTTTATGTGTGACAAGAAAGCTTTAGTCTTATGCATGGGCCTTGGGTTCGATAAAAGGAGAAAGCATATGAGAAAGAGAGGAAATAGTATTTAGAAGAACAATATAGCTGCAAAGAAGAAGCTTTGTCCCGTAGATCCAATTAAGGAGTGACACATTGTTACATGGACTCAATAAGTGCTCTGTTTTCTTACTTAAATATTTTCTTGATTTTTTTTCAAAACTAATTTTCCCTCTTTTGTGAATCTTGGGAGTGTTTTTTTATATGGATATTTGAGTTTAAAGAGGATGATATATTGAGAGAGCAGACTGCTTGTTCTGATTTGAGTACTAGTTTTTTAGTTGATGTTCTAACTGATATAATATTTTTAGTTGTACTTTATGAGCTGGGGTAGCCAGTAGGTATTTCTTTCTCTTTATATGAGTTAACCTATATTCTCCCATGTATCTATCAGTTTGCATGCTATGAAACTGTATTTTTTAGTTGTTCTCCTATTGATTCTTGATAAATAATGTAAAGTGAGACAAATATTTATATTTCTTACTCAAATTCTTTAAAAAAATACGCAAAGAATGTTGGTCTAAGTAAGAGACTCCCATATTAAGATAGTATTTTGGCACCTTCATGATAAAAAATCCTGCACAAATGATACTTCTGGTCTCTTTAATTTTTCTTTTTATATTCGTTTGTCAAAAATCAAAAATTTTCATTTTATTTATGATTGACATCATAAATAAGAAGATAATTACTTTCTTATTGGGTTTATTTTAAGCTAAATTAATCTGATAAGTAACTGAAAGTTCATGTTCTATTGATTTTGGCAGCTGGGAAGCTAAGTTCTGAAACATGTCACTGTGAAATGGTTATATAGGAAATATATGCAGGGCATTTCTGTTCTTTCATGTAAACAAGAGGTCTTCAATTCTGCCTATAGTTGGACTAACATCAGAGTCTAGTGTGTAGTATCACATCCTGCTTGGCCATGTTTCTAATACTCATTTCATTTATCATTCGGTGGGTTTTGCTATCTACATGGAAATTACTGATCAAATGACTGAGGTATTCATTATTATAGTGCTCTTTAGCTTTAATCTTATTATTGCCTTTGCTTCTATAAATATATTAGTTAATCTTAGTCTTTGATTGATCTATTTGTGGTTGAATTATATGAAAACTATGAGGATGAGGTCCCTCTTTATCTTAAATATTATGTTGTAATCCTTGTATTTTTTCTATTTGTTGTACTCATTTGCTATTTGCTAAAAAATGGAATAAACTCAAGTACAATACGAATTTTGTCAGTGCATTCTAGAACAACAAAAAAGATCTTTAGGGAATATTGAAGGGTTGTCATGGAAAGGAAAAAACTGTATTTTTTGCCTTTAAATAATATTAATGAATAACTGTCATGGGAAGGAAGGATTTTTACTTTCCATGATAATTTTTTTTAAATGACCATATAATGACGAGTATTTCCCGTCATTATAGGTGTTTTTGTGGCACCTATAATGTCGGGCAATCCCCGTCATTAAAAGTATATTTCTGACAAGTTTAATGATGGGGATTCCCCGTCATATAATGCCTTTTCACGGGACTTTAAATAACGGTAAATACCCGCCATTAAAGGCCAAAAACTGAGATTTTTTAATGATGGGGAAGGTAAAGATGACAGTCGGTCAACCATAAATATAGGGTTATAATGACAGGTTTTACCGGTCATCTAACCCCATTTTGTAGTAGTGCCACTTAAACTTATCCAACAACCTAACTTTCTCAGTATTCTTATTTAACTCAAACAGTCCCTTAAGGTCAGTCTATGGCACCCACACTCACATGGGTAGGTGGAAGGGATTTGGATGGTAAATATATGGCAGAGAGGGTATGAAATTACTCCATTGCTCATAGAAAACATGTGAAGGTCGTGTGTGATCATGTTCATAGATTTTTTAGACAAAAATGATGGTAAGGAGTATTGAGGAAATGGTTAATTTCATAGACACCACTAAACTTTAATTATTTATTAATTAGATGCTCTCAACTTTAACTTCTTCCTTAGTGATCCCTCAATTTTCATGATCTATCAAAAAGGCCCCCTCAGTCCAAAAATCCATTTTATTCCCGTTAAATTGGTCATGTGCAAGTTAAATCGGTCACGTGCCTTACACATGACCTTTAATGACAATTTTTTTGACAAATTTTCCCTTAATGACAATAAAATGGACAAAATCCCCGAAAACGTGAAGATGCATTAGTTGGTAATTTCGCCAGAAACCTGACAAATGCGGTGAGGGGGCAGAGTCAGTTTCACATAGCTCAAGTAGCAGATCCGACGGGTCCACTGCCACACGATGGCACTGATCCAACCATCATTATCTTATTAGAGAAGGTGGAGCTCCTCACCAAGGAAATCGTCGACCTCAAGAAGGGAGGTAGAGATGATTGGCAAAAGAATAGCATGCACTACCCGTCGTCGGGTTGTGCGCGGAGGTGACAGAGAAGAAAGGCACAGCTCCAACCCAGCATTAGATCGCTCAGCTCAAGAAGAAAGGGATCAGCGTCGGAATGCACCTCACATACCCGAAGGAAGAGGGAAGCCATGTGGTGAGGTTAGGAGGAACTCTCATCACTCGTGTCATTCGCGTCACCACTCCCACCAGGCCAAAAGGGTTAATAATGAAGCGGAGAGCCGAAGGTCAAAGTATCATGAGGAAGAGCATGGATGCGATCATGATGCGATGAGATTGCTGAGCAAATCAAAGATTTGTGTTTGAGAGTCACACGCTTGGACACAAAGGACTAATGGAAGAACAGATCCTCAACTGCGGTAGTACAGAGTCCGACGCAGTCGCCTTTCATGGTGAAATCACATTGATGACACCACCAAAAAGGTTCACCACTCTGAAATTAAAAATTTATTATGGTACCTTTAATCCTACTAATCATATTTGGCTTTATAAGCAGGTGATGTCGGGAGCTTACATTCCAGAGGCCAAGCTAGAAGGAATGTTATGCCTACAATTCGCTTCAAGTCTGAAAGTAGCTGCCATCACATGGTTCATGAGCCTTGAACCCCATTCCATACACTCGTTCTCTCACTTAGCGACACTCTTCATAGAGCAGTTTGAGAGTAGCAAAAGAATTATTAAAGAAGCACATGACTTTTTTACCATAGTCCAGAAGAAGGAGAGCCCCTGATGGAAGACATCCAGAGGTTCAACAGCTAGAAGAATAGCAGTACCAGATGCGATAAGGCTGTTGCCACAGTCGCATTCAGAAATGGTATGGTGGAAGGCACGGACGTGTTCAAATATTTACACCAAAAGACCCAAAACCCCATCAAAATGTCTTAGCAAACCCAATAAATTCATCTTGTTGATGTAGAGAGGTAAAAAAATAGAGGCAAGAGGAATACACAGGAGAGTCCCCCTCTGTTAGAAGAGAAGATAGGGATCGAAATGAAAGGTCAGACCGGACAACGAACAGAAAATGATTGGGGGAGAGGGTTAGTGTCGTAGATAGTGGGACCAAGAGTCATCTGAGAAATCAACCTTCCTCCATTAAAATTTACTATGAAGGAGCTAGTTCACTAAATCCAAGGCAAGGACCTCCTCTTTCAACCTTTAGAGTTGAGAACAAAGATGGGAAGAAGGAAGAATAAGAATCAATATTGTGATTTCCATAGGGACTATGGGCATACAACAGATGATTGCTGGAAGCTTAAAAGTGAGATCGAATTGCTGATCGAATGAGGCTTTTGAAAGAATATCTCTTGGAGCAAGCTAGCAAAAGGTCGAGGGGAGAGGCTGAGGATAAACCTTGACTGAGGACAAACCTTGACTGAGGACAAACCTTGAGGAGAAAATCTTGAGAGACGGGTCGTACACGTGATCCATGGAGGAAAGTCAAGTGGATGAGAAAGTACCTCGACAAGGAAATGGAACCTGAGAGCTGCTCACCATCCGGTATTCTCATTAGCAAAGAAGGATGAGCATAACCATAAGATTGAGTTCACTGATGCGGATATGGTCGAGTGCATTACCCCCATGATGATGTGTTGGTGATCTCCTTGGATGTGGTGAATTGTTTAGTCAAGTGGATACTAGTGGATCCACAAAGCTCAGCTGATATAGTCTTCCTTTCGACCCTAAAACATATGGGAATAGATGAGTTGTAGATGACCAGATGCGACCTGGAGCAATTGGAAGCATTTTTCTACCGGTGAAAGAAAAACATGTCAATCTGATGACGGAGTTCCTTGTAGTAGATACATAACAGCCTACAACATAATTGTAGGAAGACCGTGGGTGCATGAAATGAAGGCAATACCCTCATCCTTCCATCAGAAGATAAAATTCCTGATCCTAGAGGGAATAATGGAAATATGCGGAGACCAAGCAGTGGCTAGGAGCTATTACATTACCAGCTTCAAGCAAAAGTCAGAGCAATAACAACTAAAAGGACATACATTCTCCATAACTAAGAAGGAAGAACGGTCAGCAAGAGTTGGAACATTACTAGCTTGACGATTTACAACCATTAGGTGCTTTATTTCAATTTTGTTTAGCAATTTATTTCAATAAGTTGTATTCATAACAAGTATGAGTTTTTGTAAGCATTTTTAAGTTTATCTATCAAATGATGAGTCTTATTCTAAGGCAAACACAAAGTTAACTCAAGGTCATGGAACCCTCGGATGGAAGCCCTCCCCACGACTAGGGGAGGCCTCATTTTCACCAAAGATGATCAGGAGAAAGACCCTACATAGGGAAAAAAGACCGTGTAAATATCCCGTGACACCCAAGGTCATGAACCTCGAATGAAAGACCTCATCCTAGACCATGGATAGATGAGGTCTCCTTATCACTTAAGATGATTTGGATTGAGACCCTATAAGGGCGCTCGAGGACATGGATATCTCGGATGAAAGCCCTCACCACAACTAGGTGAGGCGTCCTTCTCACCAAAGATGATAAGGAGAAAGACCCTACATAGGTAAAAGGAACGTGCAAATACCCCACGACACCCGAGGTCATAAACCCTCAGATGAAATACCTCTATCAGGACCATGGCTAACAGAGGCACACTTGTAATTCGAAATGATAAACAAAAGACCCTACTTTGGGAAATAGGGAATTCTTGGATAAAATGCCCAAGCTAAAGTCATAACCAAATGAGTGTTTGAATCTCGGTCAAGACTATGAGATATCATAGCATTGACATATAACTTCAAAAGTTCGAAGGGAGATGGGCTCAACACTTCAAACTTTGTGAATCGAGATTCAAACATCACCAAGTAACCAGCATGAAATAAAGAAGAAAGGTGCATTCAAAATGATAGTTTTTACTCCATATTAACTAAATTGTTCATCGAATTTCTCTAAGTCTAAGGATTTGAAAAAAGAGAGTGAAAAATTGGAGGGAAATTTTTCAATGAGAAATTGAAGAGACATCTGAGACCCATGACACGTCAGGTCGAGCGCTTGGACACTCAGCCAAGTCACTTAAGTCAAGCTTTCGGATGCTCGACCATGACTCTCCAGGTCGAGCGCTCAGACGCTCGGCCAAGTCACCTAAGACGAGTGCTCGGACGCGCGGCCATGACCCCTAAGCCGAGCTCTCAGACACTCGGATATGACACACCAAGCCGAGCGTGAGAGCTCGACCCTGTTTCATAAGGATGAATGCTTAAAGGTCAACCAAGAGATGTAGAATGAATCCATGAACACTCAGCCAGATCCTCCAACACTGAGCCCAATGAGTGCTCAGTCGGTCTTGTGAAGTAGAGTGCATTAAACGCTCTGCTAAATTTGGTGTATCACTGATCAACACGTTCAAGCTTATTTTGACTTAGACTAGCGCAAGATGTTCGCATACAAAGTCAGGCGCACATCAAGCCTGAAGTATGCGCTACTAATAAAACTCACAATCAATAGCAACAGTCAGCTTAGAAAATGAGATGAAGGTCATCCCTCCCACTAACACTTACTTCTCAACTCTAGCGTTGCGCTGTAGACTTAGAAAGTAGGGGCAAGCTGTGGGGATAAAAAAACACATGGTCCATGACCCACTTTAGATCAGGATTTAGGGTAAGGCGCAACACTTATCTTATAATGGAAGGCCCATAAGCCCCCATCTCAATGGCCTTAGGTGACATACCCACTTTACTGGGCCCAAGGTCACCTAGATGACCGAGGGCTCATCATGTCCGAGGTCACGAAGATGATCGAGGGCTCGTCATGTCTGAGGTCACCAAGATGACCAAGGGCTCATCATGTCCGAGGTCACCAGGATGACCAATGGCTCATCATGTTCGAGGTCACCAAGATGACTGAGGGCTCATCTTATCTGAGGTCACCAAGATGACTGAGGGCTCATCATGTCTGAGGTCACCAGGATGACCAATGTTTCATCATGTCTGAGGTCACCAAGATGATCGAGGGATCATCTTTTCCAAGGTCACCAAGATGACCTAGGGCTCATCATGTTCAATGTCACCAGGATGACCGATGGCTCGTCATGTCCGTCGTCACCAAGATGACCGAAGGCTCATCATGTCTGAGGGATCATTCCCTCCGATGTAACAGAAACACGATCTCAACAACCTAAAATAATCACCAAGTTGTTTGAAGTGTTAAGATAATAACTGAAAAGCAACCGATCTAAGGAGAATATTCTTCAAATGCTCTCTTTCATTTAGTATAAATAGATGGTGACCCCTCACAAAGACGGGAGGCATTCTCTCAACCCTCGATAATACAATTTCAAATATACCTTACTGACTTGAGCATCAGAGTGTATTAGGCTGTGCACCACACCGATGTCGAGATAATCCTTCGTCGTTTCATTGTCTTGCATATTGTTGAATTCATCAGGTGACGCGTGACAATTCGAGCTGACGATAGATTTTGAGCATCTACAAAAAACAAATAAACTGAGAAGCCTAAAAATGTATCCGGACTACAATCTTATAAGATTTTTTTTCAAATAAAAGTCGTTCTTTACCTAAAAATAATCAGATGATTAAAACTTAGATGCAAAACAAACTAAGATGAGATTATGCTGTCAAATTTTTTTTATGAAAATGAGCGGACTAATATGAAAATGATGTTATTCTCTAAGGAGACGGACCAAAAATGACACAAATTGAAGCCTCTTATGGTTTGAAATAGACTAGAGGAAGAGAATAAACTTAAAAGGAGGAGCTAGAGAGCTTCAAAATCAACCAGCGAACATCCCAACTTTGACGGAAATGCATTGATGGTTGTTAATTAGCTTAGAGCATCAAAGCCTTGCAAGAATTCTATATAAAATTTCTCTTTTATCCAATATCCCTTGAAAAAGAAATGAATTTTTTTGGGAAAATAATATTTACCATGTTGCTTGATCTTCTTATTTAATCTTTCCTCTTTTCTTTTATTTTTTGGTTCTAATTTCCTTATTCTGCTCTTATGATCATTTCAAATACAGGAAAATGGGTTCCTAATTGTGGCATCAAACCCACAAATTATAAGGTTGAGACCATTGCTCCATTGGCATTAAAATGATCTAATGGCGTTAGTCCTTGTCGGGATGGTTATTGTGTGGAGCATCGATGGCTACATCGTAAAGAGCTTCAGAGATGCTTAGAGGTTTTACAAAGATTATCTCACCCCCCC
>QANY01000976.1:855338-1005467 GCA_003255025.1 Datisca glomerata
CCCCCCCCCCCCCCCCCCCGAGTTAGTACATCTTCAAATCCCACCCATCGGAATTTTTCCGTACAAATCACACAAATGTGACCCAATTCACAATATTTACAATCCAATTAATTTAACACAATCCATTTCTGATTAAATTTCTCCTGAAGATTCTGGAGAACCCCAACAAAGCATACCAGAGGCTTCCGTTCGAGCTAGACACATGCCCTAACCAAAGTGAAGAAGATGATTTAGGGGCTTTTGTCCGTTTATTGACATTAAGGGAAACATTGTTCAAAAATTTTCATTTAAGTTCACGTGCAAGGCGTGTGACCAATTTAATGGAGAGGGGGATTTTTTTATGAATTACGAAAGTCGAAAGGCTTCTGAAAAAGATGTCAAAGTTGAGAGAGTCTAGTGTTATGGGTGTTTTCCAGGCTCTAATGGCACGACGACGCATGTCACGCCACATTGAGAAGCTTGCGACGAAGAAAGTTTCAAAGGAGAAGAATCAACCTCAAGGAAGCTCGGGTTGTACATACCCGAGCACATGTAAAAACAAGAATAGAACTTGCGAAGAGAGCTCGGATAACCCCGAGCGAGGGTCATCATTGTCTATCAAAAGTAACACCCAACAAGTCCAATCGCCATGACAAAATGTCACGATAACCTCCGTCTGGTCATTTCAGAAGCATATCGATATTTAATGCCCATCGCTTTATGTCAAGGCTGTCTCCCTTCCGACCAATCAAGGACAATCAAGAATACATTGTGTCACGCGAAGCTTCTCCAGCACGCCTCCAAGGCTTCTCCAACACGCCTCCTCCTACACAAAACTTGAGGTATAAATATCCTCATCTACAAGAGATAGAGGTATGTCTTCTCACCCCTAAGGAAATTATGCCAAAATATTGACTAAATACTGACTTAGGCATCAGAGGTTCTTCGACGAGGAAATCAACCCTAGTTCTCTTTGCCGTAGAGTTCTTTGCCTGTGTTGTGTAGGTTCTCACCCGAGAGGACCCCTACATGGAGAGGAGATTGAATGTCACCTCACTATTGAGATTTTCTGTAACAACAGTTGGCGTCGTCTGTGGTAACGATGAGAAAATCATTCCTTTTTATAGTACTTGAGACCATTATTTCTTGAAGAAGTTGGATGAGTTTGGCATCCTACGCCAATGAAGTTCAATATGAGGGAAAAGATCCACCCCTCTCCTTGTCGAGAGAAGAATCATCTTCCGTCGTGGTGATTACATGATGGAGGAAGAAGAAAATGGTGGTTGTAACCTCTTAGGTAAAAAGGAAAGGGAGGAAAGGCATGCTAGGTACCGTTCAAATCATAATGGTCTCTTGCACGGAAATGATCCCCCACATGACTCAAGGGCTTGCTAGCAGAGTCACCATACACTCCTAGAACCATGGGGAAAAGCTATACGTGAGAAAGCAAGGCGACACTCTAACTTATAGGAAATGTCACCCCTCGAAAAACCTGGGATAAAAGTGAAATCAGGCTTCGCAAGGCCAAGCGCTCTCTTTTTGTAAGGTTCAGTTCAGGGTCATCACAGGAGGACATATGAGTAGAACAAGGTCATCGAAGTGAATGAAGGCAAAGATAATTGAAGGACCCTCTGGGGACAGTGCGAACAGCTATGGAAGATGGAGGAAAATATTGGTGGGACACCCTCCACCCTACTCCTTGGTGCCCTTTTTTTTACCACCAACCATTTTGAAAAGCTCAGCTCAGGCAAAGGAAAACCGTGCTGCACAGATAAATGAATATGGGCACATTCCCGTTGATATGCAGGGCCCCGCACCAATCCTCCACCACAATGAAATGCGAACCTGAGTTATACAGCTCCTAGTTCCCAAATCTTACTTCAGGTGAAACAGAAGGAAGAAGGCCTTGCTTGCATTGGTACATACGCTCAAAAGTCAGGCCAGGACATGAAGCCCCAGTAAGGGGTTAAGGACGGTCACGAAACCCCATGCTCCAATTTTTGTCAAGATCACGATTTTCCATAGGACCCCAACACACAACTATGATCCTCCCAAGCCTCCGCATGAAGTAACCTAACCAATAGAAAATAAGTCCGAAATTGGCATGCCACCCAATGAGTAACCCTGGAAGAAACATTAATGGCCGGAATTTTCATCCACACTCCCCCCCTAAGCAGCTGGAGAGGAGGAGCCGAGACAAACCCATAAAAACATGCAGAGATCAAGCGATCTCGCCATTAAGGCAAAGATGAAGCTTTGAAGGAGATATGCTCCAACAAAAATTAAAGTACAAAAGCTTAGAACACAAAAGCTTGGTTGTCTTCGGCCCTCCACCTAGGTATAACGGATGACAAAGGTCATGTACTCATCGACATTGGTCAGATAAGAGGTCTCATTCTTCTACTCAAATAATCTTCTCATTTAGGATTAACCTCTTATATGGTCATTTTTTAGCGAATCTACTATTAAAAAATAGAGCATGTTGTGAAAGTATTTGTTTTTATAGCTATCATACGAGTCTACAAAGATCGACTCTTATACGACGTGCGGCGAATGTAAAAAAGTGATGACTGGCGTGGTGCTCCAGCCCGCTAGCCAGGATTAAAAAGTTATGATTGGCATGGTGCTCCAGCCCACCAGACGAGAGTAAAAAGCGATGACTGGCGTGGTACTCAACCTTTGCTAGACATCAAGGAAAGATGTATGTTTAGCACTCATGCTCACAGGACGGGATCAATGATCTAGCCAGAGCAAGCACGCCTGACTAGACATCAAGTAAAGATGTTTTTCGAGTACTCATGTTCGCAGATGAGATTCAAGGGTCTAGCCAGAGCAGGCACGCCTGGATATACATCAAGGAAAGTTGTTTTCCGAGTACTCATGCTCATATACGGGATTCAAGAGTCTAGCTAGAGCAGGCACGCCTGGATAGACATCAAGGAAAAATGTATGTCGAGAACTCATGCTAACAGACGAGATTCGAAGGTCTAGCCAGAGCAGGCAAGCCTGGCTAGACATAAATGAAATATGTATGCCGAACACTAATGCTCATAGATGGAATCAATGGTCTACCCAAAGCAGGCACGCTTGGCTAGACATCAAAGAAAGTTGTATGCCGAGTACTCATGCTCATAGATGATATCAATGGTTTAGCAAGAGCAGGCACACCTTGCTAGACATCAAGGAAAGGTGTCTGCCAAGCATTCATACTCTCAAACAGGATCAAAGGTCTAGCCAAAGCAGACATATCTGGCTAGACATCAAGGAGATATGTATGTCGAGCACTCATGCTTACAGATGAGATTCAAGGGTCTAACTAGAGTAGGCACGTCTGGCTAGACATCAAGGAAAAATGTCTGCTGAGCACTCATACTCGTAAATGGGATCAAGGATCTAGCTAGAGCAAGCACGCCTAGCTAGACATCAAGGAAAGATCTATGTCGAGCACTCATACTCGCAGATTGGATCAAGGGTCTAGTCAGAGCAGGCATGTCTGGCTAAACATCAAGATAGAAAGTGATGTTTGCCGAGCACATCAGCTCGTCAGACGAGATTAAGGATCTATTCAAGAGCAGGAATCCCTGGCTGGAAGCCCAAGGTAATAGATGTCTCACAAATGCTTCGAATGAGAATGAGGATCTGGCCAGAATAGGTAAGGTTTGGCTAAACCAAAAAGAGATGTATGCAGGGCAACTTAGCTCGCTAGATGAGAACATGGATCTAGCTAGAGTAGAATTGTCTATCTAGACGCAAAGCACTCTAGCTTACCAAGAAAGGAAAATCCTTTGACCAAATACCAAAGGAGAGGAATTTCGACTCAAACTCGCCAGATTGGGAAGACTCGATAAGAGTAAGGGTGCTTAAACTAAGCGTCAACAATGAAGGTCACTCTTAAACCTCAGGCACGACCGTCTAACTAGATTTCCCTAAGGGGAGCACAATTGAAAGTTTTTGCAGGACTACATACGGTAGGTCCACATGGCGTGACCACCTTTAATAGGGGCAACTCGTTAGAAGGAACTGGAGCTGTTTTAAGGTCCACTCAAGCTCGGGATCATAGCAATCCTGTAGGTCAAGCCAGCAAAAGTAAGAGTGCAACACTCGCCACAATTCTTGGAGCAACTAAGAAACGGGTAAAGGTCTCACTCAAAACAACTCAATGCTTAGGGGAAGTAAAAATAAATCTAAACATTCAAGCATAGCTCGAGATTGACAAGTTCAAAAAATTTACGACAAAGGAAATAAGTACGAGAAAAGCACAAATATGAAGTGCCCAGAGCAGACTAATCTCTTAGCCTATCACCACACAAAGATAACTCAGACGAGGAGCTCAGATAAAGTTGTCGTCGGACCTGGGCGAATCAAGCCTATCAAATCCTTGACTAAGGGTAAATTTTTTGGGTATTTTTTCAGGCTCCAATGGCATGACGAAGCGTGTCACACCACATTGAGAAGCTTGGGAAGAAGGAAAGTTTCAAAGGAGAAGAACTGATCTCAACTAGTCAGCCTCAAGGAAGCTCGGGTTGCATAGACCCGAGCACATGTAAATGTAAGAATGGAACTTGTGAAGAGAGCTCGGATAACCTCGAGCGCAGGGCCATCATTGACCGTCAAAAGTAACACCTAACATGTCCAATCGCCATGGCAAAATGTCAAGATAGCCTCCGTACGGTCATTTCAAACTTTTAATATCCATCACTTTATGTCAAGGTCATCTCCCTTCCATCCAATCAAGGACAATCATGACAGACATTATGCCCCACGAAGCTTCTCCAGCACGCCCCCAAGACTTCTTCAACACGCTTCCTCCTATACAAAGCTTGAGGTATAAATAACCCTCATCTACAAAAGAAAGGGGTATGCCTTCTCTCTCCTAAGAAAAGTATGCTAAAATATTGATTAAATACTGAATTAGGCATCGGAAGCTCTTCGACGAGGAAATCACCTCCAGTTCTCTTCGCCGTAAAGTTTTTGTCTGTGTTGTGCAGGTTCACGCCCCATAGAACCCCTATATGGAGAGGAGATTGCTTGTCACCTCACTATTGAGATTTTCGGTAACACCTAGTTAAAAAATGACTAAAATTGAGGAAATGTCTATGAATTAACCTTTAAGAAAATCAAACGTCACGGGTTTGTATGATATAAGTTGGGAAGTCTAGGGGCTTGGCGTAATTAAACCCGAAAAAGAAGGTGTAATCCTCCGGAGATTAACGAGTTTTCCGTGGTTTTAACGTCTTTAAAAGGATAATAAATAAACTACTACCGCTACCACCTATTAATGAACGGCCAGGCTCAGAAATTTTCATTCAAATTTCACAATTTTAATGCTCCATATAAATAGCAAAAAAAAAAAACAGTGGTTATGGCGCCACGATAACCAATTAGATCTATGACTTTGGCTTCACTTCCATTCGTCCTACATACTCTGCAAACTTGTAACGTGTCCAACTACCATTTAGTATTTACCTCACCATCTGCCACGTACCTTTCCAATTTTCTCTATAAAAATGACCCCCAATCCAGAAATCCCATAAAATCCAGAATCTATCTGAAATTCCTATTAACAAATAATCTAATCTTCTTCTTGGGTGATTTGAAGAGAGAATGGCCTTTAGAGCTACAGTATGTTCCCTTCTTCTCAATGGTTATTTTTGCTAAATTGGCTGTCTTATACAATACTGGTCATTTGGTTTATGTACAGAACACATGGAAATCAATGGTGGGCAGACTGGGAGGGAAGAGATCGTTTGCGTCTTCAACTGCTACTCAACCTGAAACTTGGAGGTCAGTCATTTCATCTATAAAACGAGTCGTTTAATTCTTTCTATTTGTTATTATTTTTGTTTAAAGATTCGGTCTGATGGTAGCAACAGGCAATGGATGCAGATGAAGGGGGAGTTTGCACCAATTTATGTAGTGTTGGGAATGGTGATTGTAGCAGTGAGCATTGGGACGCACACTGCAAAGCAACAACTAATGCATTCGCCTGGTGTGAAAGTTAGCAAGAAGAAGAGGGAAAGCATACCTGAAGTAGATGATCCAGATCGGGTTATTAGTTCAGCCGATAAATTTGTTAACAATTCGTTCTTTAGAAAAGTGGCTCACATTCAGGACACTAACCCCACTCTTCCTGATCCTCTCCGCCCTAATCCTTTCACTCGGTAATTGATCAAGTGTTCTGTTAGTCATTTTCGTTGATTAATGAATCAGAAGTAATGTTGTAGCATTACTTATTAATTATAATGTGCAGGGCTCGTCATGCAGAAACACTGAAGTCTGCTGGTGTTGATCTTAGCCGTTGATGATATTTCTTGGCTGCAATTGGGTGCTTTTTGGATTTATATCTTGTAGGAAAAAAAATTCAGACAGTTTTGGTGTTGCTGTCCTCTATTACAAGATGTAATGAGGGGGCATAATCTTGTATATAAGGATGCTTGGTTTCGCTTTCAGTTTGTCGTCTAGGATAATGGCTTTGTTTGGTCAATGGTCATTAGCCACTCTTGTGGTGTGCGACATTCAAGTAACATTTAATCTAAATAAGTCAATCTCACTACGTAATGTGTTGTATGTCATTTATATATGTTAGATCAGACGTTCTGATCATTTGCGCTGCAAATTTTGCAGTTGGAACTCTTGTCCAAGGGATACTTATTTTTTGTATCGTTCTACGCAAAACGACTGCAAAATGACTACATGACAGGGTGAAGTCGATTCCACTATTGATTTTACTTTTTTTTTTTTATCATAGGAAGGAATTTGTGGGGTAAAACCAGGATCACAATGTAATTTTCCTCATCTGATCACTGTGATTATGGCACAAAATAATTAAAGGCGTCACTCTGGCAGGCATTTCAATCTAACTGCCTCGAGCACAAAAATAGAAAAGAGAAAAAAATACTCAAATGTCTCGTCTTTGTTTCTGCAGATGATAGTCGTGCAGTTTGTATTCAAATCCACCACTCTTCAGGCAAATATTCGCTTGCCATTGAAACTTGTCTTGCTGAAGTGAAGTGTAAATCCCATAACGTTGATATCCACAATTAATTAATTATATCTTCATTCGTTTCGTTTTTGTGGGTGTTCTGTTTCTTGCCCTGAATCTTTCCCTTTTCTTGTGCTAAACCTGACCTTTTCAGAGTCCCAAATCCTTGTCTGTGTTGATCTTTAAGCAAATTTTTGTTTCCAGCTTAAACCCATCAAGAAGGTCGATCTCACAGATGATAGGAGAACCTTATCATCTCTAGACTTGATCTTGAGACGACCATCCACAACCGGACAGGGAATGATTCAGATTTCAACGAAGAAAATATTCTAGAGAAAATGAAGCTGAAGACGAAGAAAAAAGCTGTCTGTGACGAGGGCGATTGAAGAGGAAGTTGAAATGAGAGAATAAGATGTAAAAGAAACCGTAGCAAATTGATAAAAAAAATTCAGATTTAGCCTTACGAGACTCTTATTGGATTTTTCTGCATTTGTTGTTCTTAAGTAGAAGTTAATCACTTACCTGAAATTGAATAGACAAGTCGATGGACTTCTATTAGCACAACATTTACCCGTTACCAATAGGAACACATACTAAACTAAAGCTGGCTGTTGCGCACACTTTCTTGAGAGAAACACCTTCCCTTTATCATGACTTCCAAATTTCTTGCTAAGAAATTGAATTATTGCATCTTGCTTGTCCATGATTATGATTTTATGGGATCTACAAAAGAACAAAAACACGCAGATATTATAGAGCAAATAACAACGATGATAAAATATAAATAAGAGTATTCACTATGAGTAGTATTTTCACTCTGTACCAACGCAAAGAATATAGCGAAGGGACAACAGAGGGAGCAACAAAAGACATAGTATTACATACACAGTCTGTCCCTGTTTAATGAACATTAAAGTTGACACAGAAAAGACATTAAAAAATAAAACTAAAAGGCGTAGGGAATAATACCAAAACTTATTTTTTGTTATACAATGAAAAACAAAGCACACTCTCCAAATGTAAATCCATACAAGGAAAATCAACTTGAAAAAAAATAAAAACAAAGAGAAGAAGACAGAAAAATGGATACTCTTTGTTTCCACCGAGGGCTGGAGGCAAGGATTAATAAGACCAGCAATCAGTACTCTGTGACCTAACCTCTAATCCCACATCATAAATACTGTAAACAAAATTCCACTACTCGCATGCGCCTTTTTCATTCATCAAAGAGCTTCCACACAAAATACTCATAATGTTTCAGAAATACGAGCTCTACTAGAAAAATGCAGAAGTCAGGCATACAAAGAATGGAAAATACCAGCTAAATTATATATAGGGCACTGAAAAATTAGGTAAGAAAACACCTTTAGATTAGAAACAAATTAACCACAACCACCAAAAAGAATGTGAGACTATGTTAACAAACTAAACTTATCAATGTCATTATCACTGTCGAGTAAGAAGAAAGGATCTCAGCTGCAACTTGTACATAAGAATCTGAAATTTGTTTGACGTAGTACTGGACCTTGGACTTGTTGCAAATCTCTCTCCATCATTCTACTTGAACGTCCAAAGTCCGCCCTAAATTTCCCACCATGCCTAACAGTGACAAAAGTGGAAGAGACAATTAGACTTAAAACTGTTATGGGCGATCTCCCTCCATCTAGAATCAAAACCTGTCATTTCTCATCATAAACCAATGCACGGGATCCCCAGTATCATGTGGTTTATCAAAACCACCCAACAAACTTTCCATCCTTGAACCTATAGTATTCTACCATCTCCTGGAAATAGGATAAGACTAGAAATTATTTTAATTTAGGGACCTTTCAATAGAGAATGACTTGATCCACTCGTTCAAGTCCATTTAAAGCATGCGAGTAGTACTCAGTACCTTGAGGATTCAAGGACCATTTGCTAAATCAATTATCTATCACAGTTACAAGTTTCGAGGACAAAATCACGGGATCTTCAACAAAATAATCTATTACGGTTAAAAACTCCATGGTTAAAGAATCATGTCAAAAGCCCCATGAAGGTTACTCCTACGTAATGTTCATCAAATCAAAACCAATAGATTATCAAGTTTCAAGGACACGTATGAATCATAAGCTGAGCATGAGTTGACAACAAGTACATAAACAAAAACATGAAATTCAATGTTATATATTAAAGGTGATAATCCAGAATCCCACATAACATGACAACACATGATGTACAGTGAAAGAACTTCACAGTTCATCCAAGCAAATGCTATTAACCACCTTTATAGTCTTCTAGGTCAGGAAAATCAGAGATCCATACACAAGGAATATGATGATTAATAATAATCGGGAAGGATTCATGCAAGAAAGAAGTAATAATGCCAGTTACCACTTCCAGAACAGCAGACTCCATAATCCAACTGTAGATGATTGGTTTAACAGACGAAAACCATAAGCTCCTCATCTGTAGAAAGAAAGAGCTGCTTAGAAAGTCTTGGAGCCGCTCTAATCAACCGATTTCAGATAGAAATGTCAATAGAATTTCCAAGACATCTCAATGAGCGAAAAGAGTCTCATTTCGTCGAGGTGGTCGGTCTGGAATTGACCCTGGCTTGAACTTTGAAGCTTCATGTCTTGCCAGTTCAGGCGGCACGGGACTATTACTCTGAACAAGCATCTGCTTGAGATCATAAAAGACTTCAGTGTCTTGCAGAGTCAAGAATGTTGTTGCCACACCCGTCTTCCCTGCACGACCAGTTCGTCCAATACGATGCGTGTACATTTCAATATTGCCAGGCATATCATAATTTATGACATGGGCCACATCAGGTATGTCTATACCACGTCCAGCAACATCTGTTGCAACAAGGACATTATATCTCTTGGTCCTAAAACCTTCAAGGCTAATTTCTCTCTGTTCCTGAGACTTCCCACCATGCAATGTGGTCACACGATACCCTGCCTTATCCAAATTTTTTGCAACATTATCTGCATTCTTCTTAGTGTTAACAAACACAATTGCCGTTTTGTCACCAAGTTCATCAAGCAGCTTCTGTAACCGAAAGAATTTCTCAGATTCCCTCATCATCATCACATGTTGGCTTATTAGGTCGGTTGTCTTTCCAGCAGTACCAATGGTAACCACAACAGGATTCCTTAAGTACTTCCTAGCAAGCCGCTCCACAGCTGGTGGCATAGTGGCACTGAACATATAAGTAGTTCTGTAAATCCTCTTCTCATCAAGCTCCTCATCTTCGTTCTCAGGCTTCAAATTGCTCGAAGGCATTGCGTCCAAGACACCCATAACTTGAGGCTCAAATCCCATATCTATCATCCTATCAGCCTCGTCCAGAACAACATAATTGCACTGATTAAGAACAGCATAACGTCTCTCCAAACAGTCAAGCAAACGGCCCGGAGTAGCAATGACCACCTCACAACCCTGCCTTATCTTAAACCCTTGCTCCTCAATGGACTGTCCACCAACAATAGAGACCACTTTAATACCCATATAGTGAGCAAATTTGACAGTTTCATCCTCAATCTGCTGAGCAAGTTCACGAGTGGGTGCCATGACCACCGCATAAGGCCCTTCAGCCTCGTTTTCTTCACTGATTGGGGGCAATCTAGTAATGTAAGTAAGCATGGGAAGAACAAATGCAGCCGTCTTACCAGAACCAGTCTCTGCAACCCCTATGACATCGCGCTGTTGCAGTCCAAGCGGAATAGCAGCCATCTGAATGGGAGACGGTGTCTTGTAACCTGCCCTCTCCACAGCCTTGAGCAGCTCCGTACTTAACTTACTCTCAGTCCAACTCCTCATGGGGCGAGGAATTTTGGATCCTTTGTAAGATATATTGAAATCCTCCCTGAAAATCCTCCAGTCCCTCTCCGTCATCTCCTCGAGCTTCTTCTCGCTCCAGTGTCGGTCAACCCTCATATCAAAGGTATCATACAATTCAGCAGCTTTCTCTTTGAGTTTTTGTGCCGCAGCCTCCTCCGGCTTCTCCTCAACCCCCTCTTTCTTCCGAATTTCCTCCCTCAATTCTTTCTCATTCTTCGCAGCGAGCTTCTTCTGCTCCCTTCGATCCATGCCAGCTCGAAACCCTCGTCCAAACAAGAGTTGGGCCTCGTGAGGGTTCTGGTAAAGTGCATTCATGTCCCGAGAAGTGTCCTCAGTATTTTCCCAGTCGAAGGAGAAGCGAAACTTCTCGCTAGGTTTAATAACACGTTTCTTAGGCTTCTTGGATCCCAGATACTGCTCCTTAATGGCATCCAGCTCTTTTTCACGCTCGCGCTCCGCAAGCTTCTCTAAGCGAGCACGCTCGCGAGCCTTCGCCTCTTCTTCACGTTCCCTCTCGCGATTCCGCCGCTCAGAATCCCTATCCCTATCCCGTTCTCGCTCTCGTTCGCGGGCCCTCTCCCGGTCCCGGTCTCTATCTCTTTCCCGGTCGCGGTCCCTATCACGGTCACGGTCACGGTCACGGTCACGGTCACGGTCACGGTCGCGATCACGGTCGCGGCGGTCAGACTCAGAAGGCTTGTTAAAGTCGGTGGAATCGGAGGAGGGTTTGTGGGGATTGGAAAGGAGGAGCTGACCATGGTGTCGCTTTTGAACAGAAACTTCCTCCTGACGGCGTTTAAGGGCTAATTGCTCGCGTTCTGCTTTGGTTAAGAAGACGGGTTTGTTGTTGGCGGCGGCGGTTGAGGCCTTTGAGCCTTCCAAATCGGCAACTGACCTTTTCATTTGGTAAGGTGCTCTATCTCCTATCTATCTCCTATCTATCTATATATCAATCCCTCTCTAAACTCTAAAAACAAAAAAAAGAGAAAGGGTATCGCTTGGGTGATTGCAGGAGGGGAAGACGGTGGAACTGGAGTTCGGTGGGCAGTGGTGCGATGTACGTGATGAGTGTGATTTCGTCAATCGAGGATACGATACTCCTGCTGTTCTTGTGGTCTATAAATAAGGTTTTTTTTGTTAAAGTAGACTCTTACTTTAATTATTTTATAGAATTTGATCACTATATTAATTTTTGTTTATCTTAATTCTTGGTCCATCTTTAATTCAAAATCAATTTATGAAATTATTAAAAAATTCATTCATGAATTTTAAATGACGGCTTGAAAAGAACAGTGATAATTACATATTACACGAACCCCCACCCATTCGTTTACCTCACTTGCATTTCCCTTATTTCTTTTTTACTGTTACTATCTCTCACTCTCTCGAAATCGGAGCATCTCTCTCTGCAAATCCTTGAGTCTTCATCTCTCACAACAAGGAATCACAACAAGATAAGTTTTTAGATTTATGAATTTTTATTTTCTAGATTTTGAGGTGTTTTTTTAGTTACTGAGGTGTTTTTACTGGGTTTTTAAGGATTTTTTTTGAATTTCTGTATTTCTATTTTTTGTGGATGTCCGAATCACAACAAGGTTGTTTTTCTTGGGTTTCAAATATTTTTTTCTGAGTTTTTGAGTGTTTTTTTTCTTCTGGGTTTCTGAGTGTTTTTTTTCTTCTGGGTTTCTGAGTGTTTTTTTCTAAGTTTATGAGGTTTTGGTCTTGCATCGTGTCTTCTTTCTGGGTATACGCTCGTCGTGTAATCATCATGTATTCTACACGAGAATCGTGTAAACCTCGTGTACACTATAGGATGGCTACACCATGAATGTGTTCCCCACGTGTAGTCTACACAATAATCGTGTACGCCTCATGTAGTTTACATGAGGACTACATGACCCTCGTGTAGTCCTCGTGTAGCTACACGAGAGGAACACGTTAATCGTGTAGTCCACACGAGGCTAACACGACCCTCGTGTGGACTACATCAGGGTCGTGTACCCCTCGTGTAGTTTACACGAGTATCATGTACATTTCAGATCTTATGTTTGCCTTGAATTTTTTACAGGTTATGGCTTCAGAAAAATAGCCTCAGAAACCCAGAAATCCCCGCTACTGTTCATGGATATTCACTCAATGGATGTACATTTGCCTTCCAGGTATAATTTATTTAATTCTATGTAGTGATGTATTGAATTATTTATATGCTGAATACTGAATTACTTTCTTTTGTTTAAATAGACATGTGTATTTGAAACTATCCCCTTGTGGGTAGTTTGTATGGTAGCCAGGTTTGGCTAAGGTTCCAAGGATTTACAAGTGGTGTTCAACCACGATAGTACTGGTTGAGAATTTTCAAAAAAAAAATTCGAAAGAGAATGTATGTTGGTGAATTATGTTGACAAGTTAATTTATATTACTTTCACATATACTAATTTATATTTCTTTCATTTTTAGTTGACAGTTCTTTCATTGTTCCCTACCGAGGAGGAAGAAGAAAAAAGCTACTAGAGGTCAGTAGTTGGAGAGAAGGTATGTTCAAAATCATTTTCTACCCTTCTTCTTCGTGAACATGGACCTCATGTAGTCATCGTGTAGACTACACGATGGTTACATTAACCTTGTGTAGTCTACACGATGGTTACACTGATGCCATGTTGTCATCGTGTATATCAGTGTAACCATCGTGTAGATTACACGAGGTCCATGTAACCATCATGTAGTCTAAATGAGCGATACTCGAGGTCCATGTAACCATCATGTAGTCTAAACGAACGATACTCGAGGTCCGTGTAACCGATCGTGTAGTCTACACGATGACTATATGAGGTCCATGTAACCGATCGTGTAGTCTACATGATGACTGCACGATGTCCTTGTAACCAATCGTGTAGTCTACACGATGACTACATGAGGCTCGTATAACTGATCTTGTAGTTACCCTTTTCTGGTTTGTCTGCTTAATATTACATATTTTTTTATGTCGACGTCTCCTTAGTCACCTTTTGCAGTTGAAGTGGAAGCTAATGAGGAGGAGGAGGCCATTGAAAAGAAAGAGGGGAAAAAGAAGAAGAGGAAGAGGTCCGAGGAGGCCATTGAAAAAATGGAGAAGAAGAAGATTGTGTTCACGAAGTTCAATGGACATGAAGATTAGGTGAGTAAATGCTAATTTGAATGGACCAAAAGATCACTCCAATGGCAAGAAGATTTTGTTCCATGCAATCAGACATTTCCTTAACAATTTCTCAAATTAAATTTTTGATGGATCATCTGGTAACATCGAGGCCAAATGATTACTCATTATGTCCTCGATCTGATATGATGATGGCTGGCGACGGGGAGGAGAAAGAGACTGAGAAGGAAGAGAAAAAGAATGAAGAAGGAGAGAAGGAATAAAAGGAAGAAGAAGAAGAGATGTTAGAGAAGGAAGAAGAAGATGAGGAAGAAGAAGAAAAATGAAGAAAAAGAAGAAGAGAAAGAATAAAGAAAATGTGAGGAAGAAGAAGAAGAAGAAGAAGAAGAAGAAGAAGAAGAAGAAGAAGAAGAAGAAGAAGAAGAGCAAGAAGGTAATAATAAGGAGGAGGAAGGTTAAAAGAATGAAGATGAAAAAATCAAAGAAGTTATAGAAGAGAGAGAAGGAACAGAAAAGAAAAAATAAATATAAGAGAAAAAAGAAAAAGAAGAACAAATAGAAGAAAAAGAAGAAAAAACAAAAACAAAGAAGAAGAAAAAAATAGAAGGAAAAGAAATACACAAAGAATAAGAAAAAGAAGGGAAGAACGGAAGAAGATGAAGAAAATAAGAATTAGAAGAAAGAAAGAGGAAGAAAAAAATTAAAAATGAGAAGAAGCTGAAAAAAAAAGCAGAAGAGGAAGAAACAAAAAAAGAAGAAGAAAATTATGCATCGATAATATTTGCATTGATAGATTCAGTTTGATCAACGGAGCAGTCCAACAATGAAGAAGAAGAAGAAACTAAAAAAGTTGATGAGAAGCAGCGAAAGAAAAAAGTTGATGAGAATACCGTTGCCATATGGTGATGTATCTTCAGAGGATGAAATATCTTAAGACCTTTTCAACCATATGGTGATGTATCTTCAGAGGATGAAGCTCGTTTTAAAGCTTGGTTCACCTCCCGAAGGGCAAAGTAAGTTCTGTAATTTTACTTTCTATTCTCATACATGATGGTTACACTGACCTCGTGTAGCAATCTTGTAATATACATGATGATTACACTGACATCGTGTAGTATACACGATGGTTACACTGACCTCGTGTAGCCATTGTATAGTATACACGATGGTTACATTGAGATCGTGTAGCCACCATGTAGTAACAAATCATGTACCTAATTTTAATCTATAATTACGTTGTACATAAATGAGAAAGTAGACATTGGATTTTACACCGTCGACCTTACCTGATTTAAAAAAACTACTCTCTTCACCTTATCAATGGATTGAGTCAGATGTAAGAAGTTATTTATAATATTTTTTAATATGGTATTTAAAATAAATATAAATATATTAACTAATTTTTATTACATTGCAGCATTTCGATGCATACTTGGAGCTAATGAGGAGGGATTTTCAAGACTACAACCCCCATATCAAAATTAGTATAGGTGATTTGATTTTGCATGTAACTAAGATTTGTTTCTAAACTTAATGAAGACTTCATGTAGTCAACACGAGGCCTTCACATTGCCTCGTGTAGACTACACGAGGCCTTCACATTGCCTCGTGTAGACTACACGAGGCAACGAGAATACATGAAGTCTACACGAGGCACTCACGTTGCCTCGTGTAGACTACACGAGGCAACGAGAATACATGAAGTCTACATGAAGACTACACGAGGCTTTCACGTTACCTCGTGTAGACTACATGAAGTCTACACAAGTCTGGAGACTACACGAGGCCTTCACGTTTCCCCATGTAGACTACATGAAGTCTACACAAGGCACCATGGAAAGCCTAGTGTAGACTCCATGTAGTCTACACGAGGCATCATGGAAGGCCTCGTGTAGACTTCATGTAGTATTCATGACCATTTTTTGTTGACATTGAAGATTTGAATTTTTTCCCGTGACATTACATGGGAACCTGCCTGGCCAAATGGAAGAGTTTGAGCAAGATCTCGTATTTTGGGGTCTTGACATTAATGATTCACTCCGGCACCAGCTCCTCGGCTTACAGACTAATTTTGGAAGGAGCTAAGATCAGTCTGATAATGTTATCTTTCCAATGAATGTGAACCACATTCATTGGATTACGGTTGAGCTTGATTTGAATGGCCAGTGTATTCGTATTTATAACTCCATGAACACGCTATATCAATACTCCTTTACATTGAAATAATGAAAGCTTTTATTAAGATTGTATGTTGCTTCAAGTGATGAACATTTATAAGAAAAGAAAGGAGGTTAAACCCAAAAATGAGTGAAAATATGCAATCATGAAGTATGCACCACAAGAGAATGAGTAAGTGAAATATACATTTTTTTGAAAATCCACTTAAAATTTCATACATATATTATTTAACATTTCATGTATTTTGTTGGTTCGATTGTGGGGTATCCACCCTTAAGTTTGTCGAAGAACTGGCATATAGGAAGAACATCCAAGATATAATTCAACAAAAAACGCCAAAATATCGAAGATGAACTGCAATTGAGTTATTTGCACGTGTCATAGTTGTACCAAAATAATTTGAATATCTTTTGTGGATTCTTTATGCTTAAGCTCATGATTTTAAGAATCCGAAACCATATATTTCCTAACAAACTTTTTATTTTTACACCCTCAAATTGTGAGTTATGGATTTTTATAACTTGTATTGTTAATGCCCAATTTTGTTAGATGTTGTTAAATGCTTTTGGTTATTATATGTTTAGTGTATGCTTTATGTAGCCTACACGATGACTTCACGGTCATATTGTAGTGTTCATGTAGCCTACACGATGACTTTAGGGCATCGTGTAGGCTTCGTGTAGCCTGCACGATGACTCCATGGGCAACGTGTAGCCTACACGATGACTTCACGGTCATATTGTAGTGTTCACATAGCCTACACGATGACTTCACGTCATATTGTAGTGTTCATGTAGCCTACACAATGACTTTACGGGCATCGCGTAGGCTTTGTGTAGCCTACACGATGATTTCACGGTCATGTTGTAGTGTTCATGTAGCTTAGACGATGATTTCACGGGCATCATGTAAGCTTCGTGTAACCTACACGGTGAATTCACGGCCATCGTGTAACCTACAAGATGACTTCACGGTCATTGTGTAACCTACAGGATGATTTCACGGTCATTGTGTAACCTACAGGATGATTTCACGGTCATATTGTAGTGTTCATGTAGCCTACACGATGACTTCATTGCCATGGTGTAGGCTTCGTGTAGCCTACACGATGACTTCACGGTCATATTGTAGTGTTCATGTAGCCTGCATGATGACTTCACGGGCATCATGTAGGCTTCGTGTAACCTACACGGTGACTTCACGAGCATATTGTAGTGTTCATGTAGCCTACACGATGACTTCACGGACCTTGTGTTGGCTTCATATAGGCTAATTAAATTTTATGACCTTATTAAATAGCAAACACAAGTATATTTCTGTATTAATATTTAATTTAATCTACAAATGTCATTACTTATATTTAAGTGACTTGGTCATCCTGTGAAGATAGAGGAATAAGATTTCTGCACGTTTGTTGGTTGTGGCCAATTTGCCCACAACCTTTGCACTTCCTTCTCACTACTTCCACATCATTAGATTGAATTCTCTCTTTCCTACATCTTCCACTTTGCCACCTCGTTATAGGTGGCAATACCACATTTTCATGAACCTCCTAGCTGATGACCCAATCTTCTTGTTCTCTGAGAGGATGTATTATTTCTACATACGCAGTAATTAGAGCCTCATTTTTATAGAACCTTGAACACATACTTTATGCAAAAATATAACGCTGCCGACATGCAGTCAACGCATGCTTGCATGGAATATTATCAAGATCAAATTCTTGACAAGTACAAGTCTTAAGATGCAAGTTTATCATTGCTTCCCTTCCCCCACCCATGACATGAAACTCGTGGATGTCCGAAGGAAACAATGATAGTGATCGTGATGCAAGATGCTTCTTTTTAAGCATAATCCTAAGCAATCTGTCATCTACGAGTTGCTTGACAGGCAGTTGTCCATGGTTCATAGAACCACCATGGTAACATGTCACAAATATGTTCTATAAGACATGTAATGGGAGGCTTTCTAGCATCCTTCAAAATCCCAATCAAACATTCAGCGATGTTTGTAGTCATTATATTGTATCGCCTTCCATCAAAACAGGAGCGTGCTTACCTCTCAACTCTCCCCATCGACACTTATTATGAGATATCTGGAAATGCATCTGTAAAATGAGTTATTAATTGATCAAATTCTGATCGAATGAATTCCATTACTATTTTAAAAAATAATGTGACCGTATCTTCCTTTTTATAAATTGATTTGATATTTTGGCACATATGGAAGATGCAATCTCCATGAAGCACAATGAGAAAGATAACTTGTACAACATTTACTATACTTGTATGCCTATCAAATATAAACACCAAGTCTTCCGGATCATCGATTACATCATGAAGTTCACGGAAGAACCATTCCCATGAAAAAATGGAAAACAAAGAAAGAGAAATGAGGTGGGTAGGGGAGGTTTTTAGTGTTAAGTGAGTAAACCATGACATTTGATTGGACAACTTGTAAGAAGGGCGATTGGGGGAAAAAGTGAAATGGTGAACGAAAAGTGGGCCAAGGGTCAGGGCGAGCAAAAATTAGTGTAGGGGTTGATTTCTGCAAAATGGTTAGTGTATGGGTTGATTTTTAAAAAAAAACCCCTATAAATATTCCTTTCCTTTAACAAGGAAATGGATTCTCTATCGTTGGAACCCAACATAGAGTCTGAAGTTTGGTAATTTGGAGCCGCCCAATCAGATCTGGACGGCCTTGATCATGTTCATCATTACTTGGGAAAAAAGTAAATGTTTATTTTACATTGATCTCAATGTCCAGATTTCTTTCGAGGGGTGGGATAGAACCTCGCCTCTGCAGTTGGTCACCAACTGTGGAGGATCCTAATCCATTTTCAGTTTCAATTCATTTGATATAGAGAATAATAATTGGAGACGAAAGATAAAAAAGAACATTTTCAAAGAGTTTGGCAGTTTTTTTGCTTAATTTTGAATTTTGAACTTCGGCCTTGACCAGACCAAAATTACATAAGTTGGAATGTAGACCTAAACTAAAACTTATGTCCCCCTTTAATGTATTGAGCATACAAAAGTTCAGCAATAGAAAGTGAAATAAAAAAATATCTCAATCCTCTCATCTAGAAAGTAATGTCGAAAAGTGCGAATGAACCACCTCCAAAGTTCTACTATACAAACGGAATTTAAAAATAAATCTAGAATCTCATTGAAATATTTCAAAAAATAGTAACAAGGTTGGGAATTCTAAAACATGGTTGTCCTTTTTTATCAAAATGTATCATGGCTCCATTTCACTACATCATAAGATTTACTTGATTCTCCCAAAGCACGTGGATGACCATTGTTTTAGCAAAAAACTAGCATAATACAAGTGTGAGGGGTCCTCCTAACTAAGGGAATCTACTAGAGTGATGTTATGCAAGTTCATTCCTCTTAATGGTGAGCATATCATTCCTCCTAAATGGAGCCCCTCATGGTCTCAAACATAGACAATGAACCCTAAAGGCAAGGAACCGGGGGTGGTTGCCCCGCTTAAAGGCATCTGATGCCTAAGTCAGTCATTTGTTGATATTTTAGCATAGTTTTTGTAGGGGAGAATACATACCTCTTCCATTTGTTGGTAAATGTATTTATATCTGGGTCTTCGCTAGGAGGAAGTGTGTCGAAGAAGCCTATCGCAGGTGTGCTAGAGACGCTTCGTGAGACACAAAGCCTTCCTGGACTGTCTTTGATTGGATAAGAGCATTAATGGTTGATGTGCTTCTGAGGTGACATTTCGAAGACTGATTGACTTTCTGCCATGATGATTTGATCTGTTTTTGGATCGGATTTTAAATTTTGAGGAAAAATCATTGAACCACGAACGATTCATGGGCGGAATATCAAAAAATTTTATATCAACCAATTAAATTATATTAAATATTAGAATCATACGTACAATTATGCATACAATGTTAAACGTATTCAAAAGATGTAGAAAAATTTTTATGCCTTTCTTGTATCAGAGAAATTTTGATTTGTTGGAATCTTATTAGTCGTCTCGCTTTCTTCGCTATTCATAGAACTCGAATCAATTTTCATACCAATAATCACTCATAGGATTCAGAAATATATCTCAATTGGATGTTGATAAGAAATTGAGTGTGGGCTCTCAGAACAACTGGAAAAGAAAAATCAAAATTTTCCTTCTCCTCTATAGATTTCGTGGGCAAGCAGGGGATGGTGAGAAACACTTTTCTACTCTATGTAACGACACACTCTATTAGGATTAGGGATGCAACCTATTATCATTCTTTATATAATAATTATAGAATTTGCACATATGCGCCTCTATGTTAAATTATCGAAAACTCACTCCTTAATCTTTACTATTGCCAAAAATTACATATTTTCCTAGCGTCAATGTTGTTTCCAAATTCATCAATCCAAATTGATACATTTGAATTGATCTCCATCAATTAATTAATTAATTTTATTTAATAATAATCCAATAATTAGAAAATAAAATATTAATTAATTTGAAAATTTATTACTACTTGAGTGACAACCCATCACATATGGATTCAGGAAATATACATTGGTCCAAAACATGTTTTTGGTCACAAATTGTTATTTTTCATTATTGTCCTTATGAGCTACTCCTGAGACCGAATAGACAAACATGAATAAAGCTATAATTTTCAAATACTCAGCGAATTTATTTGCATTAACTTTCGACCTATTTAATCCTGACATCGTACGATTCCATTGTAGGCTAGTAGCCAACAATTTTTGTTGGTGCAAATAAACACTTTTATTTCACGGTCCACAAAATATTTTAACATATTATCCTTCATGAATGTCAGTAACAGAGTGTGATATAAAATTAACATTTTACCCATCTTGTTATTATTTCCTTAACTCCTTCATTGACTGTGAATAAGAAAGACACAATAGTAAATTGTATCGTACAATTCCACATATCTTATTCAATGATTCATTTCATCGAGTACCTGGCCAGGTTAATTTATTCACACACTCATCAATAAAGCATAAAGTGATATTGTTGCATATAATAATCTAACCACGAATTTTCATATCTGTGAATCATGCAACTCCAACATAGTTGAATCACGATTTCAACAGCTGAGGTTTTGTCTGACAATTCAAACTCACTCCTTTGGCATACTTTAACTAACTAGGTCAAGTTTCATATTCACCTCAAGATTAAGGTAATAATGAAAATACCCTTAAGGTGTAACAATTATATTTAGATCTAGATAAACGGCTTTACTCCAAACTAATTCGTTACTGGTCTATTCAACATGTTCCATAACATGTCTAGGTCAACCGTTAGAGTCTCTACTCCCATGCCCCGAGACTAGCATCATTTGGTTTAACCTAACAGTCATAATCTGACTCGATTGCCTAGTCGATCCTATGACTGTGAATAACGTTCTCAACTATTTTAGAGGAGTTTGTCTAGAATACCCCTCAGTCTTTACTCTTCCTATGTTGATAATGACTAAATTATAAACACACTTTAATTAATAGAAAAACTTTCATTCATTCATTAAATTTAGTAATATCAAAATGTCTGAGAAATAACTAAATACTCATAAATAGTTTTTACACCATGTTTATGGACATAATTTCAACAATCTCCCACTTGGACTAAAGTAGGTGTGCATAATTTTGTCTCCCCATGCCCTTCAGATTACCATCAAAGACTTTACTGCTTAAAGTTTTCGTGAATGGATCTGCTAGGTTGTTGACTGTCGATATGTGTGTTACTACAACATCTCCACGCTGAACAATCTCTCTAATCATGTGATACTTATGCTCTATGTGCTTTGATCTTTTATCAATCCTTGGTTCCTTTGAGTTTGCTACAGCCCCACTATTATCATAATAAGTGTCATGGGCTTGTCAGCTTCTAGAACAACTTCGAGAGTCTTCAAGAACTTTCTAAGTCATACAGCCTCCTTAGCAGCCTCACAAGCTACCACATATTCAGCTTCCATGGTAGAATCAGTAATGCAAGATCACTTGATTCTTCTCCATATAAATGATCAACCATTCAGGATGAACACCGATCATAAAATGGACCTCCTAGAAACCTTGTCTGCTTGGTTTCTTGTATACCCCGTCATACTCAGGTCAGTACCTGAACACACAAGCATGTAGTTTCTTGTTCACCTAAGATACTTAAGGATATGCTTGACGACATTCGAATGCTCAGATCTAGGATTATATTGGAAACGAATCACCACGCCCACCGCGTAGGAAATGTTTGGCCTAATGCAAATTATCGCATACATGGAATTTCCTACAATTGAGGCATAGGAAATCTTTCTCATGTATTCCTCTTCTTGAGGAGTCTTGGAAGACTGCTCCTTAAAGAGGATGACTGCATGCTTGAAAGGTAGATATCCCTTCTTGAAGTCTTGCATACTGAAATGATCAATCACCTTATCAATATAGGATGCTTGATACAGTGTCAATTGTCTGTTACTTTGATTTTGAAATATCTGAATACCTAGGACAAAGGTAGCTTCTCCAAGATCCTTCATATCAAATTACTTTGTAAGCCAAATCTTGACATCAGATAAATTTCCTATATCATTCCCAATTAATAGAATATCATCTACTTACAATACTAGAAAAACCACTTTCTCTTCGTCTACTAACTGTTTAAGACCAAAGTTCTTGTCAGTTTTGTCAAATCTAATATTCCACGACCATGACGCTTGCTTAAGTTCATAAATAAACTTTAGCAGTTCGCAAACATTACCCTCTTAGCCTTTCTCAATGAACCCATTTGGTTGGGCCATATAAATGCGCTCTTCAAGATTGTCATTCAGAAAATAGTCATGACGTCTATCTGCCAGATTTCATAATTAAGGGCAGTAGCAGGACATGAGGATTCAGATGGATTTAAACATGGCTATCAGTGAGAAGGTATCCACATAGTCTATACCTTCCTTTTGAGTGTAGCCCTTGGCTACTAGCCTAGCTTTGAATGTCTCCACATTCCCATTCAGACCTCTCTTTTTCTTGTAGATCCATTTACTACCTACAGGTTTTATCCCTTCAAGAGGATCTATAAGTTTCCAGACTACATCGAGACTCCATAGGCTTTGGCCCTAGCTGTGGTTCTTCCATTATTTAATCAATAATAGTTCCTGATGGGGAGTCGGTGTCTTCTCACTCAATAATTCTTCTAGCATAAGAGTGCTTCATGACTTCACACTTCTTATATAGTCTTTTTCAAGAAAATGAGCATTCGTGCTTACGAACATTTTCTTGTCAATCGGAAGATAAAAGATATACCCCTTCATTCCATTGGAATATCCCACAAACATGGATAATTCTGATCGACTAGCCAACTAGCCTGTCTTCTGTTTCAGAACATGTGTTGCCCCCCATATTCTAAGGTGGTTAATGGACGACTTTCATCCATTCCATCGTTAATTGGAGTGCCAGGCACGGTCTTTGATGAAACTTCACCATTTTGTTCTGGAATGCCATATGCTGTAAGCTGAGAAAGAATACATCTTCCATAAGAAAGTCTTCGACCATAACCTTGTACTATTTGAACTTTTCAAAGGTTTCAGACTTTTGGTGCATTAACATGTCCAAAACTTGAGTAGTCATCATTGAAGGTTACAAAGCATTCATAACCTTCTCTTGCTTGGATATTCAATAGCTTACATACATGACTATATACGAGTTCCAGGCATTGAGTGGCTCTTTTACCCTTCACTAAAAAGGGTCTATTGGTCATTTTACCTTCTATACAGGATTCACATGTGGGTAGTGATCCCGTGCTTAAAATTTACAATGGGGCATGCCTTGTAAGTCTTTTAATCCTATCCATGCTGATGTGGCCAAGACGTAAGTGCCCCAAATATGTTAGATCGATTGAGTCAAACTTCAACCTTTTATTATCCCTTTGTAAATTAGTATTTACTTCAGTGTCACATGTCATTGGAAATATTGGTTTTACATAAAATGGTTATTTATTAAAAAACTAGTCTCTTCAACTTATCAACGGTTTGAGTCAGATGTAAGAAGTTATTTATAATATTTTTTAATGTGGTATTTAAGTTTAATATAATTATCTTAACTAATCTTTATTACATTGCAGCATCTCGATTCATACCTAGAGCTATTAAGGGGGGATTTGCAAGACTAGAACCCTCATTTTAGAATCAGTATTGGTGATTTGATTCTTCAAGTAAGTAAGATTTATTTTTGAACTTAATGAAGACTTCATGTAGACTACATGAGGCCTTCACGTTGCCTCATGTAAGTCTTCATGAGGCCTTCACGTTACCTCGTGTAGACTATATAAAGTCTACACGTGGCTCGAGACTGCATGAAGTCTACACGTGGCCCAAGACTACATGAAGTCTACACGTGACCCGAGACTACATGAAGTTTACGCGTGGCCTGAGACTACATGAAGTTTACACAAGGCCTTCACGTTGAAGTCTACACAAGGCCTCGTGTAGACTACATGAAGTCTACTCAAGGCCCGAGACTACATGAAGTCTACATGAGGCCTTCACGTTGCCTCGTGTAGACTAGATGAAGTCTACACAAGGCAACGAGACTATAGGAAATCTACATGAGGCCTTCACGGGCCTCGTGTGGACTTCATGTACTCTACATGAGGCATTTTGGAAGACCTCATGTAGACTTCATGTAGTTTTCATGACAATTATTTATTGACATAGAGTATTTGATTTTTTCCCGTGACATTACAGGGGAACCTATCTGGCCGAATGGATGAGTTTGAGCAAGATCCCGCGTGGTGGGATCTTGACATTGATGATTAACTTTGGTACCAGGTTCTTAGCTTGTAGATAAAATTTGGGAGGAGTTGGGAACAGTCTGATAATGTTATCTTTCCAATGATTGTGGAGATTCATTTGAATGGCTAGTGTATTCATATTTATAACTCTATGAACACGCTATATCAATGATGCTTGTACATTGAAATAATGAACGTTTTTATGAAGATTGTCCCTTGGCTACTTCAAATGATGAACAGTAATGAGAGAAGAAAGGAGGATAAACCCAAAGATGAGTGAAAATATGAGATCATGAGTGTCCACAACAAGATAATGGGTAAGTGAAATATACTTTTTTTGAATGTCCACTTAAAATTTCATACATGTATTATTTAATTGTGTTTTTGCATTTCATGTGTTTTGTAGGTTCGATTGTTGGGTATTCACCTTTAAGTTTGTCGAAACCCTAGTATATGGGAAGAACCCCCAAGAAATAACTCAACAAAAAATGCTAGAATATCGAAGACGAATTGCAATTGAGTTATTTGTGCGTGGCATAGTTGTACATAAATAATTTGGATAAATTTTATGGATTTTTTACGCTTAAGCTCATAATTTTAAGAATTCAGAACCGTATTTTTCTTAACAAACTTTTTATTTTTACACCCTCAAATTGTGAATTATGGATTTTTATAACTTGTGTTTTTAATGCCCAATTTTCTTATATCTTGTTGAATGCTTTTAGTTACTATATGTTTAGTGTAGGCTTCATGTAGCCTACACGATGACTTCACGGCCATATTGTAGTGTTCATATAGCCTACACGATGACTTTACGGGCATGGTGTAGGCATTGTGTAGCGTACACGATGACTTCATGGGCATCGTGCAGGCTTCGTGTAGCCTACACGATGACTTAACAGTCATATTGTACTGTCCATGTAGCCTACAAGATGACTTCACGGTCATCATGTAGTGTTCATGTAGCCTACACGATGACTTCACGGGCCTTGTGTTAGCTTCACGTAGGCTGATTAAACTTTATGACATTATTAAATAACAAACACAAGTATATTTCTATATTGATATTTAATTTAAGTCTACAAAGGTTATTATTTATATTTAAGTTTCTTGCTCATCCCATTGAGATTGATGAATTGGATTTCTACATGTTTGTTGGTTATGGCCAATTCGCCCATGATGTTTGCACTTCCTTCTCATTACTTCCTCACATCTAGATGGAATTCTCTATGTCCTAAGTTTTCCACTTTGCCACCTCGTTATAAGTGGAATATCACATTTTCATGAACCTCTTGTTCAATGAACCAATCTAATTGATATCTGAGAGGATGTATTATTTCCGCATACGTAGCAATTAGAGCCTCATTTTTATAGAAACTCCAACACATACTATTTGCGAAAGATTGCACTACCGACATGTGGCCAACGCACGCTTGCATGGAATTTGATCAAGATCAAATTCTCAGCATGTACAAGTCTTGAGATGCAAGTTTATCACTGCTTTCCTACCCTCACCAGTGACACGAAACTCGCGGATGTCCGAAGAAAACATTGATAGTGATCGTGATGCAAGATGCTTCTTTTTAAGCTCAGTCTCAACTCAATCTGTTATCTGCGAGGTGAATTGACAGGCAGCAATCCGTCATTTATAGAACCACCATTGTAACATGTCATAAATATGTTCTATAAGGCATGTAATGGGAAGCTTTCTAACATCCTTCAAAATCTTATTCAAACATTCAGCGATGTTTATAGTCATTATATTGTATCACCTTCCATCAAAACGGGAACGTGCCCACCTCTCAACTCCCCCCACCAACACGTATTGTGAGATATCTGAAAATGCATCTGTAAAATGAGTCATCAATTGATCAAATTCTGATCGATGGTATTCCTATTCTATTTTAAAAAACAACGTGACCGCAACTTCCTTTTTATAAATTGATTTGATATTTTGGCCCATGTGGAAGATGCAAGCTCCATGGCGTGCATTGGGAAAGATAAATTGTACAACATTTAATATACTTATATTCCTGTGGGATATAAACACCAAGTCTTCTGGATCACTGATTAAATCGTGAAATTTATGGAAGAACCATTCACATGAAAAAATGAAAAACGGAGAAGGAGAAATGGAGTGGGTAAGGAGGTTTTGAGTGTTCAATGAGTAGGCCCTGACATTTGATTGGACAGCTTTTAAGAAAAACAATGGGTGAAAAAGTGAAAAAGTGAAGGAAAAATGGGCTAGAGGTCAGGGTAAGCAAAAATTAGTGTAGGGATTAATTTCTATAAAATGGTTAGTGTAGGGGTTAATTTTTGTAAAAACCCCCTATAAATACTAATTTCCTTTAACGAAGAAATGAATTCTCTGGCGTTGGAATCCAACGCAAAGATTGAAGTTTTGTTATCTGGAGCCATCCAATCAGATCTGGACGACCTTGATCCCATTCATCATTACTTGGGAAAAACGTAAAAAGAATTTACATTTGATCCCAGTGTCCAGATTTCTTTAGACGGTTGGGATAGAACCACACCTCTACAGTTTGTCCCTAACTGTAGAGGATCCTAATCCACTTTCAGTTTCAATTCAATTGATACAGAGAATAATGATTGGAGACGAAAGATAGAAGAGAACATTTTCAGAGAATTTGGCATTGTTTTTGCTTAATTTTGAATTTAGAACTTTGGCCTTGACCAGACCAAAATTACATAAGATGGAATGTAGACCTAAACTAAAACTTATGTCCTGCTTTAATGTGGAGAGCATGCAAAAATTCAGCAATAGAAAGTGAAATAAAAAATATCTCAATCGTCTCATCTAGAAAGTAATGTCGAAAAGTGCAAACGAACCTCCTCCAAGGTTCTACTTTACAAACGAAAATTAAAAATAAATCTTGAACCTGATTAGATAAGGGCATTAATGGTTGATGTGCTTCTGAGGTGACATTTCAGAGACTGATTGACTTTCTACCAATCCATGATGATTGGATCCATTGTTGGATCGAGTTTTATTCTTTGAGGAAAAATCATTGAACCACGAACAGTTCGTGGGCGGAATATCAAAAAATTTTACATAAGCTAAAATCATACATCTGATTATGCATACAAAGTTAAATGTACTCAAAAGATGTGGAATATTCAAAAGATGTGGAAACAATTTTATACATTTCGTGTATCAGAGAATTTCTGATTTTGTGGAATCCTATTAGTCGTCTCGCATTCTTTGTTCTTCGTAGAACTGAATCAGTCTTTTCACCAAGAACCACTCGTAGATTCAGAAGTTTATCTCAATGGATGCTGATAAGGAATTGAGTGGGGCTCTTAAAACAATTGGTGAAGAAAAATTAATTTTTTTCTTCTCCTCTATAGATTTTGGCGGCAAGCAGAGGAGGGAGAGAAACATTTTTCTACTCTGTGTAATGACACACTGTGTTAGGGAAGTTATTACGGAATTTGCACATATACGCCTATATGTTAAATTATCAAAAACTCACCCCCTAATCACTATTGTCAAAAATTACATATCTCCCTAGAGCCAATGTTGTGTCCAAATTGATAAATTTTAATTAGTCTTCCTCAACTAATTAATTAATTTCTCTTATTTAATAATTATCTAATAATTAGAAAATAAAAAATTAATTAATTTGAAAAGTCATTACTTAGTTATCACTAATAAAGTGACAACACTCATCGCATACGTGTTCGAGAAATATGCATTGGTCCAAAACACATTTTTGGTCCAACTGGTGTTGTTTTTCATTCCTATCCATATGAGGTACTCCTGAGACTGAATGAACCAACATGAATAAAGCTATAAGACTCAAATACTTGAAAAATTTATTTCCATAAATTTTCGATCTATTTAATCCTAACATCGTACAACTACACTATAGGTCCACTCCATTAAGGTCCGATGCTGAATCAACTCTCGGTTCATGCACGCTACATTTTTTGTTAGTGTAAATTAACACTTTTATTTCCTGGTCCACAAAATATTTTTATATATTACCCTTCATGAATATCAGCAATAAGAGCAGGATGTAAAATTACTATTTTACCACTCTTGTTATTATTTCCTTAACTCCTACATTGACTGTGAATAAGAAAAACATAATAGTGAATTTTCTTGTACAATTCCATATGTCTTATTCAACGATTCATTTCATGGAGTACCTGGCCAGGTTAATTTATTCACACACTCATCAATAAAGTATTAGGTGATATTGTTGGATATTGCAATCTAACAACGAATTTCCATATTAGTGAACTCTAATATAATTGAATCACGATCTTAACAACCGAGTTATTGTTCGACAATTCAAACTTACTCCTTTGGCGTAACAAAGATCGTAAGTAACTAGGTCAAGTTTTGTATTCACCTCATGATTAAAGTAATTATGAAAATACCTTTAAGGTGTAACAATTAGATTTAGATCTAGATAAATGGTTTTACTCCAAACTAATTTAGTACGGGTCTATTCAACATGTTCCATAACATGTCTAGGTCAACCGTTAAAGTCTCCACTCTCATACCCCGAGACCAGTGTCATTTGGTTCAACCTAACAGTCATAATCATACTTAATTTCCCAATCGATCATGAGATTGTGAATATCTTTCTGAACTATTTCAGAACAGTTTATCTGGAAGACCCCTCAGTTTTTACTCTTCTTAAGTTGATAATAGTTCCAGTACTTGACTAAATTATAAACACACTTTATTTAATAGAAAAACTTTCATTCATTCATTAAATCTAATAATATAAATGTCTGAGAAATAACTAAATACTCATAAATAGTTATTACACCTTACTTTATGGACATAAATCCAACAATCTCCCACTTGGACTAAAGTAGGCGTGTTCAATCTCGTCTCTCCATGCCCTCTAGATGACCATCAAAGACCTTACTACTTAAAGTCTTCGTGAATGGATATGCCTTGTTGTTGACTATCGATATGTGTGTTACTACAATATCTCCACGCTGAACAATCTATCTAATCATGTGATACTTATGCTCTATGTGCTTGGATCTTTTGTGGCTCCTTGGTTCCTTCGAGTTTGCTACAGCCCCACTGTTATCGCAATAAAGTGTCATGCGCTTGTCAGCTTCTGGAATAACTTCCAGAGTCTTCAAGAAAATTTTAAGTCATACATCCTCCTTAGCAGCTTCACAAGCTACCACATATTCAGCTTCCATGGTAGAATCAGCAATGCAAGATTGCTTGATTTTTCTCCATATAACTGTTCCACCATTCAGGATGAACACCGATCCTAATACACACCTCCTAAAATCCTTGTTTTCTTGGAACTTGGAATCAGTATACCAGGTCATATTTAGGACAATACATGAATATACAAGCTTGTAGTTCCTTGTTCGCCTAAGATATTTAAGGATATGCTTGACGGCATTCCAATGCTCGATTCTAGGATTAGATTGGAAATGACCCACCATGCCCACCTCGTAACAAATGTCTGGCATAGTGCAAAGTATCACAAACATGAGACTTCCTATTGTTGAGGCGTAAGGAATCTTTCTCATGGCTTCCTCTTCTTGAAGAGTCTTGGGAGACTTCTCCATGGAGTGACTGACTCCATGCCTGAAAGAAAGATATCCCTTCTTGGAGTCTTGCATACTGAAGCGATCCATCACCTTATCAATATAAGATGCTTGAGACAGTGTCTATTGTCTGTTCTTCCAATTCTGAAAGATCTGAATACCTTAGACAAAGGCAACTTCTCTAAGATCATTCATATCAAATTGCTTTGCAAGCCAACTCTTGACATCAAATAGTTTTCCTACATCATTTCTAATGAGTAAAATATCATCTACGTACAAAACTAGAAAAACAACTTTTCCTTCGTCTACTAATTGTTCCAAAATCAAAGTTCTTGATAGTTTCATCGAATCTAATATTCCAAGACTGTGACCCTTGCTTAAGTCCATAAATGGACTTCAGCATTTCACAAAACTTTCCCTCTTGGCTTTTCTCCATGAACTCATCTTGTTGAGCCATATAAATACGCTTTTCAAGATTGTCATTCAGAAAGCAATCTTAATGTCCATATGTAAATTTCACAATCGAGGGAAACCGCAATGGACAGGAGGATTCAAATGGATTTAAGCATGGTTATCAACGACAAGGTATCTACATAGTCTATACCTTCATTTTGGGTATAGCCCTTGACTACTAGTCTAGCTTTGAATGTCTCCACATTCCCATACAGACCTTTCTTTTTCTTATAGATCCATTTACACCTTACAATTTTTATCCCTTCAGGAGGATCTACAAGTTTCTAGACTTTGTTCGAGTACATCGAATGTATCTCAACATTCATGGCTTCTTGGCATAAGTTTGCTTCAAGACCAGCCATGGCTTGTGCGTAGAAGACAAGTTCATCATCATCCTTATCTGAGACAGCTGTTAAGGCATCCCTATAAGACATGTAATTGTCAAGCTGTCTGACAACCCTCCCACTACGCCAAGTCTCCATCGGCTCTGGCCCTAGCTATGGTTCTTTCATTATTGAATCAAAAATAGCTCCTGATTGGTAAGTCAGTGTCCTCTCACTCAATAATTCCTCTAGCATAAGAGTGCTTCTCGGCTTCACACTTCTTATATATTATTCTTCAAGGAAATGCGCATTCATACTTATGAATATTTTCTTATGAGTCAGACTATAAAAGACATACCCCTTCATTCCTTTGGGATATCCTACAAACATGCATAATTCCGATCGACGGGCCAACTTGCTTGTCTTCTATTTCAGAACATGTGCTGGGTACCCTTATATTCTAAGGTCGTTAACGGATGAATTTTGTCCATTCCATCTTTTATATGGCGTGTCAGACACCGTCTTTGATAGAACTTGGTTCAGAATGTATGCTGCTGTTTCCAAGGCATATCCTTAAAATGAAATGGGAGGGATGAGTAACTCATCATGGATCTAACTATATCCATCAGAGTTTAATTCCTTCTCTGTGAGACACCATTCTATTCTAGAGTGCCAGGTGATGTAAGCTGAGAAAGAATACCTTCTTCATTAAGAAAATATTCGAACTTTCCTAGCAAGTATTGTCCACCACAATCAGATTGTAGCGTTTTGAGTTGTTTCTCTAATTGCTTTTCGACCATAGCCTTGTACTCTTTGAACTTTTCAAAGGTTTCAGACTTTTGGTGCATTAGATAAACATGTTCAAAATGTGAGTAGTCATCAGTAAAGGTTACATAGTATTCATAACCTTCTCCTGCTTAGATATTTAATGGCCAACATACAAGACTATGTACGAGTTTGAGGCATTGAGTGGCCCTTTCACCCTTCATTGAAAAGGGTCTATTGGTCATTTTACTTCTATACTAGATTCACATGTGGGTAGTGATCCCACACTTAAAGTTTGCAATGGACCATCCTTTGCAAGTCTTTTAATCCTGTCCAGACTGATGTGGCCAAGACGTAAGTGCCACAAATAGGTTAGATCGGTTGAGTCAAACTTCAACCTTTTACTATCCCTTTGTAAATCAGTATTTACTTTAGTGTCACATATCATTAGAACTATCAGCTTTTCGTAAAACGGTTATATATCAAACATGTAGTAGTAATTAAGGAATCATTTGTAAAAATACCAATATCTTTATCAATGAAATTCAAACTGAATTATTGCTCACATTAAACTAGCTACTGAAATAAGGTTCTTCCCAAAAAATGAGATATAATAAATATCACGTAAAACCATAAAACTATTATCGAAAGACTATTTAATAACTCTAACAGATACGACCGATACTAGTGCTCCATTTCCCTAACGAAAGCTGAACTCGCCCTCGTCAAACCTTCTGATTTTCCTGAACCCCTGGTGGGAACAACATATATGGTTAGTGGATTCAAAGTCTACAATCCACGAAAAAACACAGTTAGCCACATAACAGGTCTCAGTAATAAGTATTATAGTTTTAGATCTCAACTCCCTGAGATAGTCTGGGCAGTTACGTTTGCAATGGCCAGCGGCTCCACAATGGTGACACTTTTCTTTCGTCTTGTCCACTTTTGCAGTAGCCTTACCTTTCAGAACTTTCGAGTTCTGCTTCATAGCCTTCTTCAGACCTCTCCTATGTTTTTTTGATGCCATAGGTGGAAGGCTTGCTTTCAGCAAAGTTCACCTATCCAGTCTTCCTCTGCCCTTAAAAATAGGGTCTTAGTAGTTTTCAGTTCCTTCATCAACTCAGAAAGTGAGTACCTCGAATTATTCATCGAATAATTAAGTTTGAAGTTCTCAAAAGTGTCAGGCAGAGTCTCAAGGATCATATCAACGTATGTCTCGCCATCTACCTCAGCACCCATGATCTCCATCTCATTTAGATAACTAATGATCAACGTCATATGTTTTCTCACAGGAGTTCCAGGTTTCATCCTGCAGTTCATGAAGTTTCACACAACAACCTGTTAGGCTTGACAACCCTGATCTCCGAACATTTCGGTGATGTTCGACATCATATCATCGGCAGTTTCCATGTTCTGATTTTGTTGTTGCAACACGTTTCTAATAGCAGCCAAGATGTAACATATGCCGATTTCATCAAAACACAGCCAAGGAGCATAAACATCATTTTTCTCTTGAGTCGATTCAACAATGGGCTCAATTGGACAATGGGTGGTGAGCAAAACTTGTGCTTTTCTACCGTCAGCATGATATCCTTATTCCGTTTCCAATCCACATAATTTTCACCAGCAAGTTTATTCACGTTTAAGATAGTTGAGAGTGGGGATAGTGACATGATTACTGAAACGAATAAATAAAGTGGTGTAGATAAATACTCAATCATTTAGGAAAGTATGATGCATGATGTAAATACTTAAATATTTTAAAATCTAATAAAAATATTTTTTCCATGATGTGACGATTAACAATGATAGCTTGTCTCATTTAAGGACAACGTCCTTGCTACCTCCTATCGTATTGAGACTCCTCTCGTTTGGTTAACACTTCTCAAGATGTCATTACATCTATCTTAACCAATCACCAATGATTTTGGTCACCTTAGCCCCATTGACTAGCCCCTATGAGGGATTCCAATGTGTTTCGGTCTAAGTATTTAACCAACGCATCAATTTTAAAGGTTACCAAGAATTAACAGTCCGTCTAGGAACGGTCCTGCCTCATCACTTCTTTTACAAGTTTTAGTTTCTTAAGCAACTCGATGACTCAAAGCAACATGATTTTCAAGTTTCTCCCACTGGAGAGAGGACCGCTAGGGCGGCTTTAAACCATTCATCATGCCACAATTTCCTTTGTTTTTCTAAAAAATTATAACTTTTTATTAGTTTGGAAAAAATAAGTTTTGAAAATTATAAACTTTTATCAAATTTAATTCCCAATTTAAAATTTATAACTTTTATAAAATCCACATTGTATTTAAATTAAAACCCCTTTTAAATTAAACTACAATGATGCATGTACATGCAACGTGGTATCTTAATATTGGCATATCCCTATTTTTAATGACATATTATATGATGATGCGGGATTAATAAAAATCATCCATTCAAAATTAACCTCCGTATTGGCTCATTTTTAATTGCAACCCATAAAAGAATAATAAATAAATTATAATTAATTTAAATACTAGTCTTCATGGTATCTGTATTTGTCTCCTTGTCCTTCAGGAAGTTCTACAAGTTTTGTAACTCTTTACAAAAGTACAGTCTCATTTTAAAAATTCAAAATTTTGATCAAAACCCTTTAATTAAGAAAACTTTTTCCTAATTAAATAATCCCTTTAAAATCCATTTAAAATGTAAAATTCAAAAGATAAAATGATTAATTGATAACTATCTTTTGAATTCAAAATTCAAAAAATAAAATAGATAAAGTAGATAGTTATCTTTTGAATTCAAAATACAAAAGATAAAAAGAAAAAATAGATAATTATCTTTTGAATTCAAATTTCAAAAGATAAAAAGAAAAAAAGGATAATAATGTCTTGATGTCCGGTATCGTGCCCTGCGCGGTGACTAGGGTTTGAAAAACCTAGGCGATAACAATTATGGTTTAGAAAACCCGGTGATGTTTCACAAAAATCCTAATCTCCTCTTTTATCTTTTAAATTTTAAATTTTAGTTTTTAAATGGATAAAAGAGGGGCATGGCGGCGGGCGGCGGCAATCGGCAACGGTGGTAGCATCGACGTCTGCTGATGGCGGCGGCGATGACAAAGGTGACGGTTTTCTAAGGCGGCGACAGATTACATGGAACTTCAAAAAATTTTCAACTTTTGCAAAAATAAAGTACATAAAATCCTACACCTCAATTTTGGCATACATCAATTGTATGATTGAAAAACAAAACGCCTAGAGCCAATAGATCGGGATCCATTCATAAAACACATTAAAAACTATTTTGAATCTACCATATAAAAATATGCAAATATCAGAACATCTAATGATACATACATTTAATCACATAATATGCATAATCAATAAATCAAGGATCTACCAATTGGTGGATCGGGTTTATAATATATGGAAAAATCATTGAACCACGAATGATTCGTGGGCCTTTTACATCAACCAATTTAATCATATTAAATATTTAAAGCATACTACACATATTGTTTGCGGAAATATTACACTGCCGACATGCGGCCAATGCATGCTTGCATGAAATTTGATCAAGATCAAATTCTCAGCACGTACAAGTCTTAAGATGTAAGTTTATCACTGCTTCCCTACCCCCACCAGCGAAACGAAACTCATGAATGTTCGAAGAAAACATTTATAGTGATCGTGATGCAAGATGCTTCTTTTTAAGCTTAGTCTCAATTCAATCTATTATCTGCGAGGTGACATATTTATGACATGTTACAACGGTGGTTCTATAAGGCATGTAATGGGAAGCTTTCTAGCATCCTTCAAAATCTTATTCAAACATTCAGCGATGTTTGTAGTCATTATATTGTATCACCTTCTATCAAAATGGGAACGTGCCCACCTCTCATTGTGAGATATCTAGAAACTCAACTCCCCCTACCAACACGTATTGTGAGATATCTGGAAATTCACCTGTAAAATGAGTCATTAGTTGATGAAATTCTGATCAATTGTATTCCTTTGGTGTTTTAAGAAACAATGCGACCGCACCTTCCTTTTTATAAATTGATTTGATATTTTGGCCCAAATGGAAGATGCAAGCTCCATGACACACATTGGAAAAGATAACTTTTACAACATTTAGTATACTTATATTCCTGTTGGATATAAACACCAAGTCTTTCGAATCACTGATTACATCATAAAGTTTATGGAAGAACCATTCGCATGAAAAAATGAAAAACCAAGAAGGAGAAATGGAGTGGGCATGGAGGTTTTGAGTGTTAAATGAGTAGGTCCTTACATTTGATTGGACAGCTTGTAAGAAGGGCAATGGAGAAAAAGTGAAAAAGTGAAGGAAAAGTGGGCTAGAGGTCAGGGTAAGCAAAAATTAGTGTAGGGATTAATTTCTGCAAAATGGTTAGTGTAGGGGTTATGGATTCTCTGTCGTTAATTAATTTCTACAAATACTCATTTCCTTTTATAGGGAAATGGATTCTCTGTCGTTGGAACCCAACGCAAAGTCTGAAGTTTTTTTATTTCAAGCCATTCAATCAGATCTGGATGGCCTTGATCTCGTTCATCAATACTTGGAAAAACATAATATATTTTACATTTGATCCCAACGTCCACATTTCTTTAGACGGTTGGGATAGAACCTCGCCTCTGTAATTTGTCACCAACTGTAGAGGATCCTAATCCATTTCTGGTTTCAATTTATTTGATACAAAGAATAATGATTGGAGAAGAAAGATAAAAGAGAACATTTTTAGAGAGTTTGGCAGTGTTTTTGCTTAATTTTGAATTTAGAACTTCAACCTTGACCAGAACAAAATTACATAAGATGGAATGTAGACCTAAACTAAAACTTATGTCCGGCTTTAATGTGGCGAGCATACAAAAATTGAGCGATAGAAAGTGAAATAAAAAATATCTCAATCCTCTCATCTAGAAAGTAATGTCGAAAAGTGCAAACGAACCACCTCCAAGGTTCTACTTTACAAACAAAAATTAAAAATAAGTCTTGTATCTTATTGAAATATTTCAAAAAATAGTAACAAGGTTGGGAATTCTAATATACGGTTCTCCTTTTTTATAAAACTGCATCATAGCACCATTTCACTACATCATAAGATTTACTTGATTCTCCCAAAGCGCGTGGATGACCATTGTTTTAGCAAAAAACTAGCACAATACAAGTGTTGGGGGTCTTCCTAACCGAGGGAATCAGCTGGAGTGATGTTATGAAAGTTCATTCCTCTTGGTGAGCGTATTATTCCTTTTGAATGGAGCTCCTCATGGCCTCAATGTTTGCAAAACCTAGACAATGAACCCTAAAGGCAAGGAACCGGGGGTGTTGCCCTGCTTAAAGGCCTCTAATGCCTAAGTTAGTCATTTGTCGATATTTTAGCATAGTTTTCGTAGGGAGAGAAGATATACCTCTTTCGTTTGTTAGTAGATGTATTTATACCTTGGTCTTCACTGGGATGTGCGTGGATGACCATTTTTTTAGCTAAAAACTGGCACAATACAAGTGTGGGGGGTCCTCCTAACCGAGGGAATCAGCTGGAGTGATGTTATGCAAGTTTGTCCTCTTGGTGCGCGTATTATTCCTTTTGAATGGAGCTCCTCATGGCCTCAATGTCTACAAAACATAGACAATGAACCCTAAAGGTAAGGAAGCGGGGGTGTTGCCCTTATTAAAGGCCTCTAATGCTTAAGTCAGTCATTTGTCGATATTTTAGCATAGTTTTTGTAGGGGAGAGAAGATATACATCTTTCGTTTGTTGGTAGATGTATTTATACTTGGGTCTTCGCTGGGATGGAGTGTGTCAAAGAAGCCTCTGAGAGTCGTGCTGGAGTCGCTTCATGAGACACAAAGCCTGCCTGGACTGTCATTGATTGGATAAGGGAACTAATGGTTGATGTGCTTCTGAGGTAACATTTTGGAGACTGGTTGACTTTCTGCCATGTTGATTGGATCTGTTGTTAAATAAAGTTTTAAATTTTGAGGAAAAATCATCGAACCACAAACAGTTCGTAGGCGGAATATAAAAAAAATTTACGTCAACCAATTTAATCATATTACATATTAAAATCATACGTTCGATTATGCATACAAATTTAAACGTAGTCAAAAGATGTGGAAATAATTTTATACCTTTCTTGTATTGGAGGAATTCTGATTTGGTGGAATCCTATTAGTCGTCTCGCATTCTTTGTTCTTCGTAGAACTTGAATCAGTCTTCACACCAAAAACCACTCGTAGGATTCAGAAGTATATCTCAATTGGATGTTGATAAGGAATTGAGTGTGGGTTCTCAGAACAACTGGAGAAGAAAAATCAAACTTTTCCTTCTCCTATATAGATTTCGGCGGCAAGCAGGGGAGGGAGAAAAACTAGTTTCTACTCTATGTAATCACACACTGTGTTAGGGTTAGAAATGCAACCTTATTGTCATCTCTTATATAGTAATTACAGAATTGGCACATATACCCCTATATGTTAAATTACCAAAAATTCTCCCCTTAATCTATACTTTTGCTGAAAATTGCATATCTCCCTAGAGTTATGTTATGTCCAAATTCATCAATCAAATTGATAAATTTAAATTGATCTCCATTAATTAATTAATTTTATTTACTGATTATCCAATAATTAATTAATTTATTTGAACATTAATTACTTAGTTGTCATTAATTAATTGACAACACCCATCACATATGTGTTCGAGAAATATAACTTGGTCCAAAACACGCTTTTTGGTCCAACTGATGTTGTTTTTTATTCATGTTCTTATAAACTACTCCTGAGACTGAATGGACCCACATGAATAAAGCTATATGACTCAAATAATCAATGAATTTATTTCCATAAATTCTCAACCTATTTAATCCTGACATCATACGACTCGACTATAGGTCCAATGCCGAATCAACTGTCGATTCATGAGTGCTACATTTTCTGTTAGTATAAATAAACACTTTTATTTCATGGTCCACAGAATATTTTAACATATTACCCTTCATGAATATCAATAACAAGAGAGGGATATAAAATTACCATTTTAACCCTCTTGTTATTATTTCCTTATCTCCTTCATTGACAGTGAATAATAAAGGCATAATAATGAATTATCTCGTATAATTCTTCATGTCTTATTCAATGATTCATTTCATTGAGTACAAGCCAGGTTAATTTATTCACATATCCATCAATAAAGCATAAGGTGATATTATTGCATATTGTAATCTAACCATGAATTTTCATAGTTGTGAATCACGCAACTCCAACATAGTTGAATCACGATCCCAACAGTCAAGATATTGTCCAGAAATTCGAACTCACTCCTTTGTCGTATCAAAGATCATAACTAACTATGTCAAATTTTGTATTCAAATCAGGATTAATGTAATTATGAAAATACCATTATGGTGTAACAATTAGATTTAGAGCTACATAAACGGCTTTACTCCAAACTAATTTGTTACTATTCTATTCAACATGTCTAGGTCAACTGTTAGAGTCTCCACTCCCATACCCCGAGACAAGCATCCTTTGGTTCATCCTAACGATCATAATCAGACTCGATTGCTCAGTCGATCCTAAGACTGCAAATTACGTTCTAAACTATTTCAGAAGAGTTTATCTAGATGACCTCTCAATCTTTACTCTTCTTATGTTGACAATAGTTCCAAGACTTGAGTAAATTATAAACACAATTTAATTAATAGAAAAACATTCATCATTCATTCATTAAATTATGTAATATAAAATGTTTGAGAAATAACTAAATACTCATAAATAGTTATTACACCCTACTTTATGGACATAATTCCAATATTTGTTGGATGATACTTTTGGCAGGTGATGATGACTTTGTGCTCAGGGTTAACGGAGCTCTCTCGTGAACTTTGATATTTTATAGGTGCTCGGTTCTATGCAACCTAAGCTTCCTTGAGGTTGACTAGTCGAGGTTGTCCTTCTCCTTAGAAACTTTCTTTCTTCATAGGCTTCTCAATGTGGAATGACACGTGTTGTCAGGTTATTGGAGGTTAGAGAAATACCCATAACAACCACCTTGTAGGTGAAGGAATCAATGCAACGAAAAATATTAGATCTTGAAAAAATTCGAGAAACAACCATCTATATGGATTAGGAAAAATACTTTTTGAAGTGTGATGACCAAAACATCATAGTCTTCCTTACTATTTCTCGAACTGTTAACTAAAACTACGAGCGGGTAGACACTCGAACGAAATGAAAACTAATTCCAATTCTTATTTTCCTTGTCTTCCTTGAAAAACTTAGAAAACAAAACGAAGAAAAAAATAGTTTTTTTATATATTAAGAACTTATCATGCCTTTCACACCATGTGTTGCAATTTAATATAACTCATGGCACAGCAACAGTTAGGAATTAAATTCTCAGGCATAATATGTGCGTGTGTGTGGACGCGCGAGCGCGCGTGCATGTTTAAATTTATTTGGTTACATAATTAATAAAATATACATATTAAAACCATAATCAAATTTATTATTTATTAATTATGATTAAGTCCATTATAAAATCGTAATTGAACTCCAAAAGTATATTTTATATTAATCGACTTAATTATCTCATTGACCTATTATTCATCATGTATCATCTGCTTCTCACGTTCCGTGAATAGCCGGGACATTGAGGAATATCCAGAAAAGCATTTAGTGAATCGGTCTGATTCTATCTCTGTTCGTTCCGTTTGAAGAAAGGAAGGATCCCAAAGAATTGATCTTTCTTTTAGTTGTTGAATCTCTCTTTGATTGATCAATGTGTGATATTCCAAATCCTCATTACTAATGGAATCAAAATGATCTCTGGATTGATCAGAAGATCCTTTTAATTGGCTAGAATCTGTTACTTGAACGAAACTAGATCTTGTGGAATCATATTGAATATTTGACAATACATTTCGTGCCTTGCTAAAAAACAGATCCTTGTTTACCAACCACACATTGTCTAACCAAATCCAATTCTCTCTCGATATGTTCCTGAAAAATCCGATTCTTGCGGATTCTTCCCCCAACTAAAGAAGAGATCTTGGCGGAATTGCCACATATGAAATTGAACACAATTTTGCAAAGAAATAGCCCACTTGTTTCTCGAGAAGAGATGGGAAACATGCTCAATATCATTTGATTGAATAATTGACCCAACTGCTTGTTGTTTGAAGAAGCCCTCCACTTCAATTGGTATTTTTTCACGAAAAGCAAACATGAGATAACAAATCCAGTCTTTCACTAAGATTTCGAATAGCTGTCCTGAATTCAAGTTGATTATGTTTCACCTCTTCCTCTGAGAAAGAAGATCAAACAATTCCCAATCATGGTCCTTGCGGATCTGATCATCCATATAATATACAAAAAGAAACTCCAGATATTTGATATCTTTCTCTTTGAATGAGATCTCAATTCCAGCGACGGTTTCATTAGATATCTTACAACTGGAATCCCTCTTTTTTCTGATCCAGTTCCTCCACCACCGTGAACCCCAGTTAGATTCAGGTATGATACACTTTTTAGTTATTGGGAGAACCCATGTACTCTCTTTCGGATCAAGGAAACAACTTTCAGAGATCTTTTTTCCTTTTGGAAGATACAGGAGTGAAACAATCAACCTATTGATATTGGAAGAGCCAAAAGATTCTTTTTTTTCTTGGCATTTCACCTTAAAATAAGAAATTGTATTGATACTAGGTATAAAAAACATAGTAAATAAAAAGAAATAAAAATAGAAATGGATAAAGAAATAGTGGGTTCCATCGTTTCTATGATTAGTTCTTAAACGGTGAGGTCCTCTCTATACATCAGAGCTCCTTCTTTTCTTTCATTGGTTAACTTGTACAGTTCACCCTCTTCTGCTCTACCCATGAATTATCTAGGAATCAGTCTTTCATAACGAGATCTACCTATACAGTAACAATATTTAATTAGGGAGATTAGCTGGGTAGCTGACCCTCTTAGTCCGTTCTTGTAAGAATAAGGGAATAATCCTTCTGTTAAATATGATTTCCTCTACTTAATGGATAAGCATTTGTTACCAATGGTGAATTCTTTCTCATCTTCAATAGAAAATTGAAGTGATTGGATTTGCACTAATAGAAACCATAAATTTGATACACAATAGAAGGATACGAGAAATCTTTTTGATTTATTTTTAGATAGTGAATGTAATTCTTCTACCCCTACGTAATATATTATCGTTTATAGCTAGATTAATATTTACACACATCTTGGTATACTTAGGTTACAAATTTGTTATATCAGTCAACTATGATAAATTTCATACTTGGTGACTCAAGTAACAAAAACTCGAGTATTCCATCATAGATTCTAAGCGCTTAGTTAAATGTGACCATATAAATCAATTACCTAAGGGGTACCATGTCACTTAATTAAAAGTGTCCATGGATTCTCTTATTGAGAATATATGGACTCACTATCTAATAACTTAGTCGTCCAACATGCGGAATATATTGACTCATACAGTCTCATTCTTAATAGATCAAAATAACTAAGATATTAAATATGAGCTTATAGCTCTCTCTAGATTGGGAGCATTCATAAAATAATAGTAATGAGACTTGATTTTAATTTGATAGTACTTACTTAAAATTGGACTCATAAGTCATTTCGATGCATTCACCAGTACATTAACTAGGTATTCCACCTAGTGACCAAGGCCAATGTTTTTTAGGAAACAATCCTAACAATCTCCTACTTGCCCTAAAACATGTCTATAGCCAGCTTAACCTCTACGCTCTCTGCATATTATCCAAAGACTTTTGTGGTTAAAGTATTTGTAAAAGAGTTTGCTTGGTTCTATCGTTGAAGTAATATAATTGAAAACTTGAATCCATATACCCAACTGATATGAGATTCTTATCATGAGAGAAAAGAACATAATCTCTCATTCTCCTAACATACACAGTTATCCAATGAACTCTTCTTGGATTTGACTGATATTGCTGACTAATCCTACTGCAAAATCTACATCTGATGTATATTATATAACATACTTAAGACCTTCCACTACTAAAATAAGGAGTTATCTTCATGTTATTTGTTTCATCCTATTTGATAAGACACAGATAAAATACATAGGTTCCAAACCTAAAAGAGAAATAAGCCCTTCTTTGGAATCACACATATATACAACATATTATTATCTACGCAGTTTAGGATAAGCACGTCATTCTATATTTGTCTCGAAAAAAACTTAATTCTTAGAATGAAAATCGCTTTTCCAAGGTCTCTTATACCATAAATTCAGACAAATATGACTTTATCATTGACATTTAATTCTACATTGTTCCTAATGATAGATTGTTATCTACATAAGACACCAAGAAAATCATTATGTTTAATTCCTTTCTCTTGTACTCACATGGCTCATTATGACCTTGATCAAAGCCAAAAGCTTGATTAGTGATCAACATAATGTTGTAAGTCCTTAATGCATGCTTAAGTCCATAACCAGGCTAACGCATTATGTACATCATAATTCATGGTTTTTAGTGACAAATCCATAAATTGAGACATAAAGATATTCACTTCAAATTTGTCATACAAGATAGCATTCTTAACATCCATTTTATAAAACTCATAAATGAGATGAGTGCTGCAATGGAGACAATATATTTATAGACATCAGCATAACTATTCGTGAAAATGATCTGCTATACTTAATATCCTCTCTCTAAGTATGTGATTTCGCAATAAGTCTAGTCTTGAAAATTATGACCTTGCATCTACATCTCGCTTTGTCTTGTAGATCTTCGGCACCCAATAATCTATAAGCTTCTACAATATTTCATACTCTATTAGAGTAACTAAAATCATTTTCAAATTTCATTACTTAAATCCATTGATTTACTTTGCATCATTTACTATGCAACTACTAGAATTTGAGTCATGTTCCTCTTACATGAACTCGAAAGCCTCTCACTTGAACATGAATCTATTAGTTAGTCGTGATCCCCTCCCACTACGACATAGTGATTCTAGTCTAGCTCATGTTCTGCCATGATTACCATACTAGACTCTCCTCGGAACATTTATTTTTAATATGAATGGGAAATGTTCCCACTATAATAAGGTTATGTAGTACTAGGAAGTACTTGATTCTTATTCTCTTAACTAACTGGATTCTAATTAACTTCTAAACTTATCTATTACCTACCAGATTGCGTGGCACATGCATTATCAGAAAATTCTTCTAAGTTTGTGTTGCGTCTAGATATTGCTTTTGAAATAAACTCTTCTTCCAAAAATACAATGTTTATACTCTCATTACTGGTACTATAAAAATGCATAACCCAAATTCTTTTTTACATAGACTACAATTAGATATCATTTTCATCTACCACCTAGCTTAGGAGCATTATGTACCTAGTGATGGTTACACTGACCTTGTGTACCTATCGTGTAGTCCACACGATGAGTACTACTCGATTCTTCACGATCATCATGAACCCATCGTGTAGTCTACACGATCATCGTGTACACTTTAATTCTTTGATCTTATGTCTGCCTTGAATTTTTCATAGGTTATGACATCATCAATGATGCAACTACGAAATGTCCATGACGTTACCATAAATCCCAAAGCAAGGGTAAATGCAAAGTGCAGTACCCATATGTTAGAGGTTATCACGAAGAAGCTGACAACGACTCAACTATCCCTATTTAAGGAGACAGCTTTGGCCATCTCCTGGATCTCCCATCCATGAAGTTTTCAGCCACTGTCTGCTACCAGGTGCTGGCTTGGGAGGCCGAATATGTGAACGACACTCCATCTGAGGAGGAAATCTCATTTCTCTGTGCTTCTCCAAGAAGGAGTTCTTGCTGATGACTAGACTAAAGTTCGGTGAAGCCCGAGATGAGAAGAAGTCCTGTGGCCCCAACAAACTATTTGGACATCCACATATATAAAGATAAGGGTAATCCTAAAAAATAAAATAGGTCGATTAAATATCTAAACATAGATCTCATTATGTTCAAAAAGGTTATGTTTTTCTATATTGTTACACCATGTTGGACATAGTGATCTTAAAGCATGTGTTTAGACAATTTTAATATGAAATTACATTTTTCTTATAATTATTCTTTTAAATTATTGTTGAATAATTTATAAATAAATATCTAAAAATTTTATATTCATTAATGAGACTATGATCTTGCATATGTACGAGATTGACTTGGAAGATCTTGTTGTGAATCTCGCAGTCTGTTGTTCATGGGATTAGAAGTTCATTGTTTACAATGACGCTTGATAAGACTACAAGAGGCATAGCGCTTATATTTGTATGTCTTTGATTTTATGTATAGATATATAATGAATCCGATGAGAAAAAGTGTCTTTATATATTTATACATAAAATACTGTGTGGGTGTTTTTGCATTATTTATTATATATTTTGATATGTATGAACGAATGGATGGTTATGTGGTTTAATCATGAATCGTTAATTGTATGGTGACTTTTGGGTTTAGGCTTTGTTCTTTATTTTCCCCAGATCTTGGAATTTGGTAATTTTTATTTTGAATATTACGTTGTAAAAATTTTGTATGCAAGAAGATGAAGAACGCACGAGAAGAACGAGGTGAAGAAAAGGGAAATAGGAATTCCGGCACTGGCAACGACAATATGGTTGCCAGAATTGGCGCCTCCGGCTTTGCAACGGCAGAATTACCACTGGACAAATCGGCAGCCACACGGTGGTTGCACTGCCAGTGGTGAATGGGCAGCCGACGACGGTGGTGGGAGTGTCCCACTACCACTGGTGATAGCAATCATTGTGATTGCCAAGGTATATTTCACAGAAACCCTGATACCGTGTTGCCCCTTCCCTGCCATGCTTCACGAAAACCTTAATCTTACCATTTAATTTTAAATTTTGAATTTTAAAAGGATTGTTATCCATTTTAATTTTTTAAAATTAAAATAAATAATTGATTGGGTTGGACCCAAGTTTGATGAGTCATCAAATTGTTTTTGACTAATCAAAATCAATAAATTTTAAAAGGATAATTAATGAGATTATTTAATTAGAAAAAATAGTTTAGCCTAATCAAAAGAGTTTAGATCAAAGCTTGAAGATTATGAAGGTGGACCTCTGGGGGAGAATGAGCTATTTTGGAAATATGTATTCTTAAAATCTATTTTGTAATTATTTCAATTTTAAAAGGTCGTAATTTAGAAATACCCAATAGTCACTTGGTTCATCATTTTTTTAATTATTTAAGTAAATCTTTATTGATTTGATTGATAATATGACCGTGCATTAGTTGATCACATGCCGTACATGAAATCCCCCACAGTTTTATTTAATCATGCATCTCATCAGTAGAAACATGATTGATAATGACTCTCCTAATGTGTTTATATGAGTTGCTTTGAGAATCCAATTGCATGTAAACTGCTTAATTTTAATTTGTTAAACTTGGTAATCACATCACACTAAAGGCCTTAGTAACATTTAGGATAACCGACTTTATTAAAAGTGTTTTATTAAAGTTTGATGAATGCTATTAATTAATTATTCTAGGTTTACCTAATTTTGACTTAGACTCTTTAGAAGGTCAAATGAACTTAGACCAATTAGATTGGATTAATAATTAATTTTATATTCATAGGGTTATTTTAACTAGTAATTAATTTGAAATTAATTCAATAGTTAAAATTGAAAAACATCAATTATAAAATAGTGAGTGGGAGAAGGTTGACATGTCAATGTAACCTATGGTCTATGTTATTAGTACAAACACCGTGAGATACATAGAGGGCCTCGAGATGGCTTTGTTTTCATCCCCCGAACTGTATCAATATCAAGGTTAAACTTCTTAAGAAGATAGGACTAAGTGATGTAGTTTAGACTTGACCAACCCTAAGGCGGTATATTCTAAATCAAGTCATGGAATCTGAAATAACGAGTTAAATCACAAAGTCACAATTAAGCTTTGAGTGGATAATTGTGACTTGGCCAAATAAGCGGTACCTTATTATTAAAAGAGAAAATATGAGATATTTTAAGTTTTAATAAATAAGGATGAGAATGTCTCATAGACAGTTTAAAATTAATCAGACCGACCCTAAGGCGGCATATTAATTGTTAGGTTACGTTATCGTGGATTAGTAGTTGTTAAGTTTATGTGTTTGATATATTGCATTCATGCATCACCTTTACTTTCCAAATTTCTTGATATTTATTTCAATTATATTGAACGATGTATGTTTTAATTTTCAGTTATTATGATGTCTACCATACGCTACCCCATTCTTGCTTTTCTTGCACTCAAAAAAGTACATGGTGATAACATTATAAGATGGAAATCAAATTTGAATCTAATGCTAATATGTTAGAACCACAAGTTTGTCCTTATCGATTCATGCTCTAAAAATCTTGCTGACGATGCCCTAAAAAATGTTCAGGACAAATATGATGCTTCGATCATAGATTCAAGGGCTACCATTGATGTTATGAACAAGTTGCAATTCAACAAAACCCCATTCTTGAATGAGCTGCAGACTTTTGAGTCACTCAACTAGAGTATGACCAAAGAGGGTGATGTAAATGTTGCTGAGCAAAAGCCTTCTTCCCTTATTGTTAATAGTAATAAAAGGAAGAAGAACAATGGTAAAGACAAAAGTAAGAATAAGAAAAGAAAGAAAGCTGAGAAGAAAGGCCAAGAAGAGTAAGAAAGACAACAACTCCAAAAAGCAAGAACCAAGGGAAAATGTTTCCAATGTAGAGTTGAAGGTCAATTGAAGAGATATTGTAACAAGTATCTCTCCGAGCTGAAAAAGAAAGGTAAATATGATTTACTTATACTTGAAACTTGTTTAGTGGAATATGATTTGTCATCTTGGATATTGGATTTAGGAGCCACTAACCATCTATATTCTTCTTTGCAGATGCTTGATTTGTCAAGGGAGCTGGCTGATTCTTCTTTGCAGATGCTTGATTCATACAGGGAGCTGGTTTGATTCATCAAGGTGATAATGAGAGTTGGCAGTGGTGCGCTCATGTCAGCAAAAGCAATGGATCCATTTAAGCTTTGGAAATAATTTTCTTGTTTTGAACAATGATTATTTTATTTCTAGTTTTTTAAGAAATTTGATTTCTTTATCGTTACTGCATGAATTATTTGATATTTCTTTATCAATAATCAGTTATTATTTCAAAGAATGGATTCAATATTTGTCATGCAAAAGTTTTGAACGGACTGTATATGCTTAAACCAACTGAACGTGCATTAAATAATTCATAAGTTTTTAAAGTAACAAATCCTAAAAGTAACAATGACAAAGAGTTTCTCATGATGATGACACGTATCTATGACATCTTAGGTTGGTACATATTAATCTAGATAGATTAAACCAGTCAAAAAAACATGCTGCTTTGAGAGAACTAAAAGTTGTGACTCTTCCAGTTTATGAATCTTGTCTAGAGGGTAAAATGATCAAGCTCAAGAAAGGGCCAAAGAGTCAAAGAACCAGTTGAGCTCGTACATAGTGATGTCTATGGATCGATCAATGTACAAGCTAGAGGTGGGTATGGGTATTTTGTCACATTTATTGGCGATATGGTTATACTTACCTAATGCATAGAAAATCTGAAACTTTTAGAAAGTTTAAAGACTTCAATGTCGAAGCTGAAAAGCAATTAGGTGAATTTTTTCGAACATTTGGATCAAATCAAGGTGGTGAATACTTGGATTTAAAATTCAAGAACTACCTACTGGAGTATGGCATTCTATCCCAACTCACAGCACCTGGAATACCACGATAAAATGGTGTTTTAGAAAGGAGAAACTAAACCCTATTAGATATGGTTAGGTCAATGTTAAGCTACTGATCACTATCACTCACATTCTGGGGATATGCACTTCAAGAAGAAACCTATATTTTCAATATAGTGCCTTCTAAGTCTATAAGCAATACACCTTTAGAGTTGTTGAATGACTCCAAACATAGTTTGTGTCATTTTTGTATATGGAGGTGTCCAACTCACGTTCTTAGACCCAAAACTAAAAAGTTAGACTCAAAGTCTGAAGTATGTATAGTGGAATATGATTTGTCAATATGATTTACTTATACTTGAAACTTGTTTAGTGGAATATGATTTGTCATCTTGGATATTGGATTTAGGAGCCACTAACCATCTATATTCTTCTTTGCAGATGCTTGATTTGTCAAGGGAGCTGGCTGATTCTTCTTTGCAGATGCTTGATTCATACAGGGAGCTGGTTTGATTCATCAAGGTGATAATGAGAGTTGGCAGTGGTGCGCTCATGTCAGCAAAAGCAATGGATCCATTTAAGCTTTGGAAATAATTTTCTTGTTTTGAACAATGATTATTTTATTTCTAGTTTTTTAAGAAATTTGATTTCTTTATCGTTACTGCATGAATTATTTGATATTTCTTTATCAATAATCAGTTATTATTTCAAAGAATGGATTCAATATTTGTCATGCAAAAGTTTTGAACGGACTGTATATGCTTAAACCAACTGAACGTGCATTAAATAATTCATAAGTTTTTAAAGTAACAAATCCTAAAAGTAACAATGACAAAGAGTTTCTCATGATGATGACACGTATCTATGACATCTTAGGTTGGTACATATTAATCTGGATAGATTAAACCAGTCAACAAAACATGCTGCTTTGAGAGAACTAATTCCAGTTTATGAATCTTGTCTAGAGGGTAAAATGATCAAGCTCAAGAAAGGGCCAAAGAGTCAAAGAACCAGTTGAGCTCGTACATAGTGATGTCTATGGATCGATCAATGTACAAGCTAGAGGTCGGTATGGGTATTTTGTCACATTTATTGGCGATATGGTTATACTTACCTAATGCATAGAAAATCTGAAACTTTTGGAAAGTTTAAAGACTTCAATGTCGAAGCTGAAAAGCAATTAGGTGAATTTTTTTGAACATTTGGATCAAATCAAGGTGGTGAATACTTGGATTTAAAATTCAAGAACTACCTACTGGAGTATGGAATTCTATCCCAACTCACAGCACCTGGAATGCCACGATAAAATGGTGTTTTAGAAAGGAGAAACTGAACCCTATTAGATATGGTTAGGTCAATGTTAAGCTACTTATCACTATCACTCACATTCTGGGGATATGCACTTCAAGAAGAAACCTATATTTTCAATATAGTGCCTTCTAAGTCTGTAAGCAATACACCTTTAGAGTTGTTGAATGACTCCAAACATAGTATGTGTCATTTTTGTATATGGAGGTGTCCAACTCACGTTCTTAGACCCAAAACTAAAAAGTTAGACTCAAAGTCTGAAGTATGTATATTTGTTGACTTTTATAGTCACAAGGATCAAAAGGTGTTTGTATCGACAAATGCCACTTTCCTTAGAAAAAAGTAGTTCTCGAAGAATTAGCATCTGATAAGATCAAACCACCTTCATCATTAACTAATAAATGACAAACCATAGAAACTATTATTCCTGTTTAGAAAACCCTGATGCAACGTCGTAGTGGGAGGATTGTAAGACAATCTATTCGCTATGAACTAGAGGCACATGTCCTAGTGTTTGACACTAATAAGGATGATCCATTAACCTTTAAAGAGCTGATAGAAGATTCTGAAAAGGAGAAATGGTAAGATGCCATGAACCAAGGAATGTAATGATGTATTCCAATTCTGTCTGAGAGCTTGTAGATCCAGCTAAAGATGTGCAAATGGGAAAGTAGAGACTTTCAAGGCACGGTTAATAGCCAAGGGCTATACATAAAGGGAGGGAGTCAATTATGAAGAAACATTCTCTCATTTGGCCATGCTAAAATCCATTCGCATCCTTTTGTCCATAGCTGCTAGTTTTGATTATGAGATATGGCTAATAGACGTCAAGAGAGTTTTTCTGAATGACTCTATTGAAGAAAACATCTATACGATGCAACCAGAAGGGTTTGTACAAAAGGAAAAAGATCAGAAAGTATGCAAGTTGCTTAAATCCATGGCTTTACTTCAGACTAAAAAAGAAATAACAATGCCTTTTCATTGCATCAAACATGATGATCTGAATAGAAAATTACCGTTGTTATTGAGAATTTGAGAGTTAATAAATGGCTGAAAGAAACTACTTATTTCATTATTAGTTGGTAATTTGGTATGTTGATTGTCATTCCTTGGATGCTCAAAAGGTATATAAGTAGGTTAAGTCTTTCATTATATTATTGTTCTTGTGCGTTGTGTTTGTTATTGTTTTAATGTCTAATTATGGCTGTTTTGTTGAAAACTCTCTATTATTCAGTTAAAATGTTATTAATTAATCTATTTTACTGTGTAACGGCAGGTTGATTACCAAAGACACTCCAGCCACAACTTGCATAGGTGCCCTTTCTTCTTTTGGAAGTTTTAGAACTATAAAGAAGGGAAAAATAAAATATAGACACAATTCTTATATTCTGACCTTTTGATATTAGCTATAGATAAAAGTCTTGCAATTCTTGTTTGGGTTATATTTTCCCTATACATTTTAAATTAATGTTCATTTAATTGATGCATCCTAATAATTTGTTTAATTGAAAACTTTGTTCTTCTAGACTTGTTGCATATGATATTGTAGTACATCATCTATTTTGGTTGCTTTCCCCAAAAGATACAGAGTGGAATTATAATATTAATAGTTATATGTTGTTTCTATTGTAGATGAATTTGGGACTTAGACACCCATAATCTCTCTCCATCAAAATTAGCTAGACCATCTTGTTGTATTCTGTTATTATTATTTTCTTTATCTTTGGACTTTTTATTACTAACAGATCTCAAATAGTGTCATTCCCATGGACATAGTTGCTTGTTTACTCTATAATTGATTGTTATCAGATTAGACCGATCGAGCAAAAGTCAGATTGAAATTTTTTTTTTGGGGGGGGGGGGGCGTAAAAGCTCATAGAGGAATGTTGAGTATATTGACTTTATTTTTTGGTTTTTTCTTGCATGTTAGGTTTATTAATCATTAGAAATGCTAATTAATTGTTTCTTTAAAACTCATTTAGCCGTATGTGATCATGTGTTCTTTTTTTTTCGATTTTATAAGTTGAAAGAAAAATAAAAAAGGATAATTATCTCTACTTACATTTTTTGTAAGTGTTTCATTATTTATCTATATAGTGTCACCCAACTAGATAATGAATGTTGCATGACATTATTGCCTTTCAGAAAAAGTTGAATGAGTTAAGTCAAGGTGCATCATTATCTGGGACACAGAATTTGGCTAACGATTATTTATCTCAAGTTCTTGGCCCTGAGAGACATGGATGACTTAGAGCGTTTTGAAACAGGCTGACTCTTACTAAACATTCCATTTTATCTCAAAAGAATCGCGCCTACATGAAGCTTCTAAAAGATCATATCGAAGTGAAGAACAAGTTTGATCATATGCAAAACCTTATGGAGTGCATAGTGAAGATGGTATACATAAATATGTAAATAGTGAATGTAGTTGACTTTCCCAATTAGTATAATTTCATACTCTAATATAAATTAATTTTCAGCTTCACCGTAATGAAGGACCATCCTTTTCAGACATGCCATCACCCTCGGTAAATTTTAAATCTTTTATTTGTTTGCACATGGAGCTTTACTATTGGTAATTGATGATATTCTATTATTAATTATAGAGTGTGAATAATAACTTGCACATGAGAAAGTTGAAGTTATTAGATTGTATTGGATCAAAAGAGGTAGTTGCTGAAGGACGTTGGTCTTCAAGTGATCCAAAAGACTTTGTTCATCATGTGCCTCTTGGACTTGATGCCACGAGAGTTTGGATAGATCTTGCAATAAAACCAGAAGCTTACTTATGGAGGTCTACGTCTTCAATGAAATATATTAAAGATGCAGTAGGTAGCAAAGTTTCATGGCCCATTAATAGAATTGTCCCATTTTAAGTACTTCTTTTCCAACTACTGTTGGTTAATATTTTGCTGGACATGATTGAAATTAGGTTGACTAGAGTTTGATTATTGGCTTCATTAGTAGTGTTAATTAAGATTGGAAGAAAAAAGGTGGTGGTGGTTATAGGTATGATGATTAGTATTGTGGGAGTTAGAAATGTGGGCTAACATAAATGTTGGACATGATTGAAATGCTGGGGGGGTGCTAGCCATGTGCATTGAAATGTTAAGATTTGCATATATGTTCTTGCGTTTGTATTAGATTTGTTATGTTGGTGGGTTTGGATTTTGAATACTATGTTAAACTTTTCTAATATGATGATTAGTATTGTGGGAGTTAGAAATATGGGCTGACATAAATGCTGGACATGATTGAAATGCCGGGGGGTGCTAGCCATATGCATTGAAATGTTGGATTTGCATTTATGTTCTTGCATTTGTGTTGGATTTTTTTATGTTCGTGAGTTTGGATTTTGAATATTATGTTAAACTTTTCTAATATGATGATTAGTATTGTGGGAGTTATAAATGTGGGATGACATATATGCTGGACATGATTGAAATGCTGGGGGTGCTAGCCATATGGATTGAAATGTTGAATTTACATTGTGTTCTTGCATTTGTGCTGGATTTGTTTATTTGGTGAGTTTGGATTTTGAATATTATATTAAACTTTTACTATAACAAGTCTCTATATTTTTGTCTTTGATAAATTTTCTTTCCTTTTTGGTTTTGATACATCTGTTTAACCCTTTAGGCTATAAGTGTGGAATAATAATTAATTTGTAGCTTCTTTGCATTTATGCATTCTTTTGGTAATTTATAAGTTTTGATATATGTTCATTTAGATATTTCTAATGGGTAGATAACCCAAAAAACTGAGTATGAAGGCTAGCAGTTGCCTTGTGGTTTTCTGAATCAACCATATTCATGTGCATATAATTTGAACAAATGAGACGAATAGAAGCTACTGGAAAATAGCACAAGGAAGAAACCATACATGTAGAACATAAAGGATGGTTGTTTTAGTGGTAGAGAGTACCAGCCCCCTAGGAGAGAGTAAAAAAGACTTAATTCATTGTTGTTGTCTACATTAGTCATAGTGACAGAGCAAAGAACAATAGAGAATGAAATGCATCGTGAAGCTCATAATAATTTCATATACAGGACAAACCAAATTTGGTGTCTTAACTTTACTTTTGACTTATTCTCTCTCCCTTATTCTTAAACCTTAATTTACGTCCTCAAGGTAGCATGGATGATTTAAACAGATGTTTGAATTTTGAATGTATTGGTTGGTCTGGCAGATTTTTGGTGTAGTTTGCTTTGTCCTATAATATGATCCCTGATATTGGGTGTAGTTTGCTTATATTGTTTTTTCTAACTTGCTATTATATATGCATTTTCAAGGATAGAACATAGATGCATGGAAAGTATGTATTTCAAGAAATATGATTTTGCAATCTAGATTACAATCTTATAGATCAACATGTCTGGTATTGAACTATAACAATTATTTTTTTCATATAGGTCCACCAAAAATACAACAAACACATAGTTATTCTGGTAGTGCGTGGTTCCACATAGTGATGGGGAATATGATTCCAACTGGAAGACATGGAAGTTCTTTGATGAAAACTTTGGCTTGTATTTGTGATATTTAGTACAACACAAAATATTTGTAATATGTGATATGAACACTTTGGAATGCTATTGTAGGGTTTTTATGGACATTTGATATTGTATTTGATATAGATCTTTATTAGTAAATTTCTTTAATGAAATATTTTAAATTAGTGATTTAATGGATGATCTTTATATTATTTGTTTTATACATTAGCATAAATTATTTATAGCATTTGAAACCCTATAAGAGAATATAATAGCGTAAAGAAGCACAATAGGAAAATGCTTTTAACAACTTAAAAAAAGCTATCATACACGTTTCATAGCATTTAAAAAATGCTATTTAACCTTTTATAGCGTGTTTTAAATGCTTAGAAAGTGTCCTATTGCGCTTGTTAACATTTCTATTACGTTTAAAAAATTCTATAGAAAGGTACAATAGCGTTTTTTAAATGTTGTAGCATACCAAGCGCAATGGCATACTTTCTATAGCGTTTAAAACACACGATTGTAACCATTCTATAGCATTTTGTAAACTCTATAGAAAGTGTCCCTTTGCGCTTGGTAACCTTTCTGTAACATTTAAAAATGCTAAGAATGGTTACAATAGCATTTTATAAACGTTATAAGTGTCCCATCATGCTTGGTAACCTTTCTATAGCATTTAAAAAATGCTTTAGAAAGGTTACAATATTGTTTTATAAACGCTGTTATAAGTGTACTACACGCAATGGCATACTTTCTATAGCATTTAAAAAATGCTATACAAAGGTTACAATAGTGTGTTTTAAACGCTATAGAAAGTGCCATTGTTGGTACGCTTATAATAGCATTTATAAAATGCTATGGAAACCTTTCCATAGCATTTAAAAAATGCTATCGAAAGGTTACAATAGCGTTGTTCAAACGCTTTTTAAAGTGGTTATGATAGCGTTTAAAAATGCTATCGTAGTGTTTTAGTTTTCATAACTTTGGCAGACATAGTGTTAAAAAAATGTTATGAAAACCTTATGATAGAGTTTTTTGGCCATTATCGTAGCCTATTTTTGTTGTAGTGACTGATTCTGATTTTCCATTAGATAGGGATAGTCGAAAGTTAACGTCTGGATTGCTATTCACCCTAGGTGGATTAGTTGTAGTCTGGGAAGTATTAAAAAATCTAGTACTGAAGATTCCACTATGGAAGTCGAATATAGAGTGGCTTGTGAAGCTACAAATGAAGCAGTATGGCTTAGAAAGTTCTATATTGATCTTGAAGTAGTTCCAGATATGGATAAGCCACTGGTCCTGTACTGTGACAACAATGGGGCGGTAGCTAATTCCAAAGAACCGAGGAGTCATAAGAGGGGAAGCACATTGACTAGAAATATCATCTTGTATGAGAGATCATGCATTGAGAGAATGTGACTATTATGATGATAGCGTATATCAGAACCTGGCTGATCCTTTTATGAAGGAGTCATTTGATGGTCAAGTGTGAACTATGGGGTTGAGAGAGATGCCGCATTTTCTTTAGGGTAAGTGGGACATTGTTGGGCATAATGCCCTCAAAGCATGTGTTTAGACAATTTTAGTATGAAATTATATTTTTCTTATAATTGTTCTTTTAAATTACAGTTGAATAATTTATATATAAATATATGAAAATTCCACATTCATTAATGAGACTATGATCTTGTATAAGTACGAGAGGATTAAGATCATAGATAATGAATAAAATAATCCACAACATATTAAAGTATGAAATCTTTGATGAATGGTTTTTAGTACAGTTCACTAAACATTTTGAATGCATGTGATCTAGATATGGATCACTGATGTAAATAGACATCTTAGTTAAAATATTTTATATAATTAGATTATATAGGACATGACCTATCAAGATTAATATCTTTATTAACTTATAGTTAATCATAAAGATTTAATACTCATCAAAACTGAGTATCATATGTAGATCAGTCTGAATATTGAATAGTCATGAACTTTTATGCATGTCTACTGGATCTTTCGATTCACTCGTTAAAGTTTTTTTGTAAAACATTCTAGTAACTTTTGTTTTGGAGATCCAGTGATATGATTAGCTGGGACATGATCTTACAAGATTTGGAATCCAAACTTTCCTAATGGATCGTATATTGGCTCTCTCAAGCGTTAATTCTAGAACTGAATGGTTATTTAGCTCAAATTTATAATATGATTATAAATTGGCCATTCACTAGCGAAGTAATTGAACTTAAGGATCAAGAGATAATTATAAGGATAAAACGATAATTTTGACCAGTTTTAATTTATGATCCAATATTATAGGACAGTACTACAAGAAGTGATTATATCAATGGACTACACGAGAATACTCTGTAAATATATTTTATAATTTCTAAGAGTGAAATTCCATATTTATAGTGGAGTGTAATAGAATTAATAAATAAGATAACTTCATTAAAGAGTTTAATTAATAATCTGAAACTTAGAATTATGGGTCCATGGTCCCTAAGTCATCTTTGTACTACAATGTTTAGGGTGTGAATATTTCAGGATATGAAAAAATGTCTAACTTGTGAAAGAAATTAAACTTCTAGGGTAAGTGTATAATTATAATATATTTATGTTTAATTAATTAATTAAATTATTTATACCAATTAATTTTTGAAAATTACAATTAAATAATTATATCGATTAATTTATGTTGATCGATAAGTGACAACATATCTGACTTATGAAATTAAATAATGCTAAATTATTATGAGATAATAATTCAAAATTTGAATCAACTAAATCAGTTATTTGTAAACTAACAGATAAGTTAGTGATCAAATAAGTTAATTTTGTATTAACTAATATCTAGATATTTATGTAATTAAAATAAATAATAAATTATAGGATAATTGTCATGTGGCATATTAGACTGTCATATGTTAGTCTATGATTTTTGAATCAGAGATTAACATGAATTATTGTAGTGTCACGTGGAACTACAGTAACATGTGGCGCACTGTAGTGTCGCGCGGCACTGTGCAGTGCCTTGGGGCACTGCAGTGTTGGCTCAATTGCAGTGGATCCCACTATAATTGCACATTTGTAATTAATTTATTATTTTGTAAATCTCTAAAAATCTGATGGGCCTTGACCTAGAAGATATATATATATATATATATATATATATATATATATTATTGGTTTTAAAGTGTGCAACTGGGTGTTAAAAGGTTAATAAAAAAGCTCTGTGAGTTTTATTAATCTTCTCAGAGTTTTGTCATTCTCCAAATCTCTAGATCTCATGTGTTGAGTACATTTAGAGACAAAAAATTATCTTTGATTTATTCTACGTGCTCACACACGTCCTAGTGTGTTTGATGATTGGTTTGAAAGATTTTGGTGTGGATCTCGCAGTTTGTTGTTCATGGGATTACGCTTGATAAGACTACAAGATGTATAACTCTTATCTTTGTATGTCTTTGATTTAATGTATATATAGATATTAATGTGTGTGTGTGTGTGTGTGTGTGTGTATATAATGGATCCAATGAGGAAAAGTGTTTTTTTTCTTTTAAAAAGTGTAAAAGATTTTTTGGAAACAGTGGCATCGCAATTGTTTTGTTTTCAATCGATAAAGTTTTAAAAGATTTCATTTTTTTAAAACCATCACTCCTCCGCTGCATGATGCTGCCGATTTCAACACACAATTCCTTTGGTGACACATATATTACCAACCGAGATACTATCCTGATATTTATCATGCAGTATGTGAATGACCTTAAGATGTATTTACCATTTCGATCAAATTGAAGAGACTTGGTTTTTCTCTCCAATTAATTCTCAACTTCCGTTATAAACTCTTTGATTTCTAAAAAGTTTCATAATCGAGAAGCATAAGACAAACACAGTCATATGTAGAGTACCCGTCAATAAATTTTTTATTATATTTTTTATTATACCTATAGCCATCCCTAACCTAGACTTTCACTTGTTCACTTAAGTAACATACTCCAATACTAGTGTCACATGCCTCTATGTCCTTCTGTCTCAAATAAGACTATTGGACATATTCTTATCAATAATGGATTTGCTTACAAGTAAAAGTTCAAAAAAAATAAGTTCATGAAGCCTGTCTCTTACTAGTCTTCGAATCATACTTAGATTATATGACCTAGATATATGTTATAGACGTACAATTGGCTTAAGAAATTTTTCTCTACTTTGATATATTATGTATACTTTTATTTTACTCTACATCATGCAACAAAAATTTATAAATAAATGTACTATCCAAAATTAGTTCATATGCGTCTATACAAAGAGCAACATGTAATCCCTTACATTTAGCTTTCTAATTTCCTAGAACCTTCACAAAGAATTGTAAATGTGATTAGTGGTTTCAAAGTCTATACACCCATATGTAGTAGAATCAGACACTGATCACTTCTTAATGAGTTGCATATTTCAACTCTTTATAGTTAAGAAATTTGTTTAGTTGATTTTTTTGTATCTAGTCTTTCCACAATAGAAACACTTCTTATTAGAGCTTACTCCCTTCTTCTTACTCCGAGTCAACTTTTATTTAGAGATCTTCTTCTTCTTCTTCTTATTGGGCTAAGTTTAAGCCCAAAAGAATAAATTTACTATACTTCTAATATATTTGTCATATAATTACAGAATGTAACATGAAGCTGAAATTAAATATATCTTCATAGACAATATTAATTTTATTCTCTTGAGTGGAACTCTAAGAAAGATCTAGGTTACCACTAATTAGGAGTGTTCTTGCTTCATTTTATTGTCAGATTAAAGTCCTAGTAAATATCTATTAATATCGATAAAATTTTCAATATAGATGCTAACGGGCTAATGGATGACATTTTAATTACTGAAAAATAATAAAAATCTCAGTCATTACATACACATTTTAATTAAAGCATACGTCATAACATGAAAACAAAAACTAAAAAAATTAACATATAATGTTTGCAACTGTATCCCAACTCTCATAAACATACACACACTTAAGTAGAACACCCAAATTAAAGATAGGTAGGATAGTCATATCTAATTAATTACTAATCTGATATTAATACCTAGTAATCCTACTAATCTAATATTAATATCTATAATTAACTGACATTCAACTTTGGTCTCTTGCAATAAGTTAAGAACCACTTAGATGAGATACTACAAAAAACAAGTCAAGTGTATACCATTATTTCCCCTCAGACTTATGATAAGTGGACAACTCCTGCTTAGGCAGATCGTTGTCAGTTATTCACTCATCAAGGTGATCATTAGGAAGACATACTTGTAATATATCATACTTTGGATACCATCCTTTAGGGAGCTTCCATGATTGAAGAAAAGGTACCCTAATATCTTACCATGATCCAATAATGGAGACTGTGAGTTTCGATTAAGAATCTCTCTCCCACTTGGTTTTCTAAATTACGTGAATTTTTATTACCATGGGTTATCGAGTGACAGAAGGTAATTAATTAACCTAATCTCTAGAAACCTACACAGATTACACAAGCATGCTCACTTAGTATTATATTTAAATTAATATGATTTTATCTAAATTCTAATAATCTCAAAATTTAAATAACGAAAAACTAAATATCTGGCGAGATAATTAAAATTAAAAATTACATTTAAATAAAAGGGTTAATTTCAAAGACAACCCCCTCAACTTTGACCAATTTTTAAGCACACCCTTTCTGTCAAATTTCCATCCTAAGCCTGTTAAGTAGGTCACGTGCAGATCACGCGATCAACTTTTGCACATTTTTACCCTCCTTTGGAAAAATGTCGAGTTTTGATTATTAAAAACAACCTAAATTGAAACACACATTTTGTCTCTATGGGGAAAAATGCCTAGTTTGCCTCAAAATAATTCTCCCAACTTGAAATCCCTAAGAAAAATCCCCCATCTCCATTTTGCAATTGAAGGGGTGTCTCAATCAGTGAATCGTGAGGGGGGTACTTCTTCGCTGGTTAGCTTCGATTCGCTAGGGTTCTTCATGACGCAGGGATTCGTAGGGCGTCTTCATAATTCACAGGGCTTCTTCATGATGCAAGGATTCTTCACGAGTGCTTCTTCTTCGCTAGGGTTCTTCATGATTCACAGGTCATCTTCTTCGCAGGTCGTCTTCTTCTTCGACTATAGGCCAAACATCACTTTAAGAATAATTGTTCCTTTGTTAGTTTATGAACATCTTACTGTACTTTCTCAGTTTTTTTAATTGTAATTTCTCGATAATTTTGTAATTATCGAGAGTTTTATCCTTTTTTTAATTTAAGTTTTTGCACCAAAATCATCGGTGATTAATTACTAGCTTTTGGGAAATAGAGAAATGTTGATTTCGTTTCCCAGATTGGGGAAGTGGGGTTTGGATAATAATGTAGATGGATCAACTTAATAAAGTTAGACTTGAGTTTTGATTATCTGTAATGTTGATTTGAGTAAGATTACTTTTAGTGTTTTTGTAAGATTACTTCTTTTCTTTTGTTGCTTTAGTAAGATTACTATTAGCGAGATTATGAGGTTAATTTTCATTTTTTTTGTCTCCTAGAGTCCATTTGATGACTGAAACTTCAAGTGCTTTGTCTGGAATTAGAGGGAGAGTACCAATTAAGTATTGTTACTGTGGCATTAGGGCTCCATTAAAGATTTTTTCGACCGGTGAGAATCCTGAACAGAGGTTCTTCAGATGCGGCAGATTTGAGGTATGAAATTATGAATAAATTTGAGTTATTCAATTACTCTCTAATGACGTTATTACTGAATCTTAGTTTATTAAATAACCAATGCAGGAAGGCTATAAATGTGATTCATATAAATACTAGCACAACAGATATTTTAGAAATATTCACATATTGTTGACCATTCACATTAAGAACCAAATCAAATAAGGTCAATACAAAAAGATGTTGGCCATCCATGTAAAGGTCAACACAAAAAATTCTCAAAGATGTTGGCCATCCATGTTAAGGTCAACACAAAAAAGTCTCTGTAAATAAGGTCAATACAAAAATCCTTGTTCAAAGGTTTCCAAAATGTAAGTATGTAGATTAGATTATAAGAGTTTGAACTACAAAATTATTCCTCCTCTTCCAGCTCGTCCTACTCTTCTAGCTTGTCCTCCTCTTCTAGTTTGGACAGATTGTCCTCCTCTTCTAGAAGCTTGGGCTTCTTGGGAAGCTTGGGCTTCTTGGGAAGCTTGGGAAATAGTCTAGCCAATAAGAAAAAAGTGTCCAATAGCCAACATGAGTATATGCAAAAATAGTATGTGCCAAAAATCAGTCCAGTAGCCAACATGAGTATATGCAAAAATAGTATATGCCAAAAATCAGTCCAGTAAGCATTTTCAAATACAAAAATTAAAGATAGAATTGAAGGACATAATTATTACCTTTTCTTTCCACAATTTTTATATTCAGGTTTTGTGGTTGCTTAGAGGACCTCATATTATGTCCTTCCTTAGAGCAATTTCCACACTTCATGATTTTGTCGATCCCAGATGCTCTGTTCAAGCTTGATGTTTCTCCTTCTTCTCATCGTCTTTTTTATTTCTTGGGTCTACCTGGTTTCTTTCTATACATTAGATGTATGATAGGTTGCTCACAGTCCACTGTCACCCACTATTCAGATGATGGAACATGCTTGATTAGGTTCTCATACGCTTGTTCAAACTTCCCCTTGGTGTAAACCTCGTCGACATATAGTTCTGGATCTTCCCTATTTTCATGGATACACGCAATAACATGACAACCTAGATTCAAAGAAAAAAGTGTCAAGTAGCCTAGATTCAGAGAAATTTCATGAAGAACAAGAGCATGCGTGAAAAGAAGACCTAGATCGCTTACGTATGTATGTAAATAACATGAGAAAAGCTTAGGGATTTCACGAAGAAGAACCTACTGCGTGCGAAGAAGCCCAAAAGCGTGAATGATTTTGAAAACTCTTCCTTCTCTTTGACGAATGGTTCTTCTCAAGCCCTGCGTCAAAGCTAACCAGCGAAGAACCGTAGCGAATTTAAGCTAACCAATGAAGAATAAGCATCCCCTCAATTGTGAAATGAAAATGGGAGATTGCTTAGGGATTTTTAAATTCAATTTAGTTTTTTTATAACCATAACTCAGCATTTTTCCAAGGGAGGGCAAAAATGTCCAAAAGTTGATCATATAATGTGCACGTGACCTGTTTAACGGGTTTATGATGGAAAATTTGACAGAAGGAGTGTGATTGAAAGTTGATGAAAGTTGAAGGGGAAATTGGGAGGAGATTAAAGTTGAGGGAGTGTCCTTAAAAAGTAGTCAAAGTTAAGGGGTGTCTTTGAAATTAACCCTAAATAATGTTGGTCGTCACTGTGCGTGCGCGACGGAAGCATCGAGGCGCATGACCTTTTAAGAAATTAAGATTTTAATAAAAATCAAATCTTTTAATAAAATAAAACTTGCGCAACGCCACGATAATCAAATAAAAACTTTTATTAGAAATTATTTTTCAATCAGTCAGGATCCATTATATATTTATAAGTTAAATTTACAAAATACAAGGTAAGGAATCATATACCTCTTGTAGTCTATATCAAGTGTCCTTACAAAAACCGATCGATCGTCCGTCCCACAAAATTGTTCCAATGATCGTTAGACTTCAAGATCCACACCAAGATCTTCCAAGTCAATCCTCAATGCACTAGGATTGTGTGGGCACGTAGAATATTACAAGTCACTTTTCATGTCTCTAGATGTTCTCAACACATGAGATCTAGAGATTTACATAGAAAGACTTTAGTGAGATGATTATGTAAAAGAACGTGATGATTATTCTTTTATAGATTTGATTAACATTTAATCATAGAAGAAAATCTCTCTGACATAAATCGTGTTCTCAGTTCAACTCTTGATTGACAAATTGATGATCTGATCAACTGATTCTCTCCTCTTCTTTTAACAACCAAGGCCATCAAAATAATATCTGTATATATTCTAGATAATGGCGTATCATACTTTTAGGGATAAACTGAAATAATATTTAATTGTAAAATTACCAATTATAGTGGGACCCACTACAATTGTGCACAACTCCAGTGTCGCATGGCACTGCAGTGTGCTGTGAGCCAGCATGGTGGCTCACGGCACCACTATAGTGTCATGTGGCACTATAGTGTTGCACACTCACTACTGTAGTGCCACGTGTATGGGACCATCAATGCAACACAATTGTGTTTGGTTCCTGATCTAACCGTTCCTCACAAATTTAAACTACCAGAGTTTGAAAAGTATGATGGTTACACATGCCCGAGGAATCACGTTATCGTGTATTGTAGAAAGATGGTTACCTGCACTCTTTCCAAAATAGTCGGGTAGGACCTGCATCGCGTTGGTACGTTCAATTAGATGGCTGATACATTCATAAATAGACAGATTTAGCTTATGTGTTTCTAAGGAAGTATAAGTACAATATAGATATGGTTCTTGACTATTTTAATTTGCAAAGAATGGAGAAAAGGTAAACTAAAAGCTTTAAGGAATATGTACAAAGGTGGAGAGAGTTGGCTGCTCACGTACGACCTCCCCTTCCTGGGAAAGAGATGGTAGTAATATTCATTAATACATTGAAGACTCCATATTATGATAGAACGGTTGCACATTCTTCTAGTAACTTCACAGATGTAATGATAATTGGTGAAAGAATAGAGTATGGAGTCAGAAATGGAAGAATTTCAGAAGCTCCAATGGAAACCTAAAACAGAAAGAGGAGAAAATGCAAGCATTCAATTATGGATACTTGTTGCAAGATGGAAACTTTGGACCAAGCTTTTCAAAATATTATGAAGGATCTAGAACCATGACATCGTATGTAGAGAACATTTCACAAATGGATTACAGTCATCACTATTCACAGCAATAAGGTTTTCATAAATGGGGCAAGGCCTAATTAAAGACTACAATTGCACGAGAAAAAAATTGCTTGGACTGATCAGAATCAACATAGGTGTAGGAAAAATAAAAAGCAAGCTTAATATGATCCAATTCCAATGTCATACACTGAGCTTTTCCCACAATTGTTTGAGAACTGTCACTTGGCATCGGTTCCTCTAGATCTTCTCCATCCTCCTTATCCTAGATGGTATGATCCAAACTCTCGATGTGATTATCATGCTAGGGCAATCATGCATTCGACTGAAAATTGCTCGGCATTGAAAAGTAGAGTTCATGCGTTGATTAAAGATGGTTGCCTAAACTTCAAGAAAGGGGGTGAAAACTCAGATATCAATTCTTAGTCAAATCACGAGAATACCTTTACATGATAAAGAAACAGATTTTAAAGATGACATGGTGAATCTTTTGATAGTTTTGATCTCGAGTACAGATGCTTTCATGCCACACTATTCATGAGTTTAACAATTGGGATGTAACCAAGTTCGTTGTGCTTTTTAGAGACTTTCAAGAGTGACGAGCTAATGCCAAGTTTCTTGCTCTTCCCAATGTCTTAAAAAAACTTTTGTCATGCACTTATTTCTTATTTTGTTGCGTGTGTCCTTTTCCTTTTCTAAGTTCAATTCTAGTTTTGTTTAATTTGAGTCTCATTAATTTCTAAGTTAAAAAATACTGTTTTGATGTCATCCTCCTACATCTCTCTCATTTCCTTTCTTTTACCTAATAATCTAATCCATAATTGGGAGTGATGTTTTTAAAAGTAAAGCATAAGAAATTTCATTCATAACTACAGTCTCATACTTAGTGTTGAATTAGATGAAGATAAATATATTATTCTTAACTAAGGTTATGTTTTTATTGAATTTTCATCTGATTGGAAATGATGGAGAGGCATTCTTTCTGATATTCCAAACACTTATATCCATTGCAAGCTCATTTGAGCCTAAACAAATAAATTCATTTCATGGTACCCAATCAATGATAACCTCCACACTGGGGCACTTTTTACAAAAAAAATTGTCGAAGTACACGTCACATAAGTTGAAAAGTCTTTCAAAATGGAGAAAAAGCAAAAGATAAAGGAAAAATTAAAAAAAAGATTGAAAATGAAAAAAGGCAAAAAAAGAAGAAGAAAAAGTCAAAAGCCAAGTGAGCCTTGTAATTTTCAAGAGTGCTATAGGCATTAGGGCAAAAATTATTCGAGAAAATTTCCAAAAGCGTTTTCCAAAACTGGGGTAAATTTTCATTAGATGAATTAGTTTTCAATAGGTGGATAAATAAAACCATTTCATTTTATCATATCTTGCTCAATCCCTTAGCTAAAACAATCTCTTTGAAAAAAATCAAATAGTGATAAACTTTTCATGATCTCCAATATTGTGGGCAATTTTTGTAAAAAAGGGATAAAAATGGCAAATCCCACACTGGGGTAGTTCCTTGTTTGCTAAAATCTTCAATAGTGATTATTGGCTTACACATACCCCTTTTCACATGAGTTTTGGGCCTTTTTATATCATTTCTTTGGCTGCCTACAAACCATAGCCAACAGTACAGTCCAATTGAAAGCCCTTTTCGGACCTAGAAGAATCATCTACAATAAGAAATTAACTCTGAATAAGGTAATATGAACTTATGTCATGAACAATACATTATCTTTCAGAAAAAAGGAGAAAAAGACAAAAAAAGAATTATCACTCTAAGTATGGGAGAACGAAGTTACGTAAAATGTCTTTACTCCTCAAAAGAATTGTTCCAAACGTGAAAATCTTGTTCTACAATTTGTTCTCTCATAATATTGTCAAATTTTTACTCATAATTTCTTTGTCAATAAAAAGTCTTTAGTCGTAATGTCCATTCTATCCTTCTTCATATATTTTGCTCCACAACATTCAGAACATATATGGAACATTGCAAATTACTCTAGAAACAACTTAGAAGCATGATTTTTTTTTACAAAGGTAGAGCATGATCCAATGAAGAACGAGAGTCAAATTCACGGTGAAGTAAATTGCATAAATTCTTGAGAAAAATGGGAGTGAGCTCATCTTAAAAATCTAAGCCTCACATCTCAGCATAGTAGAACATGTAACCAGTATATTGTCTTATTCAATTACATGTGTTCCTTTAATCTACAGCTTAACTCAAAGCAAAAACGAGGGGCAACCCACCTATACAACCAGCGCATGCTTCAACCTAAGCAAGACGCATTTTTGAGACATAGTGATCCATACTCTCTGTCGGGGGGCTTAAGCTTGGCGACCCAGGCTCTGTCCACCAAACCAATATTAAATATCTCTGTTGGGGACCTAAGCTTGTGGCACCCCCACTCTCTTAGAGGTTGTTAAAAAATAAATCTCTCTTTCTTTCTTCTTAGGCACAGTAATTACTTTTAGATTTTATCATCTTTTTTTATGTGACGTTCGATTTAACTAATTACTGTTTGTAATGTTTCTTTGCTATTTGAATATCAATAATTGAAAAAATAGTAATTAGTAGACTATTTACTCAAAAGGGAAGGGTATACTTATACCAATTATGTATTCTCAGCGTGTGTGTATATATAATTCTTTATGCATATGTAAATGTTAAATTTCATAAAATAATATATATACATGTATATATATATAATATTTATTTTTGTAATATTTTATTAAAAATAGAAGAAAACAATTTTAAAAAAAAGGTTCACCCCTCTGTAAAACGGAGGGTTGAGCCACCCTCAATTCATACTTTTTCATTCCTCTTCTTTTACATATTCTACATATTTTTATTTTTACACATCATCTTCAAAATTTTCACATATTTTGTCCATTTTTTTACTCTTCTTTTTAGCCTTTTTTTCTTTATAACTGTTATTCTTCTTATTTCTTATTTAATTATATATCATTGTTATATTGTTATGCTTATGCTGTGATTCTTATTTCATTCTTTTATCATTAGATTTAATGTTTGTATGCATGGATTAAAACCTTAATAATTAGATTTAAATTTTGTTAGTTTCATTATTTAGTTTTCAATAAAAAAAATTCGATGAAGGACTTTGAGGCTTTTCGGATACTAAACTTCTCGAATTACTAAGGTAAGGAGTTATTTTTCAGGATACCGAGAATAACTCCAATAATACTTTGATTTTCAAAAAATAATAAAAACAAAAAAAAACTTTTCAATGGTCTTTGTACCATCCATTAAAGGTAATTTATTTTGTTTCATTTTATGATACAAAACATACCTAATGAAACATTAAAACGTCCTAAAATGATTAGCGACGACTCTGATTTTTTTTTTCAAAATGCTTTTTTCAATCATAGCTCCGTGTTAAAAGCACGTTGCGACAATGAGCCTTCGACCATCATGGTGATGTCGATCATGGATGAACCCTCGATCATCATGGCGATCTCGATCATAGATGAGTCGTAGACCATTATGATGGCCTCAGTCATGGAGGAGCCCTCGGCCATCATGGGTACCTCGGTCATGGATGAGCCTTCAACTATCATGGTGGCCTTGGTCCTAGATGAGCCCTCGACCATCTGGGTGACCTCAGTCATGGATGAACCCTCGACCATCTTGGTGACCTCAATCATGGATGAAGTCTCAACCATCATGATATCCTCAGTTATCGATGAGCCATCGGCCATCATGGTGACCTCAATCATGGATGAGCCCTCAACTAGGATGGTGACAACAGTCATAGATGAGCCTACGACCATCACGGTGGCCTTGGTCCTAGTAGGGTTTGTCCATGGTGTAGTGTTTTTCGCGTGGACTTCATGGGTCTCTCAATGGAGGAGGAGTATTGGGCTTTGTCTACAAACCTAATTTGAAGTGGGCCTCAGCTCAAGTGTTTTTTATCCTACACAGCCTTGACGTATGTTAAAGGTGAAACTCTTTTTCATTTTCTTAATATCTCACCGACTCCATGTGGATGGTTGGGAAAGCATGCTATAACTAGTCTTTTTCACTAATTTACCAGAAAATCTGTTAGGGCATATTCACTAGTTTATTGTCAAAGGTTGAGTCTCTTTTCCATTGCCCTTATCCTCTTGATGAGCTCAGATGACAACTAATTTATTCAAGGCAACAGAATCCACCAGCTTTTGTTTCTTAATAGTGTCGTTGCTCTCACCTCTAAATTCTATGCAACATAAATGCATATAGCTTATGTCAGAATCATAAAGTCTGTTTAATAAGGGAAGGTGAGTACTTATTGATCTTCTTTGCATTCTTCAAGGGAAAATGTTTGTCTTCTACCTGGCAATATGAGAAGTTACATCTCCAAAAAGTTGTAGCTAAAGCTTAGAACTTGTATACTCTACTATGGTTGAAAAATAATACTTAAACCTCTCATGATAACGTAACCAATCGCTGGATCGGTCAAACCAGCTTAGGGTCTAAATGAGAAGCTCATTTCTTTCCAACTGCAAAAAAATTATATAAGTTAGTATTTTGTTTATTAATTAGCATATTATGGCTCACTTCTTGACTATACATAGTGCCAATGGTGTGGGGGACACAATGTGTGAGCTGGTCATCTCTTAGCAAGCTTTTACAGCTCTTAGACCTAATAAAGCAACACACATTGTATAGTTTGACTAAGATCGAAAGCTCAAAAATTATCTTCGTGGTCACATAAACCTGGCCACTCACATAGTACTAATCATGTCCCTTTTCAGAGACTTCTAACAATAGTGGAACTCCTCAAAGTTGAATGCCTCCATATCATTTAAATAGTATAGACTCCAGCAGCCTAGCAGTTACGCCAACCATTCAGAGAAAGTTAGTGCGAAGCAATGTTTTCCTAAGTAAGGAACTTTTGAAATAAAGGGTAGAAAGGAAGCCTCAACCTTGCCTCAAGGATAGCCTTGTAGATCAAGACCTTCCCTTCGTTAGGAGTACTGAGAATGTCACCTCTTATACGATGACAATTGGAGATATAATCGAGAATGTGAAACATTTCCCTAATCTTATCTAAAATTGGAGGGACTTCGTCATTTGTCCATGATAAAGTAGAGCTGCTTGAGCCAGCAACAAACTCTAAGTTAACAGGGGATGACTTAGGCCCATTTTAGGGAGAACCTACATCGTTAGTCTCAGCATAAAGAGACACAACCCGTTACGAGACGTAAAACTACCACTCTCGAGCATTTTCGGCAACTTAGAATAACAATCATGGAAAAAGGGTTACCAAAAACTCAACAAACAAGACTCATAAAGACTCAGACGACCAGCAGTTGTGTTACCAATTAGAATAAAGGATGATGGCTTCCATATCACTTGTTGGCTTTGATACCACTTGTTGATTTTTTTATAGTTTGGATGGTTGAGATTTCGTATTTTGAAATTATAAATAGGAATGATTTTGGGTAGAGATTCTATTTGATAGTGGATGGATTTTTTATGTTGATATAGGAAACAAGGTACAAAATTTAATAGTACAACACCCTTGTTTAAGCTTTGCCCTTGTTTAAGCTTTGCCCTTTGTTTAGGCAATGGATAGTTTGGCTTTGCCTTAGCTTTGGTTACCTTGTTTTCAAACCTACATTACAAGGAGCATTTGTGCATATTTATAGGCATAAATGGATAGCGGTGGATAATTCCACTAAGTTCTAGAATATTCTAGTTAATTTTAGTTCTATGAATTTTTAGTATATTCTAGAAAATTCTAGTAACCCTAGAACCACCTATATTGCTTTACATCTTAAAACTTTTTGAAGACTTTAGTAAAGTCTAGAACATTTGAGAATAACTAGAAGCTTCAATTCTTTAGTTTCATTTGGTAGAGTCCACACTTGTATGTAAATGGATTGAGCTTCAATTCGTGAGCTTCATTTGGTTAAATGATTATCGGCATACTTTTTAATCTTGTACCGCTTCGGCATAATTGTCTTGTAAGTTGCTTTTATCAAACCTTGATGTTTGGAAGCTACTTCAAGATTCCTTGGCTCTAGTATTACAACACAACAAGCTTCATATCTTTTAGTCATCATCCCGCTCTCATTTTTTTTAATCTTAGAGCGAGCCTATCATTTTTTTTGGAGATGTTGGCGACCTCCTTGTAGTCACGGCCCATTTTGAAGCTTTTTTCTGTTGTAGTCGTGGGGAGACTGATATTTTAATCTCCTCCTTTTTTGCAGCTACCTATCGCATTTTTTTTTTCGTTGGTGAGTATGTTTTCTTTACATGTGCTAATTTAGCTTGATCTCCGGCAGCTTAGCTGAACCGGAAAGGTTCTTCCTTTGTTCATCATTATTTTAGTGACATATTTGTTCTTTCTTGTCATATATAGTGCATAGATCTCCTTCAAAGTGTAGAGCGTAAACCTTTTTCCATCATTTTGGCCCACGTTGAGAAGGCTTTGATCAATGCGTGGGACTAGTAGAACATATGTGATGTATCTTCTCCCTTTCTTTATGTCAACCGCAACTGTGCCAATTCCTTTTGCTTTGATAGACTCACCATTACCAATTTTCACGATTGATTTGATTTTTTTGAGGTAGCAAAAATTACTTGTCTTTGCCATATGATTGTTGCAGCCGCTGTCTAGATACCATATGTCATTATTTTCTTCTATGGTAACATGACAGGTGTGAAAGAGATAATGCTCATTTTCCCTTTCTTTTGTGAAATTAGCCTTATGAGTTGATTTTAAGCAGCAAACCTTTCGACGTGCCCGAAGTTTTTGTAGTTTCAGCATTGTGGTTTTCCTTTGAACCAGTTATCTTTCTCTAGATGACCTCTTCTCTTGTGTATATGCAGCACGCCACATTTTTCTCTTGATCATATATTTTATTTTCTTCATCTTTAGAATTTTTCAACTTCTACCCTTCTTTTAGTTTCTTTTTATTGCCTTGAAACTCATCCTGCAGTGCACCCTATCTTTTTGACAGTTTCGGCACCCATGATTCATGGAAAAATTTCGTCTGTCAATGGTTGTTGTCAAGTGAACAGAGCATGTGCATCTTTTAGTTGCTTTTCTTTTTTCTCCTTTTGAGAAGGAGTGAGAGTAGAAATATACTCATGTACGATAAATTAATTAATGACGATTTCCATAAATCTTGGGACTAGAAAAATGTCTTCATCTTTATTGACCAAAAGTAATAGTTTTCTCCATTAAAAATCGGAAGTGGAACGGAGGAGCCATGCTATTTTCCCATTAAAATAGTATGAGTCAACTCACGTCTAATATGTGATCAAGTGTAGCTCTGATATGTCTTGTTGATTTCGATATTACTTGTTGGCTTTGATACTTTTTGGTTTTTTATAGTTTGGATGGTGGAGATTTAGTATTGAAAATTTAGAAATTGGAATGATTTTAGGTAGAGGATTATATTTGAGAATGGATGGCTTTTTACATTGATATAGTATACAAGGTAAAAAATTTAGTAGTACAATGCCTTTTGTTAGGCAATAGATAGTTTGGCTTTGCCTTAGTTTCAGTTACCTTCTTTTCAGGCTTACATTACAAGGAACAATAGGCATAAATGGATAGTGGGGGATAATTCCACTAAGTTCTAGAATATTCTAGTTCTAGGTATTTCGGGTGTACTTTAGAAAATTCTAGAAACTCTAAAACCATCTATATTGATTTACATCTTGAAATTTCTATAAGATTTTAAGTAAAGTCTAGTACATTTGAGAATAGTCTAGAAGCTTGTAGAATGCACATCATATTTCAACAAAGGAGTATGGAAGCCATGAAGAAGATCACGAAGACACAAGAAAACTAAGGAAGTAAAATTACATAGAATAATGGTTTTAGGATTGCAAGCAAAGAAGAAATAATGAAGAGGATCGTACTTATACCCCCAATCATAAAGTTGATATGAGTCGTCTAAATAATATAATGATACTAAGCTGCTTTAATCTAAATCATGTAGGTGATCTGACAGACATGATCTTTGCTAAATGAACACTTAGAAGATAGCAGTGTGTCAAACAAACACATCCTATCTATGTGGCGCTTTAACACGTTCGGCTGAGCTAATAAGTAGCAAGTTAGCATGTGACTTGCATTAAACTGATTTGAAATGGGGATCAATCTCTAATGACGAAAAATTTTTCTTGGCATTGATGCTATGATTAATCCTGGCCGTAGGATCTGGCCAGGTTAATCCCACCCATTAGGTTCCTTTAAGAGACTCTCTCTCTCCTTCACCGGATGACATGTAATCCGCCTAAAAAAATAGGATTTTTGCCACTCCCTTCTCTTATTTCCATTTTCATTCGAACCCTACCAAATGTAGTCTATGAGACACTCGAAACCATCCTCCTCTCTTCTTTTTGAAAACCCAAAATCAAATATCAACACCCAAAACCAGTTCAAGGTAAATCTTCCTCTCTCATCTCCCTCCTTTTCCCCCTCCATGCATTTCTCTCGAAGATTTGCTTCAGTTTCAATGTGGCTAAGGGCTTCAGTTGTCGATGATGGTGGGTTTCTAAGGTTTTGCTCCCAGACTATTCCAACATTGGTTTCTTTATTCCAGGGATCAATTATGGCTTGAAGAAGGGGTTTCAGACATGCCTTGTATTCTCGATGATGTGGGTTTCTGCTGGGTTCGAAACCTACCTTTTTCAACTCTAAGGTGATATCTTGTTTTTATTTTCTTGAGATTGAGAGCCATGTTTTGTGTTTTGTTTTCCCTAAAAGATGTGTTATGCCTGACGTAACAAAGAAGCCATGTATAATTTGCTACTCTGTTTAGGGTAGAGAGAAACCATTTTTTCATCTTCCTCGCCTCTCTTGTCTCAGATCTTCCTCGACTTTGCATGTTACTTGTGTTACCATTTTTCTTCTCGAGGTCTGAGTGGACTGCTCTATATGGTCATCGTACTACTTTTTGGTGTCATACTTACCTAATTTCTTCTCTTATACAACAAGATTTTGTTATAGTTGTTTAAGGTACTTGCATGATTTGCTTTGCATTTAAATGGATCAACTAAGTTCCATGTTTTAGCATCTTTCACTTGGAATCTATTTGTCATTTCTTCTTAATTCTTCAATTTTTAGTTCTGAAGAAAATGCACAAATCTTCAACTAAAGCATTGGGAAAAATGATATGCTTCCTTAACTTGTTTTCTACTCTTATTGTATATGGTGGGAAGGGGAGAAGGGCCACATCGACTATCGTATACTTAATACAGTTAGGATAAACCTTTTGCACTATGTAAATATTAATAGCCAGTGTGACTTGTATTATGAGAAATCCCTTTTGAAATGCCTGCTATCTCAATCTCATGATAAAAAACTTTAACTTTGGTGTTCCAGTTATTTCATTTGCTGCCTGAAGTTAAGAGCGTCACATGTCTTGGTAAATAACACATTTTTCGGGCTGATTTTTCAGGATACAACAAAATAATTTGTTAGAAGTCTCAAATTGACTATATCTCATTTGCATTTGTATATAGTGTAGGAACTTAGCTAGATTTTAATCAAGGCTGAGGAATTTACTTATATTGGCAATTCATTTAATTTTGTGATTATTGCCTTGTTGATGCAGTATTTCTTTTCTATGAATATTACTCGAGCAACATGTTGAAGTAACTTTTCCACTTTACAGGGTTTATCCTGACGTGTGAAATGGTTATAACATTCTGATTTTCATGTAGCGTTAGAACCGGGCACTCAAAATATGTTTCACATCTTTGATTACTTCGACTTTGCATGTTACTTCTGTTCATTACAACCAAATTTTATTGATATGGGAAGAATTCTTCTGCTCTGTACATGCAACTGAATATCAAGATTTGCTTGACCTAACTCTCTTTGAAGAATTTATATGGAATATATAAGAATTTATTTATTAGTATATATCATTAACATGATATACCATTTAGGGTTACTTGATCAATTGGGTAAAAAGTCAAGAAACTAAAGAGAACTCTTGAATTGAACTAAATGTTGCTGGAATTTTTTATACACCTCTATTGAAGGGTATTCAAGCTTAAATGGACCTCGTAAGCATCAAAAGTGTTGAATGAAACTTAAACTTCAGGGTTACAGGTATTTTTCTTTGAATGTTTATGAGAAATTTTGTAAAAATGACTTATTTCGGTTGAAGTTCATAGTGTTTGATTAGGTGAGGCATGGATATGTGCAGCTGGATAAAGGGGAAGTATGTAGTTTCTCTTTCTTATATGCTAAATGTTCTATAATAAATAAATAAATAAATAAGAACTATATTTTGTTATCTTCTGTGTGAAAATGGTTAAGACGACTTCATCATAACTTCCGTGACTTAGTTATCATTTTTAGATTTTGAAAATGATTGCATTCATTGTAAATGCTGATGTTGTACAAATTTCTTTGATTATATGATGAAAGATTATTTAGTTACTCGTACATTTAAGAAAAAAGTGTTTGTTGTTATTTTGCTAAACTTTTGCTTTAAATAAAATAATTCTTTATCCAAAAAATGTCCTCAAAATACAACCAATAATAGCAAACTTTCCCTCTAAATTTTCACCTGCAAATTAGAGAATTTCTGAAGTTAGGTGATTTGATTGGGTAGTGCCCAAAATTGTTCTTGCAATTTCTGGGAAGGAACTATATAGTTGTTAAGCCTAAATAATTAAGGTTGGGTTGTTTTCTACTGTAACATGACTTTACCTTTCTTGTTATTCCATTCATGACTGTTATATTTATATTATACATGGTGTCTACTTTGATGATGAATCTATTGAAGTTGTTATATCAGCCTTGAGGCTTGGTGATGACCAAGGAAGGTGAGTTTGATGACTATTTTTAACTACTAGAAGAGTGGCAAACTAGTAAGGAAAGATTTATTTTGAACAGATTATTTTTAAATTCAGTGATCTTTGGGGATTTGTTATGGAATACAACTGAGCAGAGGGTTCCTATAAGGAAGAATGCCATTGTCATCCCAAAAATAGAAAAGTAACTGAAGTAGGCCAAACAAAATTTTTATTGTTCATAGTATAAATTTTTTAAGTTTTAGCTCATTCTGCTCTTATTTTTTGTTCTTTTGCTTATTTCTTTACTTCAGAAGTCTTTTTCAAATAAGAAAATACTATTTCTCCCCCAGAGAAAAATGAATCTCTTCTATTTCTTGTTGACTTATAGCATAATTTCTTTTTCCATTTAGGTTAGGTTAAAAAGATAGAAGGACCTCTATGAAGATTACATCGGAGATGAGAATGCATTGCAACTGGATCTTGAGGGTAAAAATGATGCAGCTGAAATTAGGTAATATCCGTAGCAAGGTTGTTCGTGCTCTATGAAATTTTTTGTATAGTAGGGTTTGAAGTGTGTTTTTAGTGTTTAGAAGCGATTTATATAAAAAAATGAATATTCATATGTAATGATATATAATGATACTAATGAATGAGATAATTTTTTTGAAAGAGAATCTTAATTAAATTTTTTATGTGTTGATGAATTAATTATGTGTGTGCGAAAAAATGGCTACGGGTATGAAAATGACCAAGTATGTTAAAATTATTAAGTGAATGAATATTGTTAAAATTATTAAGTGAATGAATATTGCTAAGTATATGTGGTAAGTTGTAAAAATGACTAAGTCTATATGAAAATAGCTAAGTGCATGAAAATGTGGCTAAGTGCAAGAAAATAGCTAAGTACAGAATGAAACTAGACTAAGTGTATAATTAAGTTTGTAAAAATGTGTGAAAATAAGTCACGTAAATGACTACGTGTGAAAATAACTAAGCTTATGAAAATGACTAACTGTTTGAAAAAAATGGTTAAGTGTGTGAAAATAAGTAACTTTGTAAAAATAGCTAAGAGTTTGAAAATGACTACGTGTGTGAAAATAGCTAAGGATATGAAAATGATTAAATTAGTTAAGTGTATAAAAATTATTACATACGTATAATGGTTGTGTTTCTAAATGACCAAGTGTACTACTAAGTGGCAAAACAAGTACATAAAAGTGGGAAACGGTTAAAAATCACTAAGTGAATGAAAAAAATAGATACCAAGTATTGAAATAAATTATTTTATGTATTGATGAATTTATTAAGTATGTGCAAAAAAGGCTAAGGGTATGAAAATGACCAAGTTTGTGAAAATGTCTAAGGGTATGAAAAAATAGCTAAGTGCATGAAAATAGTTAGGTGCATCAAAACAAGTACATGAAAAATGAAAGTGAACAAATGGCTAAGTGTAAAACTAAAACCGCCGGTATAGAATAAAAAACCGCTGTTGAAGTCACTAAAACTGCCGCAATGACGTTTGGCCTAGACGGCATATCACCTTCTCTGTGGCAATTGGCCACTGAGAATGTGACATTTAGGTCCCAAATGCCACTGAGAAGATGGTGTTTGGCCATGTGGTGATGACGTTTGAGCCTAGACGCCATATAACATCCTTAGTGGCAATTAGCCAATGAGAAGGGGACATTTGGGTCCCAATGGCTTAGTGTTTGAGCATAACTAAGTGTGTGAAATTGATTAAGTGTATGAAATTTGTCATAAAATCACAACAACATAATAAAGAATACGTTCTTAAGCATTTATGAATAAGTGTTTAATTATTTTAACAATTCATGCACTTAGCCTGAGTGTGAAAATATAGCTAAGTGCATGAGAATAACTAAGTTTATCAAAACAAGTATATAAAAATGGCAAAGTATGAGAAAATTACTAAGTGAATGAAAAATGCTACATGCATGTGAAAATAAAAAAATGATCAAGTGTATGAAAATGGTTAAGCGTATGAAAATGACTAAGTGTGTGAAAATAAATACTTGTTAAACTAGGGTTAAACGCCACAATGAGGACCTAAACGCCATCACTACATGGTGAATCGCCAAGACTGGCGTTTGGGGCTGCTGGTCGCATTTAGGGCTACTGGTCGCGTTTGGGCCCCAAATGCCAAACACACAGACGTTTCACTCGTGTCACTAGGACACAGGCCAAATGCCTGTTACTATGGCTTTTGGGGCTTAAACGTGTCCAGCGGGCCCCAAACGCTCATGGCTGGCGAATCGCCCCAAACGCCAGACACATAAGCGTTTGGTCCCAACACTTCCTATTATGCTTAGAAAATTTGGATGGATAAATAAAAATAAAATTTATATGCTTATAAAATTAAACGTAAATAGGTTGTTTTTCAAATTTTATGGGTTTATAAATTATAAAATAAAAAGTTAAAATTTCGAGTTTCAAATTTTAATTTCAAACTTTTAGCGGATATGTTCGATTTAAAGATAGAATATGACCTTGAGAGTTATACGTGTTCGTCAAACCAATAAATAGGATTTACTGACCATCATAATATCATGACCAATAATTATATATGGTGAAAATACGTATCGCTCGGTACTTGTCACAAAAGCACAACAACATTATCATTGACAATGTTTAACGAGTTTATGAATAATGTAGTGATATACAATTTCTTTTTATTGTTTTGTTTTAACTTAATTCCATTTTATCTTTAGCCGGTTATGCTAGAATGAACGTTGCGATAATCTACGTCTGCCATTGCGCTAGCTGATTTTGCTTTTGTATTGATTGGCTTAATTTGTTTTTTTCACAACGATTGAGTTTTTGGGCTGCGTTCCTTTGCTACAGAGGTTGCCTAGTACATCTCTCAAGAAGATCTCTAAAGTTGTTCTTAAGCATTATGGTAAGTTAAAACTTTCAATACCAGCTGCCTCTTTCATTTGGTAAGCAATTTACAGTTTCTTTCTTCTCCTCTTCTTAACAAAACTAATGCACTGATAAAAATCTAAATGACACAGGTCAGCAAAGTCGTCGACAATTTTTTTTGTTGCGAAAAACTTTCTGCAACCAAATTTCTTTTTGTTGCGAAAGGCTTTCGTGACCAGTTTTTTTGTCGCTGAAGGCTAATGCGACGAGATCCAAAAATTCATCGCGAAAGACTTTCACTGATGTAGCAAAAGTGATGAAGTTCGCAACGACTTTTTGGGGCTTTAGCAACCAAAATGTTGGTCGCTAAAATCCTTGTTTCTTGTAGTGGTCAGGGGGATCTAGTATAATTAACCCTAAATTTTATAAATTACTAATATGAACAAATTATCATTACCGTCTATGTGTCTGGTGTTTAGGGCCCAAATGTGTCCAGTGAGCCCCAAACCCTAGTCACGGCTGGTGAATCACATACCATGACTGATGTTTGGGGGGTGTTGGTTGCGTTTGTGCCTTAAACTTTAGACGTTTGGCCCGTGTCACTGGGACACGGGCCAAACGCCTGTTACTATGGTGTTTGGGGCCCAAATGTGTCCAACGGGCCCCAAACCCTAGTCATGGCTGGTGAATCGCCATATAGTGATGGCGTTTAGGTCTCTATTATGGCGTTTGGCCCTAGTATGGCGGGTTTAGTATTTATTTTCACACTTGGTCATTTTCATACTGAGGTCACTTAATCCCATATCTAAGTCAAGCACCATGAACTACATACCTGAACAAGAACCTCCTATCCCCAGGAAAGTCTGTGCCATGAATAAACAAATTCACACTGCTAACAAAAATGACTAACAAGCATTTTACAAACTGAAAATATAGAATATTTAATCCTTAGGTGAATATTGTATAAATTTCATTAAAATTTATTAATTATTCAGATTTGTAATTCTTTTTAGCATAAAAATTGCCAAAAAAAACTCACGCACGCAAAGAAACAAAGAAAAAGAAGAAGTCGTACCAACAGAAGTTGAAAATTCAAGGGATAGCAAAAAAATCATATTTAACTAAGATCGTGTCTCATATCACTAACATTTCTAAAGAGTCTATAAACTGAAAAGTCAATAGCAAGAAAGGAAAATGACTAATAACTAGTGAGACGAAACCAACTGTTCCAAAGCTTATGACTAATAACTAATAACTAGTTATGGCCCGTCTAGCGCTTACAACCCGCAATCTATCCAAACATTTTAAACTTCTAAATTTATTTTAATTTTTCCATCCAAATTTTTAAGCATAATAGGGAGTATTGAGAGCAAACTAGGTGATTAGGACCCAAACGCCACTTTGGTGGTCCTAATCACCTATGGGACACGTGAATCGCCTGACCGTCTTGAATGCTTTACACATTTCCTTATCGCCATCTATAATGACCGATTGAGGCATCTTGATTTTCATGGAATCCAAGAAAGTCCTCAACACCCATTGATAGGTTTCCACAGTCTTATCAACCAATAATGCGCAACCAAATACCGTGGTCTTATAGTGATTGTTCATGGCAAAGAAAATCACGAGCGGTTTCTTGTATGCATTCATCCTACAGGTCGTATCGAACGTCAATGCATCACTGAAATAGTGATAGTCAACTTGGCACATTGTCCTATAGGTCATATCAAGCACTTGGCTTAGATTTACACCAACATTGTACAGTCATGTTGCCTGAGCCATGTCTGCTTCATTCACTGCTCTATTTGGTCGAGGAAATGGCACGCATGTGATGAGGAGGTTGGATGGTTGCGTTTAGCTTCAAAATCTTTTGCGATCCATTTTTTTGTCTTCTTATCCAAGTTCACCCTAAAACAAGCATGACAATTCACCATTGTCAAGCCTCTTGGTTCTTTCTTGGTATCCTCTCTGCCTCTATATTTTTTCTCTCGAATTCCTTCTTTAGAGCAAACACAACACTGTAGCACAGTTTCTCACACTCTGCGCTTGCGTTTATCATCTTTCCATACACTGAACCCAACATCTACTGCGTATGTATAACATAAATATTCGGCCTCTTGAAACATGTCATATGACTAAATTTGAAAATTGGATAATCCAAACAAAGAAAATGAAGGAGTAAGTGCATTGAAGTTTAGAGCACTTGAAAATTAGTGAGAATGTGTTTAGTTGAGTGAATATATGATTTTTAAGGATAATTTACGAAGAGTAATTACCCCTATTAATTTCACAACCACCAGACACCATCAACCAATAAAGAAGTCAAACTAGGTGATTAGGACCAGAACGCTACTTTGGTGGTCCTAATTGACTATGGGACATGCGAATCGCCTATAATAACTGGCGTTCGGGGCCTGTTGGTCATGTTTGGGCCCCAAATGCCATAGTAATAGGTGTTTGGCTAGTGTTCCATATACACAGGCCACACGCCTGTGTGCCTGGATTTTGGGGCCCAAACGCGACCAGCATGTGCCAAATGACTCATACATAGTGACACAAGACCAAAAACTTGATACGCTCAAGTGTAGTTGTGGAAAGTTTGAATCAGTGGGGATACCATGTCGTCATAGATTTACTATTATGAAAGCTGAACATATGCAATAGATCCCAAGCACGTGCATACTAGACCGGTGGCGAATGACTGTGAAGAGTAATATACTACCAAAAGGGTCAAGCCATTCTCATCTAGATATATATGAGATAGTATTGCTTCAATAAAATTAGATCCAACTAGCTACAAAAAGACTTGCTCACTTTGCGTCAAAGTCAAATGAATGTTGGGATGCTTTATGAGAAATATGAGACCTTGTGGAATGAGAAGGTCACTAACGAACATGATGTGAAGCACGAGGATGGTGTAGAGATAAAAAGAGGCCACGTTGAAGACCCGATAATCATGAAGACAGGCAGCCAAGGTGCTAGCTCGAGTAAAGCTCGACCAACCACCCGTCGATGTGGCCATTGTAAGAACATTGTACATCCAAACGGACATTTCCAGAATTACCGAGAATTGTGCATGTGGCGATGTCATACGATAATAATGATGATCCAGCACCATCTAACATGCAAGGTGCACACGCGATAGGGGTCCGGACAAGGTGCGTCCCCATTCAATGTGAAAGGTGCGTACACATTCAATGTGCAAGGTGCGTACCCATTCGACCCATCTGTATACCACCACCATTCAACGCACAAGGTGAGTACCTTATGTACAACACAAAAATCCCATACTGGTATAATTTTCCATATCCCCGTCGTAGTAAATGTACATTTTGGTATTAACTTGATTTCATAGTTTTTGAGAATGTTAATATACGAATATTTATGAATCTACTTACTTATAACAATAAATAATAATTCTGCAAAATCTACTAATTTATAACTGTAAAAAATAATTCTGCAACGCTATTTATCATCACTGTACACGATGACTTACAAAAACCTCTTTTATTTATAGTTGTACACAATAATATACAAAATCTATTTATCATCCTTGTACACAATAACTTACAAAAATATATTTATCTTTCTTGTACACAATAACTTACAAAAATCTATTTATCTTCACTATACACAATAATCATATACAAAAGATGACACAATAATATCTACTTGGAGGGATGTTAGGCCAAGAGAGGCGTATGATCCTAATTCTATCCAAAACTCGCCCATTTTCCATTTCTAAGAATTCGATGAGCTAGAGGTTATTGAAGAAGACAATAATGACTGTGTAATAAATTTCAAAGCGTACGAAGATATCCCTCTTGAATTTACTTTGAAATTTGTTGCACTATCATTATTGTCTTCATCAATAACCTCTAACTCACCAAATTTCTCAGAAATGGCAAATGGGTGAGTGTTTGAACAAGAACATCAAAAAATAGGACACAATAATGTAATACAATATTATCTATCCCTTCATATTTTTTCTCTTCTCAAGCCTTTGCATTAAAGTAGGACCCGTCTTCACTAGTAGCCGGGTCTTCGAGACAGATGACTTTTTATTATAAAATCGATCAACGCTAACATGTAACGTATCATACGAGATGTTCCAATGATGGTTGCCAATCTTCAACAAAATATTACACTGAAGATCATGCGATTTATACTCCTGTAAAATTATTAACAATATTTAACAAACTATCATACACCTCAACAAATTCAACAACGACAACCATAAACGAGCAAATCCAGAACAATCAGAAAAATCCCAATTACATAACTAAAAGAATCCTAACTCCAAACTAAAACAAAACAGAAAACAGAGTTGTAAGGTTTGAACATTCACCAAACTATCATACACCTCAACAAATTCACCACAAATTTGCAAATCCACAACACTCAGAATTGTGAAATTTCCTCCCACATGGAGCTAGACTCCACCGGAAGAGCCACCCACATGGAGTTGGAATTTATTTGAAGAGCGATCACTTGTGCGCTTAAAGCACCAAGCCCGACGGCTTGCTCTTCAGGTAGATCTGCACACACATCTTCGCAAACATGCCTACGCTCGCGGTCCTCCTGAACCTCATGGTTACCTAGAATGGTTTGCGCAATTGTATCGATCTACATAATACAAATATGTGTGAATTAGTAATTAATAATCAATAGTAATATAACCAACCAAATTTGTAATACTCTAAAATGGTTACCGTACATCTTTTAGTCCAAGCTCCTCCTCCCTTGATTTTACAAAATAAATCATTTTTGTAACGGTCCTATTGTTCCACCTTAGCGGCGAAAGCTGGTTAAAGTTAAATTGTTGGAAGCACATGCCAACTTCTCCAAATTAAAAAAGCTATATCAAAATGAACTTATTTGTAGATATACGTATGTTATAATGCAAAAGTAATACTAATGTATACTAAATATATTACATGTATAAATAACAAGCACCCGGTAATGCTATTGCGGTGGTTGTTTTCATACCTCGCGACACCATTCATAAAATCTTTAAAATAAGCAGAAGCCTAATTCTTATGTTGGATGGTCGCGGGTGACTTCACAGCATACAACCATGAATGACTGGTAATTGATTTTAATCAAGGAGATAACAAAACCCTGACGGTGTACAGCACAAAGGCTTGGCTCCAATAGTCACTGTCAGACTCCTCAATCAAAAATTTCAATAAGGCGTTCACCGAAATATCACCTTTGGCTTTCACCCAATTCTCCTTTACATTCACATCACCATCGAATTTGATCTCCTCGCCATCGTCAAAGATATAGAAGTCATGTCATCTGCAGTTACTTTAAATGTCAACCCATGGGCATTCAACTTGCAGGTGGATGGATGGAAGCAACCTAATAGCTATTGCAAGAAGTTCCTCTTCCACTTGCGGCATTTAATATCCAACAACCCTTCAATCCCATCTCCACGATCGCACTCCTCTTCCCCTCATCAAAATTTACAACAAGATCTGTAAATTTCTCAAGTGTACAAAATGTGAGCAACTTATGTTTAAAGGCATGCCTTCTCGAATGACTAGGATCGAGTTGTTCCGCTCCACTTTCAATGGCATGGATTTCATTGTCCTTCAAATAATTGAGTTTCACTTCCTTCATCATACTATTCCACTTTAAAGCTAGATCTTTTGATGTCTGCATATCACAAACTCTCTTAAATTATAATTAAAATTTATCAATTCCTTGTTATAATGTAATGTTTGTTTAAACATACTTACTTCATGACTATTAATCTTTTCACCCGCCGCCCTCATTTTAGCACATTCTTTCGCACTGTTTTAGTTTTAAACAACCACATTAACAATTTTTATGAAAATATGAAACATTAAAATGATGACCTCATTAATTACTTACAAGTATACAAAGAAACTCTTTTGTGCCTTATTCACGTTCACATTTGTGTTAGCCATCTGAAATATATGTTAGTATAATCAAATTTAGCCATATGACAATGTCTTCTTATCATGATTATCTCTGATATTAATTTATAATGGATTGAGCATCATCTAGTAAGAATGCTAAAATAGCATACCAGTGTTATATTTTTTTATACATCTTCTCACATTATGTTATTAATCAGCTTTATTCAATGACTATTTGAGATAAAGAATTAATTGGAAGTGACATATATCAACAATCTTAATAAATGATAAACATGATGTGTAAAGAATTTAAAGAATGCAAGAAACTTTGCTGATATAGTTACAACATGCTCTTCTCCAACTTTTTTCATAATTTATTATGTTGAAAGAATCATATTAGTAAATTTCCATCATGTAGGTAAGCTAGTTAAAAACTCGATAAATGTCCAAATCTCTATAATCATATAAAAATGAAGTTGATGATGTAGTTCTCTCTAAAGTAGGACTTTCCCTTTTATTTGATTACTTGAAGGATAACATGTACAATAATATTATAGGAAAAATGATAACATGTACATTATGTATTCATCTAATAATAAACATACATAAAAAAATAACATTGTTTCTATGAAAATAGATTGACCTCAAGTAATAACTACTTCTAACTATAATATTCTGTATAGAAACATGGAAAAGGAAAAATATGAGAAACTAGTCTAGAAGCATAGTAAATTCCATTTGATTAAGTAAAACCAATTCAAATTAATGATATTGAGAAGAAATTCTGATACAAGCTCAAATTCCATAAGTAAATGACTAGCAACTTTGCAAATGCCGACAAGTCTTCCCTATTGATGCACAATAATTAGGAGGTTTCACTTGAAATAAGTAAGGAAGAACTTTTATAATTGAATAAAATCAAAATCCAAAACAAAAATCAGCACATAGCAAACCATCATATTACATTGTCATAAACTGAAAGAGAAGAATCAACTTTCCTGTAAATAACTCACATCGAACTTAAAAATAACTGATAAGCACAAAACATACTCTTTCAGTCTAACTCAGAAATAACTCACATCAAATCAACATCAAGTAGACTCATTATCTTTTTCATTCTAACTCAGAAATAACTCGCATCTAATTAACACAAAGCAGACTCATCACCTTCTAATACTCATTAATTAGGTCGTACAGAAAATAACTGAATCATTTCAAATCTAACAATTATATAAAATACATAGCACAATTACATTTCAGAAAATAGAATAAAGAATTAGTCAATTAGATCATGATCTCATAAAAATTACTAATTTAACATGTAAACATGAATCTATATGTTTAAGTCACTAAAACACACACACACACACACTAAGACACACACACACACTATGTAAACAAGAATCATTTTGCCATGGGAGACATTATACATGGCTCACTCCTGATCAAAAAAGAAAGACAAAAGACTTGGCTCCGTTACTTAGTCGCATGATTCAAAAGTCACATCCAGTTCAACTTTTCACAAATAAAAGAATTTCTCTACCCATTAAACAACATGATCCCACCTCCAAACTTCTACCAAAATTCAATATATATATCATTTAAATAGAGGACACACACAATCATTTCTTCCTTTAAAATATTTTATTTTGACTTGTTGCTTCCGTCGTGAAGGTACGTGGAAAGAGCTTAAAAACTTCATTTTTCCTATTATGTGAAGCTTGAGAGATTAGAAAGATAAAGATACGAGATAGGCTGAGATATTAGAGAAGATTACCGTGAGAGAACCAGCGAAGAACGTAGAGAGAGGGAGATGACGCCAGAGAGAGTGCAAGAACGATAATCGCCTGGACAACGAATGCAGAGAGAGCCTGGACGATGAAGAGAGAGCACTAGAAGTTTTCTCGAAGAGAGAGGTGAAGATCGAGGGTGAAAAATTATGTGCCCTAGACTGTGAAGCTCGAAGGAAAATGTGATTTAGGAAGGAAGGAGAAAGCTTCATTCGTAAGCTTTCAAAGACCTGCAATCTGTTTAACAGATAAAGCTCAATTTTTAGATCTAATGACGGAGAGTCTCCCTGCCTGATATAACGGCTAGGGAGACTCCCAACATCAATGCCAGGAAAAAATTTCCCGGCTTTGGAGTGTGACTCGTAAGTTACAATTCATGAGAAAATATTTTCAACACACGCACACAAATTAGTGTTGCTTATTTTACATCGGCCTATAGCGCATTAAAAGTTACTATCCACCCATCATATTGTATTTAATATCATTTAACTTATGTCACCTCAAGGCTCTTGCCAACAAGATTGTCAGAATCGTGATCCTATCTAGGATCGTGGAGAGGTCTTGCGAATCAGATTGTAGGATCGAATCGTGGATCGTAAGATCTACTATATACTATAAATATTATGAAAAAACATAATTTACCTAACTACATATTAAAATTCTTGAATATAGTTAATAAATCAATGATAAATTTCACTATTTACTAAGTGTAATTTAAATAAATAAAAAAATAATAACTTAGAAATTGAACAGATTAAATAAACTTTATATTGTTTTATATGAATACCTTATAAAATTATGGTTAGTGGGATCGTAAGATCGTAGTGGGATCGTAAGATCTTATCAATCCAAAACAAAAAAAAAATATAATAGGATCGTAAGATCCTCCCAATTTAAGATTCTACCTATGAATTGGATCGCAGGGGTTAGACAAGATCGTAAAATCGTAAGATCCTACTATCTGGATCGGGAGTTTAACAACCATGCTTGCCAATATCAATCACATCTCCTATAAATACCATACTTCATACTCATTACAAGTTAAGTCTAGCGCTACTTACTTACACTTTGCCCAGTTTTCACCGAAGTACTAACTTAAGAATGAAAGCCTCTTTAGGGACCCATCCTCTTTGGTACTACTTGTCTCAGAATTCTTCATTTGTTCATTAGTGTAAGAGCTCATCAAGAACAAGGACAATTGTGCTCTTTCAAATTTGCGTTACACAATTACCGTATATTTTATCATCCACAATTGTGCTCTTTCAAAATTGATTTACAACGTTACTATACATTTTATCATGTCTATTTTGGTAATTAATAAAGTCACAATTGACACTAAAATTACAGGTAAGTCTCATCTTTTTTTACATCACTTTTAGGAATTCAATTCAATATACACAATATAATTGATGATCTTGTAAACACATGTCAAATAGAGTTTCTGAAAAGTTAGAACAATATCCATACCAAAATAACTAGAGTTATTTGGAATACTACACTCTTTCCACATTCAGTAAGCATTTTTATACCGTTTTCTTAAAATCTAAAATTTTACATTCCAGGCCCACTACAATCAACATAAAAAAAATTAACTCTCTCTTTCGTCATCATTTCTTTACTTTTTCTCTTTTTCTCCATTCAAATATCAAATCAATAATCATTCCCTCACTCTTCTTCTTTCCCACTACCACCAAAAGAGCTTTTAAGTTCATTTTATCTCTCTCTCTACTTTTTGGTAGATAGAGAGGATTGAGCGAAACCCAAGAAAAAGCCATAGATTCTTTTGAAGCTTACACTATTCTCTTCCATTTAGCTATGTTTAGCTCTATTTTCCTCCATACAACTTAGACAGAGAGACTTCTTTTTCTCTTTCCATCCTTACGAAGTGGGTTCAATGGAACCAGCCAAAGTTGATTGGAAAAAGTTAGAATGGAAGTTCGTTGAGGACCAATTATAAGAGTACATCAACGCACTCAAGTGGGTCGATTTCACTGCCCCAATGATTCATTCGGTGACGACGCCTGGTTTTGCTGACCTTGTAAGCTCCTCCATCATTTTCTCCGTCACATTATCCGATTCCATAATTTTTGTTCAATAATTCTTAATGTTTCAAGTAACCCATTTTATTTTTGTTTGATTTTATTTCTTAACCGATTGCAAGCACCACCCAAAGACAGCATAAGACTTTCTCAAATTGACTCCTCTGAAGGTTTTAATTTTAGTTTATGTCTCTATTTCTGGCTTCTTCCGCTCTTTGGTTCCCAAGAAAGCTTAAGAGTGAAAAGAAAATCAAGACTTGGAAATTTATTTAGTCTATATTGGTTGTCATAATAATAGGAATTCAGCTCAATTGAGCTCATGAAACTTGATCATCACTCGAATTAGACAGATTCACCTCTAAATTACTTGATTTTTTTAATCTTACTCTCTAACTTGTTTGTATCTTCTTGGTTTCTTCTTCTTGGTTTCCTAAAGCTTTCGTGATCGTGATCCATAGTCTCCTAGAGAAAATTTGTTGAGGCAATTTGAGAAAGAGGCCTTATTTTCTGGCAACTCGTTTCTCAAGGATATCTCAAACACATGGATATTGATTGTATTTGTGGTTAGTCAAGCCAGCTAATGGGGCTTCTTTGACAAGGATGGGTGAAATTATGAAGGAGACAAGCCTTTTGTTTTGTTGTTTAAATTTTTTTTATTCTTATACACTTCTTTAGATTATAAATTCATTGATTAGATACGTTTGATGATTGAAATTCAAGTAATTATAAATTGATCAAGGGTTCAAGATTGATTACTGTATGGATGGTGTCAATTTTTGTGTCTAGATTGCTCACTAACCGGAGTAGTCACACGCTCTCTATATAAATCACTACATAAAACAAAATAACTACTTGAAGGGTTCAAGTAGTTATAAAATACTACTTGAACCCTTCAAGTAGTTACATGCTCTCTATATAAACTGATGGCAGTAAACAATTTGATTACTTAAAAGGCTCAAGTAATATTTTTTACTACTTGAACCATTCAAGTAGTCACACGCTCTCTGTATAAATCATTGCATGAAACAAAATAACTACTTGAAGGGTTCAAGTAGTCATAAAATACTACTTGAACCCTTCAAGTAGCTACATGCTCTTTGTATAAACTGACGGCAACAAACAATTTGACTACTTGAAGGGTTGAAGTAATTTAATTTAGTATTTGAACCCTTCAAGTAGTCACACGCTCTCTGTATAAATCATTGCATGAAGCAAAATGACTACTTGAAGGGTTCAAGTAGTCATTTTTGTCTCTTGCAATGATTTATCCGAAGAACGTGTGACTACTTAAAGGGTTTAAGTAGTCAAAAATTATTACTTGAACCATTCAAGTAATCATCGAATATATACAATTTGCATTAGTTTGCTTACTAACTAAAATAAATAACTACTTAGGAGGATAAAATAGATACAATATATATATATACCAAATTCATATAATATATATAAAAAAATAGATTGATAAAATACATACGGTGTATATACAAGACTGAGGTGCCATCCCACTAAGCTAAACTACAAATGATTACTACAATTATAAATGCTAAAGATATAATGTAAACATGGATTTTTTTTAATTGTCCGATGTACTCTCCAATGCTTGTATCCTAATATCCATACATTTGAGCTCATACTTGAGTTCTTTTAAAACGTTGTCCTCGCAACTAACTTCATTTATTTTATCAAGAGGGTTGCATCAACTAAAATATACACATTGGTTCTACTCGCAACTATAATATAATCTATTTTTGTTTTGATCTGACTCTGATATTTTCATAGCAGCACTTCTCCCGCAAGTACATATTCTATTAAAAAATTGTAAACCTACTTGTGTAAAATCATTGGCACTAGAATTTGACATCCTACAGAAACAAGTATAGGAACATTATGTCCTTCTAGGAAAATTAGAAAACCTATTAAATCAGAAATTCATATGAAATTTCACCTTACTTGAAGGGTTCAAGTAGTCATATACAACTATTTAAACCCTTCAAGTAGTCAATTATTTAATGTATTACTTACTACTACAACAAGGGCTACTTGAGGGGTTCAAATAGTTATAAACAACTATTTGAACCCTTTAACTACTTACTGTTGTAATCAAAATGACTACTTGAAGAGTACAAGTAGTCCATAACAGCTACTTGAACCCTTCAAGTAACCAAAAGATTCATATGGTTATTACAAGCATCTATCACAAACATCAAATAATCTAGACATGCAGAAGGTTATAATCATCAAGAGGGACAACCTAACCCAAGAAGATTTTCTACTAACTCTTGAACAAAAAGGTCCCATTTTTTAATACGTATCAATTTTTCCCCAACTTTCAGTAAGAAGAACAATAGAAAGACTAATAAAACTTTAAGTCCTTTATGCATCCAAAAAAATGAAGAATGTGTACCTGAATTTGTCAGTAGGTGGGTATCGTGCCTAGGTATCATGTCGTAGATGAATGGTTTTCCTGAGCTGGGTTGGGTCTCACTGAAAAATAATAGGTTACGGGGTCGAAGAAGTAGAATAAGAAGAAGGAGAACAAGTGAAGAAGAAGAAGAAGAAGAATGACATTTTTGTTGAAGAAAAGAAAAGAAATGGGTATTAGGTTGATTTGAAGTTTGTATGGGGAAGAGAAATAAATGATGAAGAAAGAGAAAGTGAACAATACTTGATGTTAATTATGGTGGATCAGAGGTATAAAATTTTTTATTTTCAAAAAGAGATATAAAAATGGGCTATTTGGAAAATTATACCTTTTCATTTTGGCTAAGGAATTTTATACCCTTTTTTTAAACAAAGAATTTTATATCCATGGCCCATCAACTTCACATCACCACTTGCAATTTCTCTCTTCCCTCATCATTTCTGTTTCTCTCTCAATGTATATGTCAAATCAATTTAATAATATATTCTTCTTCTTCTTTATTTTTCAACGAAACTTTTTTTTACTTGAAGGGTTCAAGTGTTTTTATGACTATTTGAACCCACCAGGTGACTACTTGAAGGGTTCAAGTAGTTTTTTTTGTCAGTCAATTACTCATACACTAGGTACCTACTTGAAGTGTTCAAGTAATTATTTATGACTACTTGAACCATTCAAGTAGCTATTTTTTATTTGATCAGTCAACAACTCAAACACTAGTGACTATTTGAAGGTATCAAGTAATTTTTTATTACTACTTGAACCCTTCAAGTAGCTTTTTATGACTGTTTGAACCTTTTTTGTGTCCAAAAAATAAGAGAAAAGGAACATTTAATACTTGAAGGGTTCAAGTAGCTTTTTATGACTATTTGAATCCTTCAAGTACTCAACGTTCATTTTTTCCTATTTTTTGACGCAAAAGGGCTCAAGTAGTCATAAAAAGCTACTTGAACTCTTCAAGTAGTCATAAAAATCTACTTAAACCCTTCAAGTAGTCATCTAGTGTTTGCATCGCTGACTGACAACTACTTGAACCCTTTAAGTAGTCATAAATAATTATTTGAACCCTTCAAGTAGTCACATGATGTTTGGTAGCTGACTGACGAAAAAAATAACTACTTGAAGGGTTCAAGTAGTCATAAAAAATTACTTGATACCTTCAAGTAGTCAATAGTGTTTGGGTTGCTGACTAATCAAACAAAAAAATAGCTACTCGAAGGGTTCAAGTAGTCATAAATAACTATTTGAACCCTTCAAGTAGTAGCCTGGTGTATGGGTAATTGAGTGACAAAAAAACTACTTAAACCCTTCAAGTAATCACCTAGTATATGAGTGTTGAGTGACAAAAAAAATAATTAATTGAAGTATTCAAGTAGTGATAAAAAATTACTTGAACCCTTCAAGTAGAAAAAAAAATTTCGTTGAAAAATAAAGAAAAAGAAGAATATATTATTAAATTGATTTGACATGTGCATTGAGAAAGAAAACAAATGATGAGGGAAGAGAGAGATTGCAAGTGGTGATGTAAAGTTGGTGGACCATGGGGTATAAAATTCTTTGTTTTCAAAAAGGGGTATAAAATTCCTTAGTCAAATTGAAAAATGTATAATTTTCTAAATAACCCTATAAAAATCCGTAGACAAGTTGAAAATAGTATATTAATCCAAATAACTCAAATAATTATTTATCTCCCACACGAATATGTATACATAAATGGAGTTAATGGGGATAAGTTTTTTTTTTGGATAAAAGTTGTCCCTATTAATTCATGGAATTTCTTAATTGTCCTTTTTAAATTTTAATATTAAATATTAAAAAAATTAAATTAAATGATTAATTACAGTTAACTTTTTGGATAATATTATCCAAACTTATTTTAGAATTCCTCTACGTACCTAATACTTAAATATTTTAAATTTTGATAATATATCTTAATGTGCATCGAATGAAAATAAGACTCATAAGCCGTAAAACAAATTTAAGTTTATTATTTAAAACATATGATTAGAAAAAATAGAGTTTGAAGCAATTATTATTTAAACAAAGTCTAATATTTGTTTATGAATTCTTCAATCACATGTTCTATCATTTCTTTTTTCACGTATTTTAACTATTGCAGTTTTGAATTTTTATTTTTTAGTTTTATTGCTTGCAACATACTTACTATGTTAAGCAATAGCCGAGTTTCAAAAATTATAAGTAAATAAATAAATTTAGACCAAAATGTCATTAATCTATATAAAGCAATTATACTGTAAATATGAGTCAATCGAATGGAAGCAACTATACTGTAAATATGAGTCAATCGAATGAAAGCAACTATCCCAGTCTATATACCCTACAATTAAGGAAACTACATTTTTTTGGATTTAAATTTAAATTTACCAGATAATCAACCACTACAGTGATAAATGGTAATTTAGAAATAAAATTATATTTTTTTAGAAATAAATTATAAACAATAAATTTAAATCATTCTTTTCTAAATCAATTAGAATTTGAAAATTTGACAAAACATCAACCACTAGGTAAATCATCTTCAATCTCCATTTTTTTTATGTTAACTTAATCAAAAATCGTAAATAATCAATTAAGTTACACATAATAGAAAAACTAAATTTTAAAAATTATAATTTATGAAATCAATCAATATTACCGATATTCTAATTAATAAACGAATAATGACATAAGGAAACATTATTGGTTTTAAAAAATACCAAAAACAATCTAAGATATTATCATATAAGTTTAAAGTTTGAAAAATCTCTACAAATCAGCCCCAACATAATCATTTATTAATTGAAAAATTGAAATAACAATCAAAATATTATTAACCATAATGATCTAAAATCAATTGAAACTAAAGATGTAAATCAATTTTTTCTAAATAAATAAGTATTTGAAAATGTAAAAAATCTCACCCCAAGCATCAACCAGCAGGTAAATCAACTTCAATCTCCATTAACCTTCGAAAGCAATTAACAGCATACCGGCAATAATAGTCAATCATCGGCAATAATGTTCAATCGGCTTAACAATTTAGTTTTTTTTATTACAAGATTTTGGTAATTGGTGAATGACTTGTAGGTTCAAATATAAATGAATGTCGAAAAAGGAATGATATTTTTTCCATAACAATAAAAGATAATCTAATAACTGAAAATGCTAAAATCACAGAAAATCAAATTTGATAATTAAATTATCAATCAGTTATGGAAACAAGAAATTTTCATAATCAAAAATTCAGAACTATTGTGTGAATTGTATTAAGATAAATATAATTAAAAATTTTGAATTTAAGAAACCGCAAATATGTCAAGAAATTATTCATTATTCTACTAATTAATTATAGTGGACTCATACAATCAACAATCGGTAACCACCTATAGAGGACAAATCTGTCAACATGAAAATAGGATGAATGAACCGGTGATGTGACACTCCAAAAACTGCTATTTACCTAAGAAAAAAATCAGACTATTGCATAACTCCTACTTCTAGACTTGGCTATATACTTCAATATCTTTTTAGTTAAAGTCATTTGCTCTTCTAAAGATATTCGCTTTTATCTAAATCAATGTGTTTAAAAATGTAATTGATTTTAAGTGGTGTAATTATTCATCAAAAATAGCATGAGACATAATATTTTATAGATTACAATTCCAAACCTAAAAAAATTTGTATTTGAAGATGTGCGAGGCTTTGGATTTTGTTGAACTAAACTACTCAATCAAAAACATGAAGAAAAATTTGTGACCCTCTTTAATTTAAATGACACGGACCTTTTGTTAGTTTGAAAAATAATATATAAATCCATTCTGTTAAAAAATTGTTAGTTTATGTGTGAAAAGATAAATTATTCCCATAACCGGTTGATCCAACTATTTTTTGCTAACTCAAAACATAAATGATTTTGGGATCGCATATAAATGAATTTGGGTTTGAATGTAAAAAAATAAATTTTCAACGTTTTCATAATTGAAAAAAATGAGTAATGTTAGTATTACATAATATTTAAACAGAGTTAGTTTAAACGGAATCAGATTAAACAAAATTAGTTTGAAATAAAATGATTTTGAGATTTTTTTTGTCACAAAAAATGAATGTTCGTGTCATTTAAGTGAAGTATATGGGGTGAGAGGACTTTTTTCAAAATATAATTAGCATTTCCCTTTCAAGGGCGGGTGTATGAAAAGAACCTGGAAGATTTGAGATCCCTTTAAACATTTGATCAATGTTTCCAAATCAAATTTCAGCAGCCCGGCTCCTGAGAGGACTTTCTAACTAGCCAAATTTTCGTAGATATTCTAAATTGTTAAATAACTATTTATGCAATATTATTGAAAATTTTGGATACTGACTACAATACTATTACATGATCCAACGAGAATGTTTCAGTTTTCTAGCATTCAAATTAGATTTTACCTTGTTGTAAAACTCAACTATTGTTTTCTTTTCTACACAAAAATTATTTTAATTTTTTTGTCCAATTAATTTTAATATTCTAAATTAAATTGTTCAATATTGTTTGATAGATGCTTTGGTTTAGTTTTTTTAAAATTTTAAAATAGGCCAAGTTCTTGTTAAGGTGAAACGAAAGTTTATGGAAGTGCACCAAATTTGTTTTTTTTTTTCAAATATTTCTTGAAAATTAATATAAAATATTGACCTAGTTTTGAAACTAATTAGAAAAATATGCAGATTTAGCAACATATAAATCATCTCTTCAAGATGTGATTTCTACTTATTCAGGTCATGTTTAAGAGTCTCTTGAAAATGCGAGTTAATCTAAGTAGAACACGCGTCTTGAAGAGGCATGTTAGTCTAAGTAGAGCTACCTCTTGAAAAAGATGAGTTCTATAGAAGGTTCTTCTAGTTCGTCCTTAGAAGAACTCACTTCTTATTGAGGCGAGTTTACAATTTGCCTCTTTAGGGTGCGAGTTCTCTTTAAAAGAAACTCGCATCTTAAAGAGACGAGTTCCATTTTCCTAACAAACTATGACAGAAATTCATACTCTCCCTATATGGATACTTGCAAATGCAATAAATCCATGCACACATACCCAGCCAAAAACTATGTTATTTATCCAATCTACTATATATCTTATACACTCATTCATACTACAAATTTATCAATCTCTAAACAATTTTAAAATAACTAGATAAAAGTTTACCATGGAAAACTAGTATAGTTAACAATCTAAAATAACTAACAAAGAGATTATAGTGGTTAAGATAAGGTTAAAACATACATAAAAAGAGTATGTAAGGCAAATTATGAAAGACTAATCATGATGTCCCACAAAGGGGTGCTCTTATTGTTCTCCTAAGACGTCTTGTATACATTTGTAAATAATTGGGATGCCATTAGAGATCCGAGCATGTCGTCCATTACTTCCTCATGCTACCCATCGTCTTCTATGTCTTTGAGGTTGATGTGCAAGTTCAGAAATAGAAACAACTTGTATCATAGTCCATCTCAAAGTGTTCCAAAGCTAGTAGTGTGAATGACTCATACTCAGACATGTTGTGGTCATCCACTACAATTCAACTTTAGTTTTGTGATGAGTTATTGTCCTACGAGGCGTACGAGATAGATGATAGACCTCATGCACTTATTCCATTGCTTGAGTTGGTGTTCCGCAAGATGTATAAATATAATTGCCTGATCCGGTTCGTGCAATGTTAAGTCATTGATGTGATGTATGGTGTCCTTCTGCATGGAAAAGAATAATATACACTCTTAAGTATAAATAAATGAAAAAAAATATTGATAAATTCATATATAAATACTATGAACTCGTGGAAGGCTCCTTGTCGGCTTATGTATCGGCATTAGACACTATAATATCAATTATTGCAAGAGTTGTCTTCTTCTTCTTGGGGTACTGCATGCTCGGGAATGTTCTCTCTATGTACATTCATCTCTCAACGTACAGATGATATTTGAATCGCCAATCAAGTTCATGTTTTCCCTTAAATCAATGGAATGCAAGCCATGTTCATTATAGCATGATTCTGGCACAATTTGAGTGATTTCAAATTGTCATATCACGTTATTAGGTTTGTGCCATTTCACTATGTGAAAACATCTCAATGGAGAGCAATTTGCCAAATGTCATGGTTGTTAATGCAATAAGAAGAAGGGCTAGAGATGACGTCTGAGTAAGGTTGTCATATAACCTATCACAATAATTTTAAAAATAATTATACATTAGATATAATATTCCACGCGTCAATTTAACTTATATCATAGTCATATAATGTTATGATGTCTGAGATATAGGCAGTTTGACATGAATCAATATTGCATTAGTACATGTGTGGGTCTTTCTGTGACACAAAATGAATCTTTCCATCTATGGGACATGATGAGTATAATTAACACATAAGATGTAGTATAAATAATTGAAACAGGGAAAATATCAAATCAAATTGACATACCATATGGAGGTGGAAGCAATGGATGACATCCTCATCGACATCAACATGTATGAGTTGATGTTACCCTGATGGTGCTAAATGAGTGAATCTATCTCATATCCATATTTGCAACAATATCAAGGGGTGAGCAATTTATGTACACTCTTAAGACAATCTATGCACATCTCTCTATGTAAATAAGTCGGACATGTACTACCCCAACTATATTGACTGACAATGCCAAAGTCATCCAACAATGATAGAAGCATCAAGTGCACTAAATGATTAGATATGTTAGCAAACCGATTACCTTCAATGAGTTCTAGAATATATGCTCGTGCATAGATTTGCGAAGAGAATGTTAGAGCTAATTTAAAATAACAAAGAACCCATAGTACATTAAATGATATAATGTCAAGTTATGGATTATTGGAGGCTTTGCTTTGATGGGATAGACATGATCGGCGATTTTGTCTTTCTTGCTTGCAAATTCCACATCGAATACGCACACTTGGCTCTCTCAAGTCCTTCTCATTTTGTATGTGTGAGAACCTAAGTCTACCCTTGTCACATATCTAATTTGGATCCAAAGAGCACAATTGAGAACTCAATCGAAATATTCAGAATATTTTGTTTTTTAGAAAAAAATGAAATGGTCACCGAAACGGAATTACCTACTGGTGAAAAATGAGCAAAACATCTATTCCGGAAACAATATGGTCTCACATGTGGAGGCTATAAGAACATGTTTTTTAACATTAAGTGGTGGCTTTGTTTTACAATTAGATAGGACCTTCAATGTTCCAAGTTTTCAAAAAACTTGATTTCTATTTCCAAACTTGTATAGTTAGGATTTTTCTTTGATTTTTTAGACACATTGTAAGGAAAAATTTCCTCACACTAAAAAAATAAGAATAATAAGAGAGAGAGAGAGAGAGAATTCTCAAGAACAAGTATATAATTGCTTGAGTTTATATTGAATGAATTGATTTACATGTGGTCTCTATTTATAGGCTCTTGAATAGTAACACAATTTAGCTAAATTCCTTTAAATGTGAAGAATCAAAATATTATACCTCATAGATTGAGCTTATCGCATCAGACTAAATTTATCTAATCTAGCAAATGATCGAGCTTAGTTTATCTTTATCAACAACTACTCAAATTTGAACCGTCAGATGGGACATGATGGGATCAACAGTTCATGTGGGTTTTCCCGCTTGGCCACAGTGGCAATCCATTCTTTCCTCTTCTAATTGGTCATGCTTGCTTATATGGCTTCTCAACCAATTTTTACCTGTACATTTGCCCATATTTCGTTAATATCACTTAGTGAAATTAATTTTTATATTAAAATTTTCTGTAATCATTGCTTATCATTACTCTCCACCTCTTTTTTGTGCATAATTTATGGTTGTCTCTCCCATTTTCTTTAGTCGTTTCATCTTGCCGTTCAGAGAATGCTTTACTCGTGTCATTTCAGAGCAACATTTCATCTTTCCGTTCAAAGAACGCTTTACATGCGTCATTTCAGAGCAACTTTCCATCTTCCCGTTCAGAGAATACCTTACATGCGTCATTTCAGAGCAATCTTTCATCTTCGTGTTCAAAGAATTCTTTTGCAAGCGCGCTAGGTGTCATCTCTTTACTTGTCACCAATCACGTCTTTCATTTCTTGTCCCACCGTTCACATCTCCTAAGTTGTCAATTCGAACGGTCACATTTCCATTATCTTCAGCCTTCGATTGCCCCATTCCAGCAAACTGTTTTATACTTTCTTTTAGAATCCACTGCTTATATAAGGATTCCTTCCACATTTCCTTCCTTCACTTTTCAGTTTTCTATTTCATAAGTTCTCGTTATCGCCCTCCTTCTTTCTTCTTCTTTTATTTTCTTTGATTATTGAGAAGTGGGGTATTCTCGTACCCTTAGTAAGAAACCCAGAAGAATTTAGACTGTTTATAGCCCATTATCGAGAATCTTTTCCTCTAAATATTTTATGCGTGTTAGGAAGGAGTGAATCCATAGGCATTCCATGTAATCCTCCTTACCAAATCACTCTTAGCCCTATTATCATAGCCTTAGGTCTTAAGCTTCCGTTTTCTCCTTTATTTTCCTAGTTCCTTCACAAAGTAGGTTTAGCTCTTTCTCAATTCACTCCTAGCTGTTATAGGATCCTCCTAGGTGTAGATGCTTTAAATATGAAGTACGATTTTGGTTTAGTGCTAGACTAACTCTTTCATTGTTACATAGTTAAATTTTGAGTTGATATTTATTACCTTGCCCCTCGTCTGTCTAAAAAGAAATGGAGTTAATAATCGAGATCCCAAGAGAAGATAAGGGTTGGGAGAGGGACATCATCTTGATTGGTGCGAATTGGGGTGGTGATGACTGCTGGACAATTCCCAAGAAATAAGCAATTTCAGTAAGTCGCTGAAGCTTCGGTTCTTGCCTTTATTTTTGTTTATTTGCTTATTCCTTCCCTTTATTTTCTAACTGATGTGCATTTCTTTTTACTTTCTTCTTCTATAGAAAAGAAAAATCTGAATCCCTATTTTTCCAAAGAGTCTAAGGCAAAGCTTGCTGCTGCCTTTCACCTCCAAGAGAAAGGAGGGGATTGGAAAGTAATTCTTAACCTCAACCCTTCTTCCGTGTCAGCTCCTGCTTCTACTTCGGGCCCGTCTTCATCTTCAACTCCAACCATTGTTCCAGTTCTAGCACGCTCTTCATCAATTCCAACTCCCTCTTTTCGTTCACTTTCCAACCACACTACAAAAATTTGGTGTTTTAATTGCAGTCTTTCACTGCGTTTTATACTAAAGAGCAATCAAATGTGCATTTTTTATGCGGGGTAAAGGAGCGGAGAACGGAAATCTCCAACCCACCTAAAAAATTACTACAAAAAACACTCCATCTTTCAACCTCTCTCTCTCTTAGCTTTGACTCTCTCTTCTCTCAGCTTCAACCCTCTTTCTCTCACCTTCAACCTCTCTTTCTCTCACTGATCTTAGGGCTCACTGAACATACACTCTCTCTGAATTGCCTATGTTCTCTCTGCAACGAAGCACCTATGTTCTCTCTGCGCCGAAACGCTTCTGTTCTCTCTGCGTTGAAGCACTTCTGTTCTCTCATCTCTTCGCAACGAAGCTCACAAACGGGTCTCTCTAAAATGAAGCTTTCCTCACTAGGTGAAGCTCTCTCTAAGGTATTTCTTGCATGAGTATCTATTTTTTTCATTGCTTTCTCTCCTTCCCTAGACCTGAGCATGAGATAATTTCTTCGATTGTTCTCCAATCAGCCATAGCCGCTGTGTATTTTAGCAAAAAAAAACCCAAGAAAAAAACACGATATAAAGCGAGTGAGGAAAAGAGGGAGAGAAGAAATTCATGCGCGAACGACGTGGGCGAGCCATAGTCGACGTGTTAAGGTTTGATATCAGATGCCTGATACGAATTGCAATACGGTTATTTCTGCATTCCCTTAGGTTCTCTATTTTTTTATCCATCTTGCTGATAAATCTGTAAAAAATTCGTAACATATCAGACGTTCCCCCCTTTACTCAAGAAGAATGAGGCGAATTGTCTACTTTTAGACAATTGCAGGAATTGGTGGATGCTCACCCAAATGATTGCTATGGCAGAGATTATGAAGAATGTCATGGCAGAGACAGCTATAGAGATGACAATTATGAGGGATGAAATACCAATGCTCATAGAAGTAGGAGCTCTGATCGAGAGAGAGACCGTGCTTCTGATGATGGCGGTCAACATTCATCCCGATAATGTCCATGCACCCAGACCTTTCTACTTCTATTGGATTGAGAGGCTTCCATCTTGCGCTTAATCTTTGGATCAAGTTTTCATTAAAATATAAAGTATATGAGTTCATTCTGAAGTGGTCATACTTTTGTATTAAAGCTATGATTGGGGGAATTTCTGATTGATTTCTTGCATTGATTGAAAAAAGAAACAGATCAGTCTTGATATTTAATAATTGTTTTTTATTTTTTCACATCTTTTGGTAATATCAAGATATATTATCTCGACGCAACACTTTTCCATTGAGTCGTATGTCCCATATTATAAATGATGAGATGCCAATGTCATCAAATTTGATTTGCAACATACATAACAACTCTTATGTTTTCTTTCAGAAGTAGTGGTGCCAAAGATGATGATCAATCTCAAAATGAAGGTAAATTTTCAAGAGGTGTATTCTTAGTCTTTTATTTTTATCTAATATAATTTACCCGTATATTTTTTCCCTTTAGTAGGTACTTTAGGTTATCCATCTATTCCAGGAAGTGAGCTAACTGTATTACCTTACAAGTGATGTTTTATTGCAAGAAGCTTGATCGGAAATTTTCAGAATAAAATATAGGTGCTCCTTCGAGTTATGAAGAAGCTTTGAGCGAGTCCTGAAGCCCTGTTCATAGTGAAGGGTACAAAATTTGTTTTGCATGTATAATCTTTTCTCCTTTTTCTATTAATTATCATCGTCAATCAATTAAGATATCACTCTTTGATGAAAAATGACGGAGAATCTTCATAATCTCTACCATACTAACTATCAGATTCTTATATAGAACTTGTTAGGTCTGTTGACCATAACTTTTTCTTGTTTTAGACTTTGGGTCTTACTTAGCTTCCACTTGGCAGGTTTACAACAACTATAAGGGTTTTCTTTTCTTTATTTCCTTATCTACGTTTTTGCCCTCCCTTTGGGGAGTTTGGAGGATTTGTAATTTAATAAATTTAGAACTCAATACATTTTTACATTCCAACAGTCCTATAAGCGAGCCATGGAGTTGGAAGATGGTAGAGTATTTGCTTTGATCGAAAGTAGAAACACATACTTGGTGCTTGGTTCCTTCAACAAAGTAAGATGGTATAGTAGTTACTGTATGTTGGATAACATAGTTCTCTTTCCTTATCATTGTATTTTTGTCAGTACTTTTTTTATTGATTTTACTTGTGATTTTTTTATTTGGGATTCCTGCACCATGTTCCATATAATCTGTCATTCTTTTATTTCTACAATTTTTAAAAGGGTCTTTTCAATTTGAGAACATAAAATTTAAATGTAATTTCAACAATAATAACGATGAATTTAAATTTTGTTTACAAAATTTATTATGCTTTTGTTTGGGAAACATACTATTTGATTCATTTTTTATCAGTAGAAGAAAATATATAAACAAAGAAAACCCATTTGGTTCATACTATTTGGTTCATATTCATCCTATAAAATGAAATTTTCTGCTTGTTATCTAAAGTATTCTAAGTTTTTAGTAGTGGATTGTAATGCTCATAGCGATGCTTATGTTTGTATCCTAGTTGATTATGTGTTTGTCTCTTTGTTGTTTCTTTTGAAATTTGAGCATGTTCTATAATTGTTAAAGGAAGCATATAATGTTTCAAAAGTAAGTGCCCCAAAGGCTTAACTACATTTTCTTCGCATCATATTACGGGTGCTACCATACCACCACTAAAGCACCGGAGCCCATCGGAACTCTGAAATTCAGCATGCTTGGGTGAGAGTAGTACTAAGTTGAGTGACCACTTGGAAAGTACTCGTGTTGCACTCCTTTTCTTTTTACTTCGATCCGACCCCAAATATCCACGGTCTAGTCTACACCGTTTCCCATCATGAGCCCAAGGTAAGGTTTAACGACATTTTCTTCTCATCACCTTACGGGTTCGATCATACTAGCATTAAAGCACCAGATCCCATCAGAACTCCAAAGGGTGAGAAAATTACTAGGTGAATGAAAATTACTAGGTGTATGTGAAAAATTGTAAAAATCGCTAAGTGTATGTGAAAAATGTCTTAGCGTATGGAAATATGGTTAAGCGTGTAAAAGTGACCAAGTGTAGCAAAACAACTACATGGAAATGACAAGTATATGAAAATGTGTGAAAATGATCAAGTGTGTGAATATATAATTTATCAACTATGATAAAGTATGCGAAAATGTCTAAGTGTATGAAATGACCAAAAATGTTTTTTATTTTGAATTGAAAGTAAATTTCTGCAAATTTAGGCAGTTGTTGTTTGCCTGTATCTACTTTTTACTGTATTCTGCCAACTGAGTTTACTTAGCTGAAGGCAGTTGTTGTTTGCCTATATCTAATTTTTATTGTTTTCTGCAAATTTGGGAACTAAAGCACTCATTGCCACAGTTTTGGGAGATAACTAGTACCATATCCTGATATAGAGTAAAGCCCTATGAAAAGGTAAAAGTAATAATTCCTTTTGCACTGAAACTAGCTCTCATGATTGTTCATTTGTAGAAACTGTGTTTTCTATTTGGGTTTTTGCTCTCTGAGCACCGTCTTATTTCAACCTTACAGTAATTTGGGGTGCTCTGAATTTCACTTTGCTATTATTTATGGAACTCCATTTGGAGACCCATGTCGGTTCTTGTTAGTTTTCTATTTTTAATCAAGTTCGTAAACAGCTTGTTATGGAAATGTTCGCTAGTTTTTTTTGTTTGGTATGCTTTTCTAGAGCTATCAGCATTCTAAAGCACTTTGATTTACCTTGTATTTGATGATGTTAGTGTCTTTTTTTTGTATGGTTGAAATGATGAGTGCTTAGGTTAGATTTCATTTTATTTTTCTCTATGGTATTTTGTTAGATGTTATTTCATTTTTCTCTATGGGGCAGCTTAATAGAACCCCAAGATTTGAAAAGGGAAGTTGCTCGCATGCTAGAGTAAGCAATATTGAATTGAAGAAGTCAATAATGAAGGTAACTTGAAAATATGTTATTGATGTCGTTTAAGTTTTAATGTACTTGAAAATATTTATAAATGTTTTGCTTATCTAGGAAATTAAGGTTAAGTTGCTGGTAGAGAACCATGATGATGTTGTTTGCTAGTTAAATGTTGATTCTTATTTCATTTGGATGCTTTCTTCCTAAAGATAGCCCTCTTCGTCAGGTAAGCCACATCTTTATTCTTTTTGCCTTCTTCCCTTTCATATTCCATTCCTTTTCTTTTGCGTTCAATTGATTTATTCTGTAGATTAAACATGCACCAGCTTGTTTGATTCCACCATTTGCTTTAACATTCTGATATGATGTGTATACATACTCATAGCATTGAGCTGTTAGTGTGCAAGATAGTCTTCATCAATTTCAGAAAGTTGACGGTCTATTGGAAGATGTATTTGATCTGTCTCAGATCAATGTGATTAAATAAGAGTGATTCTATACCAATAAATTTTTTGATCAAGTTATAATTAACCAAGTGTTGTGCCAATCATTAACAAGTTGGTTTATCTATAATTGAAAAATCTTCTATAACATACAATCAAATAATCAATCAATAATTAAACATATCACTTCGACTAATAAAAACTTAGTCTATAACTTAATCAGACTATAATTACTAATTAAAGAATGTGTTAATAACATTGTTAAATTATTTTGGTCTTCGAATAAACTGGGTATGTTCAACTATCATTTAAGATGTGTAGAATTAACTTGTATTATGGAGTTGATCTTTTTGTTTTGTCGTGTTAGGATCTTGAATATTACGTTCTGAAAGAAGACGCCTCGCCCTGTATCTTTGGTCCGATAGAGAAGCAGGGATGGTCCTACGCATGCATAGAGCAATTGATCGAGAGTGTTGTTTATGGTTAGCTTGATTTTTCTGTTTTCGAATTAGTATTTGAATGTTTAGAGTAAGTGCTGATTTCTTTTCTTTTAAACAACAGCCGAGGGTGCTGAAAATGGTCTAGAGTTTACCATTGTGAGACCTTTTAATTGCATTGGACCCAAGATGGATTCCGTACCCGATATTGATGGTCTAAGCGAGGGTGTTCCACGGGTTCTCGCTTTCTTTAGTAACGTATGTCCATCTATAATCGAAGATGGTCAGTTTTTTCTTTTGTATTTCTTTTTTTTCTTATGTTTCTCTTTGTTGTGTTATAGAATCTCCTATGCCATGAACCACTTAAGCTTGTAGATGTTGGTCAAACCTATTATTCTGATTAGGATTTAATCAATCAGATTCAATTCTGATTTGCACCTGATGTCCATTATGTTCTCTCTCTTCTTTCTCTCTTAGCGACATTTTTGTTTGCAAGAAAAGCAGTAGTACGTGAAATTGGGAGCTGAATGCATTTGTTTTATTTTAATTCTTGACAAAGGAAAAAACTGTAAACATAAGTTTTTTGGTCTATGCTTTCTGAGTAATCTAACGAGAAAGTAAAAAGAATCTTCATGCTGGATATATGACCTCACCTATTCACTACCGAAATTGGTCCTATTTATTTTTGTTGATGTATTGTATTATTGTTATTTTATTAATCTTTGGGCCTTTTATTGCTATCAGATCTCAAGTGTCATTCCCATGGTTTTGTCAATAGAAGCAAGCAAGCCATATCTTGCCTCTACAACAAACGACACTGGTTTCTGAAGCTTCATAATTAGATTTGAAGTCTTATTAGATTTTAATCTTTCTCTTTAGGATATATTACTTTTGTTTGTTCTATGTAAAAATTCAATATGTAAATTTGGAACTATGATTTCCAGCGAACCATAGTGTATAACAATTTTGAGTAATTAAATAAAATTTTATGTGATTTTGTTATTTTATGATATTTTGTCAAAAAGTTATTATTTTTAAGTTTGTAAAATCGCAAGAATATGTATGTTCGTTGAGTTAGTTATTCATAACATTTATAGCATGAAAAGAATGCTATCAAAGGTCTTTTACAACTTTGAAAAATTCTATGAGATATACCATGGTTTTAAAATTGCTATAAAAAATTTATCACAGCATTTAAAAATGTCGTCATAGGATTACCATAGCATTTAGAAAATGCTATCGTACGGATACCATAGCGTTTATTATATGCTATGGTAGGGTTACCATAACGTTTAGAAAAAGGCTATGGTAGAGTTTCCATAGCGTTTAAAAAACACTATCGTAGATTCCCGATTTTTAATAACGTTGTCTAATATCGCGCTTTGAGAAACGTTATGAAAACACTTCGATAGCATTTTTTTGGCCGTTATCGTAGCATTTTTTTTCTTGTAGTGCCACTCTAGCTCCAGTTCTTCAGATCATCAAGAATTATTTGATCGAGCTACAGCTGGTATAAGAATGGGTAAAAGATTGCAAAGCAAATTCATAGGTCCCGTTGAGAAAAAGGACTCGTACTGACACCTATAGCTCTTCCCGTTCAGAGCTTGCGATTGCCGCTCCCATAGCTACTGATCTCACTCCCACTGTGTCCATTGTGTAGATTGAGGCCCCCTCGAGTTTTGAACCACCTCCTCTGGCTCTCACTTCAATCTCAGCTGTGCCCACTACCATTACAAGTATTCCTCGTACGGGAAATGCTTCAGGGTCTGGAGGTATTGTAGTTCCCCCATTTGCTCCGTGGAAGTTAAGGTGTGTTACTAATGTTCCCATCCTGGAAACAGTTTTCTTTTTGAATGATCTGACAACTTCTCACATCATCCTTCAGGCCATTCAGTCTCATCTGATAATGACATCTTTAGGAGGCTTTCGATCGGTAGACTTATGAGCAGACTGAGACATGACATGATGCGGCTAAGTTTTTCTTTTTCTCCTCTTCTTCCCAGAAGTTGCATAATTTTCTTTCTTAGCTTATTTTTCTATCTTTTCAAGCTGCCATTCACCACAACTCTCCAAGACTTTCACACTCAGTGTGATCAAGACTTGATCCAACTTTGAAGAGAGCTTTTGTTGGTTAACTCCGCAAATGCGCACCTTTAAGCTGAGAAGGAGCAGCTCATGGCCAGCTAGATTTAGCTTTAAAAAGATTTGGAGAAGATGGCCCACGAAGCTAAGGTTGCTGCTGCTAAGGATGGGAAGTTGGTGGAAGCCCTCAAAGCCGTAAAAAAGGACTTAACTGAGCAAGAAGTGGCCTCTGATTGGCAGTACGAGGCTCTGTTTAAGCAAGGATAGCTCATGGTCTATAGGGAGGGCTATAGGGATGCAATGGAAAACCGTCCTCCCAAACAGCCTCTTGCTCTAGAAGTTGAAGGCTCTACGGGTGCTTTAACAGAATATGCTCCTTCTCAAGTCTCACCGTCTACTGCCGCTCTTATTGCTGCTTCTGAGGAGGGTGCCCCTGAGGGGGATCCTGTAGTTGTTCTAGTTTAGGATTTTTTTTCTATTTTTTCTTTCCATTTAATATTTTTCTGTTTTACTTCTCTTTTTCATTGTAATTTTGCCTCATAATCAATGAAAAATATGTTTTGTTTAGTAACCTTACTTGATTCCTTCTCAAGTAGATTTTCCTCCTACGTATTTTTTAATTTTTTCCTTGTTTTCATCCTTTCCCCTTATTTTTCTAAGTGTTCAATACTTTTCGGACATCTTTCCTTTCCATACTTCTTTCCTTTTTGGACTTTGTCCTTCTTAGACTTCTTTCTCCTTTAGAGGGTAGTGCTACATATACCATTCCTCATTTACTTAAGCTTTCAATGGGCTCAGGGGCCCGTTTCCTTTAGAAAGCAGAAGCTTTCATGGACATAAGCTCTTGGTGAGTTCAGGAGCCCGTTTTCGTTTGGTTTAGAAAGCAACAACTTTCATGGATATAAGCACTTGGTGAGCTCAGGGTCCTGATCTGTTTCATTTAGAAAGCAAAAATTTTCATGGACATAAGCTTTTGGTGAGCTCATGGGCCTATTTCCATTTTATTTAGAAAGTAAAAGCTTTCATGGAAATAAGCTCTTGGTGAGCTCAGGGGCCCATTTCTGTTTCCTTTAGAAAATAAAAACTTTCGTGGACATAAGCTCTTGGTGAGCTAGGGGCCCATTTTCGTTTCCTTTAGAAAGCAAAAGCTTTCATGGACATAAACTCTTGGTGAGCTCAAGAGCCTGTTTCCGTTTCCTTTAGAAAGTAAAAGCTTTCATGGACATAAGCTCTTGGTGAACTCAGGGGCCCACTTTTATTTTTAAAAAAGAGATAATGCACACCAGATTTTTACATGGAAAATCCTTAATGGGAAAAAATCACGGGTATAGATATTTTCACTATTTAAAAATATACACATAATATTTGCTACAATTTAAGCATTCCAAGCTTTGGGCAAACCACTTCCCTCATTCGTCATTAGGTAATAAGATCTGTTTCCTCCAGCTGCTTTGACTGTGAAGGGTCCTTCCCAATTTAGTCCCAATTTTTCTTCCTTTGATTGAATAATCCTTTTAGCACAAGATCTCCTGCTTGGAACTTCCATCCACTGACTCTTTTCTGAAAACACCTTATCCTTTTTTATTGTAATTGACTATCCTTATCAAAAGTGGCTTCTCTTTTCTCTTCCAGAAAGTTCAGATTTCAGATCATCCGTTCATCATTAGTGACTTTGTTCATTTCTAATCTCACAGTGGGACATTCAATTTGCACTGGTATGACAGCTTATGTGCCAAATGTTGAAGCAAATGGCATTTCTCTAGTCGACTCTCGCGATGTTGTTCAGGACGCCCAAAGAACTGATTGTAACTCTTGATCCCACACCCCTTTGGTAGCTTCTAGGCATTTTTTCAGATTCTCCAATATCATTCTATTGGACCTTTCTACCTATCCATTGCCATGTGGGTAGTACGGAGTTGACAATATGTTCTCTATTCGGAGGTCATCGTAAAATCTTTTCATCTGGCTTCTAGTGAACTGAAGCCCATTATTTGAGACAAGTACTTTAGGGATCTCGTACCTGTACACAATATTTTTCCATAAGAACTGCCTTACCTCCTCTTCCCACACACTTGCTAATACTTCTGCTTCAATCCACTTTTTAAAGTAGTCATTCGCCACTAGTAAGTATCTTTTTTTAACAGGAGCCATTGGCAGTGGGCAACCACATCAATCCCCCACGTCCATGGGCTCAGCAGTGTCTGTAATGCTCCGAGAGCCATTTTTTGGAACGAGAGAATATCGTTGGCACGTGTCGCACTTCATCACAAAGAACTTTGCTTCCTCTTGTATTTTTGGCTAGTAGTACCCTTCTTTCAACAACTTGTTGGCTAGAGATCTCCCACCAGAATGTTTTCCACAGATTTCTTCATGTACTGTGGTCATTACTTATTGGGCTTCCGTCGGGGAATGGCATTTGAGATATGGGTCCGAGAATGATCTTCTATATAGCTTTCCCTCGATCATGGTGTACCTAGGACTCCACTGTTGGAGCTCCCGAGCTTCCATTCTGTCATCTGGGAGTTTTTGATTGAGTAGATACTACACTATATTCCTTCTCTAATCCTTCACATTATTTTCCATTGTGACCTCCGCTTGAACGAACATCTTTGCGCTTGTTGCACTCAAATATTCCATAGACCCTGTTCTTCTGAATGAAATTTAGGCTGACGACCCCAAGCTGGCTAATGCATATGCCCTTTATTTTATTGCTCTGAGTATTTACGTAATCTCATGGGCTTTGAACAACTCCAGCATTTCCTTGGCACTCTGTAGGTATTTTTCCATCCGCAATTCTTTTACATTGTTATTTCCTGTGATTTGGTTAACAATTAACATTGAATCGCAAAATAGTTTTATTCTAGTTACCTTGAACTCAATCATGAGGTGCAGTCTAGCTAATAGTTCCTTGTATTTCGTTTCATTGTTGGATGCCTGGACACCGAATGACAAAGCATGTTCAAAAGTTTATCCATACAGAGTCTGGACTTCCACTCCTGCTCTGACTCCACGATAATTTGACACTCGTTCTATTAATAAAATTCAAGTGTCTTCTCCTTTTCCTCCATCATTGGATCATGTTTTCTTTCATTATAAGTAAATTCTGCAATGAAGTCCACTAGGACTTGAGATTTTATGGCGGTACGAGGAGCATTCTGAATGTCATATGCCCTAAGCTCTATTACCCACTTCGCAAGCCTTCTTGTTATTTCAAGTGAGTGCCATAAACTCTTTATTGAAAACCTCGTTACCACATTTATGGTGTGCCCCTGAAAATTGTGTCTGAGCTTGCTTGTAGGAACCTTCAAGGCGAGCACCAACTTATCCATTCCCACATCTAGCTTGTGCGGTTGCAAAGCTTTTGCTCACAAAGTAAACTTGTTTTGACACCCTTCATCTCTCTGATGAGTGCTGCACTTACTAGGGTTTCTGACACTGTGAGGTAAAAGGATAGTTCTTCTCGTGGTAAGGGCTTTGACAGTAGTGATGGTGAAGTCAAATACTCTTTGATTTTTTGTAAAACATCTTCACATTTTTCATCTCACTATTGTCTAGAATTCTTCTTCATCTTGGCAAAGAACGGTCTGCACTTATCTGTTGACCTGGAGAAGAATTTATTTAAAGCCGCTAACTTTCCAGTAAAGCTTTGGATCTCCTTTTTGTCTATGGTGATTTTACTCCATGATTGCTTTTATCTGATCTGGATTGAATTCAATTCCCATACTGTTCACCCGATGCCCCAGAACTGTTCCCACTGCCACTCCAAAATTACACTTTTCTGGATTCAACTTCATATTCCTTTCTCTTAGGGTAGAGAATGCTTCTTCTAGGTTACTAATATGATATTCCCTTCTTTCTTCCTTGACAAGCATATCATCTATATATACTTCCATCGTCTTCCTAATCTGCTTCTCAAAGATTTTATTAACCAATCTTTGGTATGCTGCCCTTACATTTTCAAACCGAATGACATTACAGTGTTGTAATATATTTCAAAATCAATGATAAAAGATGCTTTTTCCTAATCTGAATGGAGCATTTTTACCTGATTATATACGAAATAAACATCCATGAAGCTTAGGAGCTCGTGTCTGGATGTGGCATCTACCATTTGATCAATTCTTAGCAATGGGTAATTATCCTTTGGGAAGGCTTTATTTAGATCCATGAAATCCATCAGATTCTCCATTTTCATTCTTTTTGTTTACCATCACAACATTTGCCAGCCACTCTAGGTAACTGACTTCTCTGATGAACCTTGCTTTGAGCAACTTTTCCACTTCTTCTTTTATTGCCATTTTTCTCTCGGGAGCGAAAGACAACTTCTTCTATTTGACAGCTATAGCGAAAGGATCAACATTCAGCTTATGAGAAATTATTGACTCATCAATACTTGGAATTTCTATGGTAGTGGTGGCGAAAATATCTATGTTCTTTCTAAGGAACTCGATAAGCTCTCCTTTTTATGCTTCAGATAGTCCCGCTCCCACTATTGTTACTTTCTCTTTCCCCCAAGTCTACAAGTTCGGTCTCACTTCTGGCTTCCTACCTCGGGTTGCACTCGCTTGGTTCATCCATATCTAATTTCTATTATTCAAATTTTCTTCCCCGCTCTCAAGAACAGGGAGATCCTTCTTCTTTATAGAATCAAGTGTCAACACTGTATGGCATCTGACTGATGCTTGATCCCCCATAGTGGTCCGTACACTATCTAATGACAGATATTTCAATGTTTGGTAGTAGGTCGATGGAACAGCTCTCATCTTGTGAATTAACGTTCTTCCCAGGATCGCATTGTAGGGAGATCATGTGTCAAGGACCACAAAATCAGTGACGTGGTTGAATGGGTTGGCCCATACTGGGAGTGAAAAAATCCCTTTAGAATATGTTACTATCCCATTGAATGCTATGAGTGGCTGTCTAAGGTCGTGCAGCTTCTGTGCGTTTATCACCATCTTCTCAAGTGTTGAATGATAGAGTATTTTTACAACACTTCCATCATCAATCAGCACCCTCCACAGTAAATAGTTTTCAGTATGAATGGTTATCATAAAGAGTCATTGTGCCCATCATGTTTATTTCTTTCTTCATAAAAAATAATTGGCACATTTCCAATTGCTCCTCTCAGTCATTATTTACTTCGAGGGTGGGCTTTTTGTAGCAGTTTTTTCTTTCCTTCCTGGTTGTTCCTTTAGATTCCATCATGTTGATGATCGTGTCCACAATTCTCGATGGTTATTTATCCCTAGGGTGCTATTGCTTCTCATCCTTCCTTGGTTGGTCCCGTCTCAGAACATACTCCTTCAAATGTCCCTACTGGACGAGCTTCTCAACGTAGTCCTTTAGTTGGTAGCAATCTGTGGTTTCATGGCCATGAAAGTGGCAATATTTATCCTTATCTCTTGGATTTAGCTCCTTTTTAAGGGGATGGGGACGTTTCAACCAAGGTTCATCCTCGATAACTTCAAGAATTTGATTTACTAGGATAGTCAATGGGGTATATATTTTGTCCCTGGGGTAAATTCCTCTAGCTAGTCTTAGTCATTTCTCGAAGTCACCTTGTTTCTCATCTGTCTTCTTTTTGGAATGTTCAGATCCACGCTTTCCCATTCTCGTGCTATCGTCATCCTTGTGATGCACTAGATTCTGTTGCTTAATCAATTTTTAGTGCACTTCTTTTCTTCCTCTAGGACTATGTACGTCTGTGCTCGAAGGAAGGTTTCTGCCATGGTGAGGGGATTATTCTTGGATAGATCTTCAAACAGTTGAGAGTTGAGATCTAGGCCATGCCTGAATGAAAATCTAGCCACACAATCATAATAGTTTTTCCACCTTAGCCATTTCATCTTTGAAACGATGTGTATATTCGCGCAATGATTCTCCTTTCTCAATCGTAGCCGTCATGAGGTGTTTTGAATCTTCCATCATCATTTGGTAGGTGGAGTACTGCTCTAGAATAATAGAAGACATTCTAGTAAAATTTTCAAATGAGCAAGGAAGTAAAGAGTAGTACCACTTTCACGCATTCCCGTCCAGACTGGTTAGGAACATTCGACAAATCAAATCATCCTCATGCTGATGAAGCACCATCACTTGCTTGAAACAGTGAAGGTGGTCAACATGATCTGACTTCCCTTCGTAACACTTAAACTTGGGGGCTACAAATTTCTTCGGTACTGGAGCAGAAAAGATTTCTAGGCAAAGTGGGAAGCGAGTTAAAGTCTCCAGATATAATACTCCACCCACTCCTAAATTCCTCATCTCGAGCATATTCTGCTCCAATATCCTTTCCAATGCCCACTATGTGACTAGCTGGACGGGCCGGTTCTCATTGCTGAGTCCTTTCCCTTTATCACGTGAAGTGGCTTCATAGTTCTCATGAAGGGAGTTGTGGCTGGTTACCGGTTTCGATTGCTACCGTGTCTGCTCCCTTTGCTCTTGGTTTTGGTTTTCTACTTCACGTTCCTGTGCCACAGTATTTTGGCTGACTTCTACTCTCGTTTTCATAATTTCTCGCTGCAATGTGCAATCTGCCCATGCACGGTTTGCCACGCGTTTCATAGTGCTTCACATTATAGCTTTCCATTCCTTGCATCTTATTCAACATGGTCTGAATCATGTCGTGCACTCTTGTCGGCTGTGTGGGTTGATCCAGGGGTTAGCAACGGGATTAGGGTCGTTTCCCATGCAGCATATGACCTGGTACGAGGCATCTTCAGTTATCTTCTTGAATAGAAACTCTTAGGCTCTCATTGAAAGTACCAAAATGTAAGGGCAAATTCCCTCACACTCAAAAAATAAGAATAAGAGAGAGAGAGAGAGAGAGAGAGAGGGAATTCTCAAGAACAAGTACATACTTGCTTGAGTTTATATTGAATGAATTGATTTATAATTGGCCTCTATTTATAGACTCTTGAATAGTTACAAGATTTAGCTAAATCCTTTTAAACCTGAGGAATCAACAGAATATACCTCCTAGATTAAGCTTATCACATCAGACAAAGTTTATCTAATCTAGCAAATGATTGAGCTTAGTTTATCTTAATCAACAACTACTCAAATGTCAACTGTTAGATGAGACATGATAGGATCAATGGTTCAGGTTCATTTTCTTGCTTGGCCACAGTGGCAATCCATTCATTTCGCTTCTAATTGGTCATGCTTGCTTATGTGGCTTCTCAAACGATTTTTACCTATACACACATCATTTTGTTTATTTTATGGTTATGTTGACAATGATATTTTGTCTGATGGTCTTTATCATATTTATTTGAAAGACTATGCTACATATAGTTCAATGCATGTTCACAGTGACATATAACAATGTAATATTAATACATATTCCTCTATGTTATGGCATTGGAGATTAGGACACATCTCTATAAATAGTATTAAAAGAAGTAAATAATGGAGTACTTAGTACTCCAGATTTTACTGATTTTGAGATATGTGGGGACTGTATTAAAGGAAATTAGACCAACAAGTCTAAAAATAGTGGCAATAGAAGTTCGAGCATATTAGAAATCAAACATATTGATATATCTAATCCAGATATGGACTCACATGGTCAGAGATAATTCATCACCTTTTTTTATGATTACGCACGATATATGTATCTCTAGTTGCTTGATAACAATAACGAAGCATTAGATGCCTTCCAGATATTCAAGGCTAAGATAGGGAAACAATGGGTAAACAAATTAAGATTGTGAGATCAGATAGAAGTGGGGAGTACTACAGTAGATACACTGAGGATGGACAAGCACCTGGTTCGTGTTGGATCGAGTTTTAAAATTTGAGGAAAAATCATTTCACAAATCCTAGTCACCACACAGGGCACGGTAGTTGACAGCGGGCGGCGGTGGCGACGGGTTACATGGAATTTAAAAAAAGTACAACTTTTGCAAGAAAATAAATTATATAAAATCCTATGCCTCAATTTTGGCATACATAAATTCTAAATTTGAAAAACAAAATGCCTAGAACCAATAGATCAGGATCCATTCATAAAACATATTTTGAACAATTTTGAATCTACCATACAAAAATATGTTAATATCATAACATTCAACGATACATATGTTTAATCACAAAATATGAATAATCAAGAAATCAAGGCTTTGATATCAAATGTTGGATCAGGTTTTAAAATTTGAGAAAAATCATTGAACCACGAACGGTTTGTGGGCGGAATGACAAAAGTTTTTACATCAACCAATTTAATCATATTAAATATTAAAACACCCATTACATATGGGTTCAGGGAATACCCATTAGCCCCAAAACTCATTTTGGTCCAATTGATGTTGTTTATTCTATTCCTTTCTCATTAGCTACTCCTAAGATTGAATGGACCCACATAAATAAAGCTATAGGCCTAAATATTTGACCTATTTAGTCCTGATATTGTACGACTCCACTATAGGTTCGATGTCGAATCAACTCTAGATTCATTTGCGTTACATTTTCTGTTGATACAAATAAACATTTTTATTTCATTGTCCATAGAATATGTTAACACTTCAAGAATATTAGTAACAAGAGCGAGATGTAAAATTATTATTTTACCCCTCTTGTTATAATTTACTTAACTTATTTATTGACTGTGAATAAGAAAAACATAATAGTGAATTGACTCGTACAATTTCTCATGTCTTATTCAATGACAAATTTCATCGAGTTCTTTGCCAAGTTAATTATTCACAACTTATCAATTGAGCATAAGGTGATATTGTTACATTTTACAATCTAACCCCGAATCTCCATATTTGTGAATCACACAACTCCAACATAGTTGAATCACGATCCCAATAGTCGAGGTATTGTCCGACTATTCGAACTCACTCCTTTGATGTATCAAAGATCGTAACTAACTAGGTCAAGTTTCGTATTCACCTTAGGATTAATGTAATTATGTTACTGGTCTATTCAACATGTTCCATAACATGTCTAGGTCAACCGTTAGAGTCTACACTCCCATACCCCAAGACCAGTATCATTTGGTTCAATCTAACCGTTGTAATCGGTTCGATTGCCCAATCGATCCTAAGACCATGAATAACATTTTGAACTATTTGAGAATAATTTGTCTGGAAGACCCCTCAGTATTTACTCTTCTTAAGTTGACAGTAGTTTCAGGACTTGACTAAATTATACACACACTTTAATTAATAGAAAAATTTTCATTCATTCATTAAATTCAGTAATACAAAATGTCTGAGAAATAACTGAATACTCATAAATAGTTATTACACTCACCTTTATGGACATAATTCCAACAATCTCCTACTTAGATTAAAGTAGGCGCGTACAATCTCGTATCTCCATACCCTCCAGATGACCATTAAAGACTTTACTACTTAAAGTATTCATGAATTGATCTGCCAGATTGTTGACCGTGGATATATGTGTAACTATAACATCTTCACGTTGAACAATCTCTCTAATCAGGTGATACTTACACGCTATGTGCTTGGATCTATTGTGGCTCATTGGTTCCTTCGAGTTTGCTACAACCTCACTGTTATCGCAATAAAGTATCACGGGCTTGTCAGCTTCTGGAAAAACTTCTAGAGTCTTCAAGAACTTTCTAAGCCATACAGCCTTATTAGTGCTTGAAAAGCTGCCACACATTCAGCTTCCATGGTAGAATCAGTAATGCAAGATTACTTGATACTTCTTCATATAACTGCTCTACCATTCAGGATGAACACTGATCCTGAAGTGGATCTCCTAGAATCCTTATTTTCTTGGAAGTCGAAATAAGCATACCCCGTCATATTCAGGTCAGTACATGAATACACAAGCATGTACTTCCTTGTTCTCCTAAGATACTTAAGGATATGCTTGACGATATTCCAATGCTCGATTCCAGAATTAGATTGGAATCGACTCACCACGCCCACCGTGTAGCAAATGTCTCGCCTAGTGCAAAACATCACATACATGAGACTTCCTACGGCTGAGGCATAGGGAATCTTTCTCATGTCTTCCTCTTCTTGATGAGTCTTACGATACTGCTTCATTGGAGCGGCTGACTACATGCCTGAAAGGAAGATATCCCTTCATGGAGTCTTGTATACTGAAGTGATCCATCACCTTATCAATATAAGATGCTTGAGACAGTGCCAATTGTCTATTCTTCCTGTCTTAAAAAATCTGAATACCTAGCACAAATACAGCTTCTCCAAGATCCTTCATATTAAATTGCGTTGCAAGCCAAATCTTGACATCAAATAATTTTCCTACATCATTCCCAATGAGTTGAATATCATCTATGTACAAGACTAGAAAAACCACTTTCCCTTTATATATTATCTTATGCACACAAGTTCATCCACTAACTGTTCAAAACCAAATTTCTTAACAGTTTCGTCAAATTTAATATTCCATGATCGTGACGCTTGCTTAAGTCCATAAATGGACTTCAGCAGTTCGCAGACCTTACCCTCTTGGCCTTTCTCCATGAACCCATATGGTTGAACCCATATAAATACTCTCTTCAAGAAGTCTTGACGTTCATCTACCAGATTTCATAATCGAGGGCAGCATCAATGTATAGGAGGATTCAGATGGATTTAAGCATGGCTATTGGTGAGAAGGTATCCTCATAGCCTATACCTTCCTTTTGAGTGTAGCCCTTGGCTACTAGCTTAGTTTTGGATGTCTCCACATTTCAATCTTGACCTCTCTTTTTCTTATAGATCATCCATTTACACCCTACAAGTTTTACTCCTTTAAAAGGATCTAGAAGTTTCCAGACTCCGTTTAAGTAAATCGAATGTATCTCAACATTCATGGCTGTTGCCATAGGTTTGCTTCAGGACCAGTCATGACTTGTGAGTAAGAGACATGTTCATCATGATCCTTATCTGAGACTGATGTTAAGGAATCTCCATAGGACATGTACCCGTCAGGCTATTTCACAACCCACCCACAACGTCGAGGCTCTCACCTCAACTTTGGTTATTCCATTATTAAATCAGAAACAGATCCTGATTAGGGAGTTGGTGTCCTCCCACTCAATAATTCCTCTAACATAAAAGTGCTTCTCAACTTCACACTTCTTATATAGTCTTCTTCAAGAAAATGTGCATTCATGCTTACAAATGTTTTCTTGTCAGTCAGAATATAAAAGACATACCCCTTCATTCCTTTGGGATATCCTACAAGCATGCATAATTCTGATCGACTAACCAACTTGCATGTCTTCTGTTTTACAACATGTGCTGGGCACCCCCATATCCTAAAGTAGTTAACGGACGACTTTTGTCCCTTTCATCTTTCATATGGCGTGCCAGGCACCGTCTTCGATGGAACTTGGTTTAGAATTTATGTTATTGTTTTCAAGGCATATCCCCAGAATGAATCTGAGAGGGATGAGTAAGTAATATTGGATATAACCATATCCATCAGAGTTTGATTCCTTCTCTCTAACACATACTTCTGTTCTTGAGTGCCAGGTGTTGTAAGCTGAGAAAGAATACCTTCTTCCTTAAGAAAGTCTTCAAACTCTCCTAGCAAGTACTCTCCACTACGATCAGATCGTAGCCTTTTGATTTGCTTCTCTAATTGTTTTTCGACCATAGCCTTGTACTCTTTGAACTTTTCAAAGGTTTCAGAATTTTGGTGCATTAGATAAACATGTCCAAAACGTGAGAAGTCTCCAGTGAAGGTTACAAAGTATTCATAACCTCCTCTTGCTTGGATAATCAATGGCCCACATACATCACTATGTACGAGTTCGAGGCAATGAACAACTCTTTTATCCTTCGCTGAAAAGGTTCTCTTGGTCATTTTACCTTCTATACAAGATTCACATGTGGGTAGTGATCCCACACTTAAAGTTTGCAATGGACCATCATTTGTAGGTCTTTTAATCTTGTCCAAGCTAATGTGGCCAAGATGTAAGAGCCACAAATAAGTAGACTTCAACTTTTTACTATCCCTTTGTAAATCAGTCTTTACTTCAGTGTCACATATCATTAGAACTATTGGCTTTATGTAAAATAGTTTATTTATCAAACGTACAGTAGTAATTAAGCTGTCATTTCTAAAAATACCAATATCTTTATCAATGAAATTCAAACCGAATTCTTGCTCAATTAAACTAGCTACTGAAATAAGGTTCTTCCCAAAATTCAGGATATAATAAAAACATCATGTAAAACCATAAAACTATTATCAAATGAAAATTTAATAGTTTCCTTAGATACGACTGATACTAGTGTTCCATTTCTCCAACAGAAGCTGAACTTACTCTCGTCAAGCCTTCTGATTTTCCTAAACCCCTGTAGGGAACAAAAGATATGTTTAGTGGCTGCAGAGTCTACAATTCATGAAAAAGTAGAGTCAACCATATAACAGTCCCTTGTAACAAGTATTATACCTTTAGATCTCAACTCCTTGACATACCACTCTCTTTCCCATTTCATTCCCTCTCTCATCTATATGTACCCTAGCCTTTTCTTCCCCATGATTGAGAAGAAAAATGATGGCTAACTGTACAAGGAGAACCCTACAGCACCCTTCGACTTCTACGAGAGCTCTGCTTAATAGTTCAACATCATCACCATTATTATCATCAAATTCTTTGGTTTCAAATGCTGCTAAGCTAAACGGAATCACCTCTATGAACCTCACATCTGCTTTCTGGTGCTCTCTTCGGAATCTACCCCTTTTTAGGTTTGGTCATTTGTAATCTAATTCTATTTTTTACTTCAATTTTTGAAATTGTGGACATTGAAAATAAAATCTTAGGTTATGCGTCTTGAAAGTTGAAGCAGTCTAGTCTAGGCAGTTGCGTTTTCAATGGCCAACAGCTCCACAATGATGACACTTGTCTTTTGACTTGTCCACTTTTGCAGTGCCCTTACCTTTTGCAGCTTTCGAGTTTCTTCTTTTTAGCCTTCTTCGGACCTTTCTTGTGTTTCTTTTTGGCGCTGAGGGTTGAAGGCTTGCTTTCAGTAAAGTTTGCCTCTCCAGTCTTCCTCTTGCTCTTTTTTTTAGAAACAGGGCCTCAGCAGCTTGGAGTTCCTTTATCAGCTCAGGAAGTGAGCACCTAAACTTATTCATTGAATAATTAAGTTTGAAGTTCTCAAAAGTGTCAGAAAGAGTCTCAAGGATCATATCAACTTGTGTCACGTCATCTACCTCAGCACCCATAATCCCCATCTCATTTAGATAACTAATGATCAACATCATATGTTCTCTGACATGTGTTCCACATTTTATCCTACAATTCATGAAGTTTCGCACAACAACCTGTTTGGCTTGACGACCCTGATCTCTGAATATTCGGTGATATTTAACTTCATATCAGTGGCATTTTCCGTGTTCTGATGCTGTTGTTGTAACACATTGCTAACAAAATCAAAGAGGTACTTCAGAACGCAACCAAGAAGCATAAACACCCTTTTCCTCTTGAGTTAATTAAGCAAAAGGATGAAGGGGACAAGAGGTAGTGAGCACGAACTTGTGCTTTCTACAGTCAGCACGATATCAAGATTACATTTCCAATCCATGTCATTTTCACCAGTAAGTTTGCTCATGTTTAAGATAGTTGAGACTGGGGATAGTGACTTGATTACTAAAAAGAATAAATAAAGCGGTGTAAATAAATACTCAATTATTTAGGATAGTATGATGAATGATGTAAGTACTTAAGTATTTAATAATCCAATAAAAAAATTTCTTCCATGATGTTACGATCAACAATGATAGCTTGTCTCATCTAAGGACAACATCCAAGCTACCTCTTATCGCATCGAGACTCCTCTCGTTTGGTTAACGCTTCTCAAGATGCCACTACATCTAGCTTAACGAATCACCAATGGTTTTGGTCATCTTAGCCTCATTGACTAGCTTCTATGAGGGATCCAATGTACTTCGATCTAAGAGTTTAACTAACGTATCAACTTTTAAGGTTTTCATGAACTAACAGTCCGTCTAGGGACGGTCATGTCTCACAACTTCCTTTACAAGCTTTAGCTTCTTAAGAAACTCGATGACTCAAAGCGACACGATTACCAAATTTCTCTCGTTGAAGAGAAGACCGCTAGGGCGGCTCCAAAGAATTCCTCGACCACGATCAAGTTTGCGTTGGGGACCTTGAGAACGTGTCAACGTAAACGACCCTCCCACTTATTTTTTGGAAAGAATGGATTTTTTGTTGTTTTTTCAAAATTTATAACTCTTTATTAATTTGGAAATTTTTTTTGAAAATTATAAACTTTTATAAAAATTAAATCCCAATTTAAATTTTATAACTTTTATATAATTTGCATTGTATTTAAATTATAACCCATTATAAATTAAACTACAATGATGCATGTACATGCTACATGTTATTTTGATATTGACATATCCATATATCTATATGGCATGCTATATAAATTTGCGAGATTAATAATAAATCATTCATTCAAAATTAACCTCTCTACTGGCTCATTTCTAATTATAACACAAAAATAATAAGAAATAAAAATTAATTAATTTAAATACTAGTTTTCATGGTGTTTGTAATTGTCTACTTATCCTTCAGGAAGTTCCACCAATTTTATAACTTTTTACAACAGTGAAGTCCTAATTTTCAAATTCAAAATTTTGATCAATACCTTTTCATTAAGGAAAACTATTTTCCTAATTTAATAATCCCTTTAAAATATTTTTAAAATTTAAAATACAAAAGATAAATAGATAACTATCTTTTAAATTCAAAATTCAAAAGATAAAGTAGATAATGGATAATTATCCTTTTGAATTTAAAATCGACAAGATAAAAGGATAAAATAGATAATTACCTTTTGAATTCAAAATTTAAATGATAAATAGATAAAATTAGATCATTATCTTTTGAATCTTAATTATCTTTTATCTGTTTACAATTCAAAATTTTAAAGCTAAAAGATGAGTTTAGAGTTTTTGCGATACATCACAGGGTTTCCTAAACCCTAATTGTTATCGCTTAGGGTTTCACAAACCCTAGTAACCACACAAGGCATGATAGTGGATAGCAGGAGGCAGCGTGACAGTGACGGTGACCGATAAAGGCAGCGACAACGATGATAGTGATTTTGACGGTGATGGCGAAGGCGACAGCGACGGATAACATGGAATTTAAAAAAAAATACAACTTTTGCAAGAAAATAAATTACATAAAATCTTATGCCTCAATTTCGGCGTACATCAATACTAAAATTGTAAAACAAAATGCTAGAGCCAATAGATCGGTATCCATTCATAAAACACATTACGAACTATTTCGAATCTATCATATAAAAATATGTCAAATATCACAACATCCAACGATACATTCTTTTAATCACAGAATATGCAATAATAAAAAAATCAAGGCTTTGATACCAATTGTTGGATCGAGGTTTAAAATTTGAGAAAAAATCATTGAATCATGAACGATTTGTGGGTGGAATGATAAATTTTTTTACATCAACCAATTTAATCATATTAATTATTAAAACCATACATCTGATTATGCATACAAAGTTAAGCATATTCAAAAGAGGTAGAAACGATTTATACCCTTTTGTTGTATCGAAGACTTTTCTAAATTGGTAGAATCCTTATTAAATGTTTCGCGTTCTTCGATTTTCAAATCCAAGAACTTCAATTAGTCTTCGTACCAACAACCACTTGTTTAATACAAAAGTGTATCTTACAAGGATGTCGTTAGGAACTGAGTGTGGGCTCTCAAAACAACTGAGGAAGAAAAATCAAAATTTTATCTTTCTCTAGTCATTTTGGCGGCAACAGTAGGAGGGGAAGAGAGAAACCTTTTTCTGCACTGTGTTATTAGGGTTGTGTCAACACACTTAGGGAGGCAACCCTAATGCCATCCCATAGATAATAATTTTGGAATTTTCACATATACCTCCCATATATGTGTAATTTCTAAATTTCACATCCATATTATAAATTAATGAAAATTGCATCTTCCATTAAAGTCAATATTGTGTCCAAATTCATCAATTCAAAATTGATAAATTAAATTGATCTCTATCAATTAATTAATTAATTTCTCTTACTAATTATCTAATAATTAGAAAATAATAAATTAATTAATTTGATCATCAATTAATTGCTCTTCGCTAATTAAGTGACAACACTCATCACATATGAGTTCGAAAATACACCTGGGCCCCAAAACACATTTTGGTCTAACTGATTTGTTTCTTCTATTCTTGTCCTCATGAGCCACTCCTGAGACCGAATAGGCCCACATGAATAAAGCTATAGGACCCAAATACTCCACTCTTTTTGTCCATAAATTCTCGACCTATTTAATCTTGTCATCGTACGACTCCACTATACGTTCGATGCCGAATCAACTCTCGATTCGTGCGACCTATATTTTTTGTTGGTGCAAATAAACATTTTTATTTCATTTTCCATAGAATATTTTAACACTTCGTGAAAGTAACAAGAGTGGGATGTACAAATACCATTTTTTCGTGTCTTCTCACGACGAAAAAAAAACAAATGGAAACTGTTCATTCTTGGACCTTCGGTGATAGTTGGGCTGGCTACCACATATAATGTGATATTTATTAATTATATGCAATGAATTCCCCCATCCTACTTTATTTAATATGACATGTTTGCGTGTCGTTGCCGTGTAGTGTCCGTGTCACATGTCAGTGTCTGTATTTCTTAGAGTAAGAGTATTAATCCCAATAATGTTCCTAACCCTGAGGATTTTAATGCCTCGTTCTTTCGTCAGTTCAGGGATCATATTCGAGATGATGTTTGTGTTATGGTGTACGATTTTTTCAAAAATACTATCATTCCTCATGAGTTAAATCGTACTAATATTATGCTTCAATAAAAAATTTGAAGTCCTAAATCTATTTCAGAATTTAGATCTATAAGCCTTTGTAACCGCCAATAAAGTTATTTCTAAAATTCTCACCAATAGGTTACGCATCATGATGGCTCATGAAGTCCTCCATTCTTTTTGTTCAGGAAGTACGCGAGTGTGACCATGACATCATGTGGGTACTGTTAGAGATGTGATCTAGTCTCAATAAACGACAAATATAGCTTGAGAAAGTAGAGCTTGAGATCTTAAGGGTAAATGATTAGCACTTTAAGCAAGCCTATAGAATGTGTTAAAATGCCTTTGGGAGGATGAATTCGGAGAGAATTCTCCCGGTCTAATAAGTGGGAAAAGATACAATGAATCTAATAGTGAAAAACATCCTTCATAATGAGGGGGAAGACCTCTATTTATAGAGAGCTTTCAGGCGGGTCCAGTCCAACTAATCGCTTGACTAGTTGGTAGTGGATATTACATAATGACACCTCAACAAGCTCATTGAGGTTATAACATTCAATCATCGCTCATTATAACCATAATCACATGGGCTAGTGAATCTAAAGGAAAGCTTCTTATATACGCTATCTTTCACATTGCGCAATGTATCACGTACAATAACTGTGAATCAAAGGAAAAATAACAGGGAGAACATGCCACATTGACGAGATAGGAAGCATTTATCCAGGACACTCCTGAGGGAATCCTAACAACTAGTCCCTTCCTAAAATGGGAAGATAACACATCCATGACCCACAAAGAAGCCATATTGGTGAAATGATGTCATTTTCCAATATAGTGTAACTTCATTCCAAACCTACTAGATCACAGCCCCCAAAAATCTTCTCAAGCAAAATACCCACTTAAATCTTTATCACTTGACTTAGTGGTTACAAGGATATCAAGAAATACACTTAAAGAGTAAATAATACAAGATACATTTTATGTCGGTCGTGTGGCAGACGTGGATCAAGTAATCACGTTGAAAAGACAAAGCTGGCAATTGGCATTAGTTCATTGGAGCCACATGTGCCACCGTGAAGAGTCAAAGTTATAGCAATCAACTATGGGAGTGATGGGGGTACACCTATGTACACTAGCCCCAGGTGCAAGTTTAATGCGTATCAATTCAACTTGTACATCTTCTTTATACCTGTCAGTGAGCTTACTTAAGAAGCCCCCTCCAATCTTTAGTGGTGATGACGGGTGTTACTTCTTGAAATTCTTGTTTGCATTATTCGAGTAGGAACATTTATATTATGTTGCAACCATGAAAATTCTTGAATCAAGTAGGAATATTGCTTGATTGTATAGTGTAAGGATGTAATTTGACTGCATGACACAAAGTTTGCAATGTGACTAGGTTCTTTACGATGGAAGTCTATATGTTGCAATCATGAGACTTTTTGGACAACATAGGAACATAGCGTGAGCATGGAGAGTGGAGATACAATGAGGTACCGATGTGTCATGATGCAATACGATCGCGTACAACTGATCGAAGTCGTCATTTTGTAGTTTTTAGGTTGGTGACACTAGTGCCATTACCGTCATGGGGAGCTGTTATGGTGCCAAAAAGAGCACCTAGAATGGGCGCCTATTTTATTCACGATATAGTGAAAACCATCAAGGATAATATTTTTTAGGTGCATATTCAACATCACTCTTGAGAAGCGTGCAAGGTGACATCTCATATCTCCCATTACCATTAGAAATCATAACAGTGTATGGGTGGTGAGAGTGGGCGGACTACATTTTTCCAATCGTCGGGTTAACTACCCGGTCCATAACCTGGTGGTCAGTAGCCCACGGCCAAGGGAGGGCTCACTTCAGGAGCCCAATGAAAGCTCTCTTAGCCTGCAGATCAGCCCAACGAATCCATGACAAGCCGACCCGCGCGGGCCACTCACACGACCCCTTCGTAACCCAGTTAAGAGTTACGTCCGAGCTCCACCAGTCTACGACCCGCACTCCGCCAAACACCAACCCGCGACCCACGCGCAAACCAGGCCTATCTTTTGGGCTGTGAATTAAGGTTGATCACAAGCTCTCCATAGCCTCACATTTAATTCATGTCGAGCCCAATGTACTTCATAATTTGGCAGATTTAACCCACGAGCTTGCAAAGCTCTCATGGATCATCTTATGCAAATAAATGGAGGACTTCCAGTCCCAAGCTAAGTATTTATTTTTAAATTATTGTTTTATCTTTAAATATATATATTATGCGTTAAAAAAATTGAATAATTGTATGTACACACCCTATAAATGTCTTGAAATATATTTACACAATTGCTCAAATATTTTAAAATAGTAGGAATTAATTTTGCACTAATCGAGTAGGGCATAATTTATTAGCGCTCTGTGTTAAACTTTATCATACTTTAGCGTAATTATAGAAGTTACATTTGTCCTGTTTATGTCATTTATTTTGATAAAATTCATAATTTGACCCTATTATGCATAACATGAAATTATCAATGTTGTAAATGACATTCAAACTAATTTGATGCATGTATTGCATGATGAATGAAGTTTTGAATTTTAATTTCTAGTTCTAAATTTTGAATTTAAGCTTTTCTAAAGCTATAAAAAAATACCTTCACGGTAGATGAATGGAAGCATTAACTCTTATATGAGTAATTTTTTTTGCAGACTAGCTCTTTCCTATTTTATATGTAAAAGTGCAGGAAAGTAAAAGATGAACAAACGATGAAAATGGATACGTCCTGACTATGGGAAAATGGACTTCGTGATTATGTGAACGAAAATGTTGTGACGTCAGAAATGAAAAAGGCATGGCTACTGGAGTGGAAAACATTGAGAACGGAAAAGAAATGGTGATGGGAGCTGGAATTGTCCTGACAAGGGCAACGAGAACTTCATCGCGACGGTAGTTGCAAAGTCATGACAACGGGAATGAAAATGTCAATGGGTACGATACTAGAAACGAGAGCATAATGAAAGCCGAAACAGAAGCCGCATGGCAACGGAACTAGAAGTGAAAAATGAAAGTAAGGGATGAACAAACAACGTAAACGGAAAATAGAAGCCCTAGATCGAAAGTTTCAAAAGTGCAAATCTCGCAAACTGAAACCAAGAATGAAGGGGCATGAAGGGAAAGTGGAAAAAATGACGGACGAGGAGCAGTCAACGATATTTAGAACTTGCAAATGACATTTACAAAAACACATTGAGCTCAAAGCTAAGTATTCACTTTTTATTTACTTTGCTTCTGTTAGATATGTCATTTTATCCATTCAAAATGTGAATTTATTATTTGATGCATAATCTAAAAAATTTAAGTGCATATGATCATGCTTAACATGTGTTAGCGTAAATCATATTTATAATGCTTGGACTGGCTAGTATACTCGTATTGATAGCTTAACCAAATAAACATTAGCATGACACTTTCTCATAATCGAGCATCATGAAATTAATTTATAATGTCATGTCTAAATTGATTTGAGTTATTAAACATTATCAAACCCAAATATATTTTCTTGAGATCATGCATCTAACTCGAGACAATAAAATAGCATATTTAGCTTGGCCAACTTAACGATCGATCATCTTACCAGAGTGATATTTGACGTGGAAACCATTACATATCAAACCAGATTCGGTGTTTAACTGAAGAGAATGAAAGAGGACTATACTGTAAATCATACATCGTTTGAAAGATACGGAAATTAGCTTCTTGAGAAATTTTTTGGAACTCAATTTGGAACTTCGAGGCAAAAGTTGTGGTAGTTTTCATTCAAGCTGTTCAGAAAAGAAGATTACGCAGAATAGTAAATTTCGGAAATTAAACTGTGTTAATTGGCAGCTAAACACATGGAGAAACATATATTATTATGAAGATATAGAAGTATACTTCCTGGAGAATTTTACGGAATTGATTTTGGAGCATTCAACAAAGAGTTATGAATATGAGTATACTAGCCATGCGGAACGATCAACTTCAGAAATTAAACTTTATTTTCTGGAAGCCAACTGCATGATGAATCTTACATCATCGGAAAGATACAAAAGTATACTTATAGGAGAATTTTATGGAATTCAATTTGGAGATTTCGATCAAATGTCACAAATTTTGTAGAACTTGATTCGGAGCTCCCGAACAAAAGTTATGAAAATTTTCATGAAGGTTGTTCAGGAAATCTTATTATGCGGAACGGTCAAATTCATTAATTAAACTATATTGATTGGGATCCAATTACATGGCGAATTATATATCATCGGAAGCATATGAAAATCAATTTCTTGAAGAATTTCATGGAATTCAATTTGGAACTTTCAATCAAAACTGATGGCATGATAATGTGCAGACTACATACAAAACAAATACTTGGCATCAACTTTCTCTCTTCTTCAACAACAACAGAAATAAGGGCGTATGTCCTTGGGAGGGTCAATTCGTAAGTCCTACTCTCAGAAGGAACTAAGGACGTAAGTCCTTGGGAGGGGCAATTCGTAAGTCCTACTCTCAGATAAAACTAAAGGTGTAAGTCCTTGGGAGGGGCAATTCATAAGTCCTACTCTAAAAAAGAACTAAGGGCGTATGTCCTTGAGAAGGGAAATTCGTAAGTCCTACTCTCAGAAGGAACTAAGGGCGTAAGTCCTTGAGAGGGGTAATTCGTAAGTCCTACTCTCAGAAGGAACTAAGGGCGTGAGTCTTTGGGAGGGGCAATTCGTAAGTCCAACTTTTAGAAGGAACTAAGGGCGTAAGTTCTTGGGAGGGGCAATTCGTAAGTCCTACTCTTAGAAGGAACTAAGAGTGTAATTCCTTGGGAGGGGAAATTGGTACGTCCTACTCTCAGAAGGAACTAAAAGCGTAAGTCCTTGGGAGAGGCAGTTCATAAGTCCTACTCTCAGAAGGAACTAAGAGCGTAAGTCCTAGGTAAGTCCTAGGTTAGGGCAATTCATAAGTCTGACTCTCAGAATGAGGACGGGGCCATGGTTCTTTATTTGAACCTTTGTCCTTAGGAGCAGACAGTTCGTGAGACATTCTCCCAGAATGCAAAAAATAAAAATGGTGCCATAGTTCTTTATTTGAACCTAAGTCCTCCCCTCAAAAGAAAATGACAGTTCATAATCCATTCTCTCATAACAAAGACAAGGCAATGGTTTTTTATTTGAACCTAAGTCCTCCTCTCAAAAGAAAATGATAGTTTGTAATTCATTCCCTCAAAACGAAGACAGAGTCATGATTCTTTATTTGAACCTAAGTGCTCCTCTCAAAAGAAAACGGGCAGTTTGTAAGTCCCTCTTAAAGCAGAAACGAGGCCATGTTTTTTTATTTAAACCTAAGTCCTTCTCTCAAAAGAAAATGATAGTTCGTAATTCATTCTCTCAGAACGAAGAAAATGGCATGGTTCTTTATTTAAGCCTAAGTCCTTGAAAAGACAGTACAACAAAAAGGGAGTGCAATAGAAGAAAAATTGCACAAACAGAGTATTTATATTGATTGAAGCTGAAGTACAAAGGAAAAATACAAAACAAGAGAAGGAAAAAGAAAAACAAGGAGACGAGAGAAATTCAATCAATGAAAGTGGGGCATCAAACTCAAACTTCTGTAATGAAATTATGAAACGGTACACTCATTCCTTACTCATTTCAATAAATTATTATGTTATTGTTCTTGTACAACATTCTTGTCACATATCTTAACATACGAGAGAAGAAAAAGAAAAATGAAGAAATGGCATAAACTCTATCAATGAGCCAGTATTGAAGAAAATGAGAAAACTCTATCAATGAGCTTATAGCAAAAGGAAACTAGAGGAACTCAACAATTAGTAGCTATTCTCAAAAGTAGACTAGAAGTCATCTTCAAGAAAACCAGTCCCTGTGAACGAAAAAAAGTGACAACGAAAAATGAACTACAAATAAAGGAAAGAGAAAATTTGCTATGTCTGGAAGAAAGGAAAACTTACAAAAAGATATAAGAGAATATGGTTGCATCAGCGGCAACATCTTCGACAGAAGGGTTAGTAGCTGTGTCTTCAATGAGAAGGTTAACAACGACATGTTAAATAGCTACTTGGAAAAATTCTCAACACCCATTAGCCTTCTAAACCCTTTCTCCATAATGAAAGGGTTTATGGAGAAAGGGTTTTCCACGTAAATCATGGTGTCATTATTCTCTCTCTCTCCCTCTAAATTATTCTCTTGATTTTCATATTATGTTGTAAGAAATTAACGAACGATTATCAAAGACGGTGGATATGTTCCTTTACACTTTGAGATTGTATTAAGAAATATCAAAGAAAGCTTAATAAAAGGCTCTTTATATCATTACAAGTTTTACTGATATTTACATCTACCTTTTTCTATTATATGGTCTCATAACAGTGGGATAAGGAACAACATGTAAAGTAGGAGAAAGAGAGGGAGAATAACTTACATTAGTGGAAGCTGAAGGAGAGTCCTGCTGTTGAGAACAACCAGATGAGAGTGGAGCTAGTGCTTGGCTTGGCTCTGTGATAGGCATGAAAGGTATAACAGATTTAGGCATAATTGATGTAGATTGGACAGAATAGACATGTTGAAAGGAGGGATGTGTGGAAAAGGGAAACTCATTTTCATTGAACGCTACATGTCTAGAGATATATAGTCTGTCAAAAGGATGCATGCATTTGTAGCATTTGTGAATGGGGGAGTACCCTAGAAAGACACAAATAGAGGACCTGTATTCTCCCTTGTGAGAGTTAAAGCTTGAAGGTCAGGATAGCAGGAACACCTAAACATTCTAAGAGTAGTGTAGTATGGTATTTTACCAAATAGCACCTCAAAATGAGAATGAATTTGAAGTGTGACAATAGGTAACCTATTTATGAGGTACACAGTGCACAAGACAACATCTCACCAGACATTACTACAAATTTGGCCTTAGATGACAGTAAAAACCCTTCATTATAATCCTATAATGATGGCTGACTGCCTGTCATCGATTGGGTTGTCATCTTTACTCTTTTCAACAAAAATCATCGTAATCAAATGATGGGGAATCCCCGTCATCTCATGTGCAAATTATTTTTATAAAAACTGTCATGGAAAGGGATAAAATGCATTTCCATAACAATTTTTTTTATTTAATTACCTTTTCACGATAGTTTTTTTATATACATTAATGTCATTGAAATGAAAAAACTGCCTTCCCATGACAAAGCCAGGCCTTCCATCAGGACTCTACACCATATTTGTCATATATAAGCCATAGTATTAAATTACTTAGACTAACATGTCCTTATATAGCCTCAATTCTCATCATATTAACAAAACATACTAAAATCAGCACTATCCTCTAAGTCTCAATCAATAATGAGATGTTTCTAGACAAGTAACACAGAGAAAAATACCCAAGAATTCTGTAAATTAGCATACTTCAATTAAAAACTATAAACCAAATCAAGACTTTATGGCTAATTCAAGTTCATTTACAGCAGATAACAAAATCAAGACTTTGGCATGTAGTTTGAAAATAAAGACTTTGGCATGTAGTTTGAAAATCAAGACTTTGGCAGATATGAAACAAAAGATACAATCACAAAGTAAGCATGTAATTTGAAAATAATAGTTCAAATACTTATTATATTTGAAGATAATTGTCTGACTGTGCGAAGTAAAAAATATAAACCAAGGGAGCACCACATCTGAATATAACTATGAGCAGCACATATTACTTGTGGACAACACCTATTACTTTCTGGACATCTTACTTTCTCACATTCATATTCAACAATCATATTCTAGAAACAGTTTACTCTAAATCTCATACCCAACTATCCCAGAGAGAACTACTCCATGAGATTCCATATTCTTCTTCGACTACTATCCATGAAAAATACATTAAGTCTACTACTGTAATTTCTAGCATCACCACCAAAAATGGCTGAAATAGTAGCATTTTATCTAAAAAGCCTAAAGACTTTTAATTTAGTGATCAATCTAAGAGAATGCCTTTGAAATTTAGTTTAGATCTAGGGAGAATATATTGACAACATATATAGATATGAAATTAACTTTACCAATATAAAACTATTCTTTGAAGCAAAGTATCAAACATATGAAGTGCATTTAATTTTAGCTCGCAAATAGAAAAAGCATTGTTCTTTTCAGCTTCTGAGAAAAGAAAGGAAAAAACTACAGACAATCCTACCTGTCATTACAAAATTCTTACAATTTGCCCCCCTAAATTCTCACTTAACTAAAGAAAATGCACAACTTAGAAAGGAGTCAATAACAAGTAATAGAATAATTTGTCTATGTCTAATTTATGAAATGAAGGAAAAAAACACATTTTTAGAGAGGGAAATGAACTCATATATTCAAGATCTGAGTCTGGGCATTAGAACTAAAGAAAAGAGAATTACCCCACCATCAAACCCACTATGGTTCAGTGCCCACAAGGAACAAACCGCCACTGTTTTTTATAATCTGATGAATGCTAAAAAATGAAATGGAAAAGAAGACTGAATTGGAAGCAATGCCAACTCTCTCTACTTATTTTTATCTCACTACTAGAGACAAGCGCTCATGAAAGTAGAAATTGGACTAGAATATTACTAGTTCTTAGTCCCCATTTATGTAATATAAATATGTAGCATTGGGAATTTATATTATAACTTGAAAGAGAGAGAGACCCAAACCTTGCTTTATTGGTTGCTCCAATCATCCTTATCATTTCCTCTGTGCTAATACCATCATATACTACTATGTCAAATACCTGCACACTAAAGAATGTTGAGCAGATACAAAATTGGAATCAATTATATTCAATTTCCTTCAAGTTTTATAATAAATTCATACCCAAATCTCCCTTTGACATTTTTGCAAAGGAAAGGAACAGAAGGAGCAGAGGTCCATGTGCTAATCCAAAATCACATAACTGTAAACATGAAATCAACCAAATTGACTTATAGAGAATCTAAGTTTGTTAACCAAAAGACATTATAATAAGGAAAATGTGTATTGTTTTTTACCTTGGGTGATCTCTTGGAAGAAAGAATAAGGTTTGAGGGCTTAATGTCTCTATGAACAACACATCTTTAAGTTGCACCGTGTAGATTTGTTATGACCTCTGCGGTTCCAATAGCAACCTTATACCTCACCGACCATGAAAGTGGTGATCTACCATTTACTTCCTCTTCTTTTTTGCAATTGGGTATTCAATATTTAATCAAAATCATCAAGAAAAAATGAAAACATGGAAATAATTATATATTCAAAAAGTGATTTAGTATAAATTCTCTAAAAACTTGTTTAGAAATAATTTTCAAAATAAGTTGAGATTGGAATCTATGTTTTTTTGTATGTAAACAGAAAAACTAAAATGAAAGCTCTACCAAACAGCCTGTACCATGCAAATGTTTCTCTAAGCTTCCACCAGAGACATACTTATAGACCAAAAATAAGCCTTCCTCTGGATCAATGCAAAAACCAAGGAGGGGGATGATATTTGGGTTGTGAAGAGAACTAGCAATCATCAATTCTTTCCAAATTATTTTGTTGACTCATTATCTTCCTTGTCCAATTTCTTAACTGCCACTGTATTTCTCAAAATCCCAACTCTGCCCCTGAAGACATAGCTCAAAGCGCCTCTTCCCAATACTATGCCTACCCATTCAATCAAACCAGTTTATAAAAACTCATCCAACTCTGATTTAAATAAAGGATTCCAATTAAATTAAACTACCTTTCGAGAAATTGCTGGTAGCTGAAAGGATTTCACTGTAGCTAAATCTAACCAAAGTATTGGTAACTCGAGAAATATTCCTTTCCACTAACTCAATCCTCCTCCATTTTTGCTCTTTGGCTCGAGCCTCATCATTCCATAGTCTAAGTTCACCATTAAAATAGTTGCAACAGTGGAAGAGCTAATATTCATAGACTCCAACTCTATTTGTGAGCAGAGGCTATACTTGAAAGACGAGTGAAATGATTGGGGATCAGCATTTGCCAATTCTATTCAACACCCACCAGATTCCGCTAGTAACCTAGAAAAAGTCATGTGTACGATGAACCCTAACAAACTCAACCCCAAGAATTTGAGAATGAGAGAAAGAGATAGAATGAGTTCGGTAGATTAGGAATTTGAGATACAGAGAGAAGGTAAGAAGAGAAGAGAGGCAAGAAAGAACAAACCCTAGGTTTTTCAATACTCGATTTCCTCTCTATATCCAATAATAAATGAATGAAAGTGTTAAAATGGCCTAACCACACCTATATGTGGATAAGCAATGTCGAAACCCCTCCCCTTCATGCAGACACCCCATCGTTACCTTTCATCGAACCACGAAACCAGCCCCTACATTTCCCCATGGCCTAATCGCACCGAGCGCATCTTATGAACATGAGCTTAGAGTGTTGGTGATAGGCAGATGGGGACTACGGATAGGAGCTCAGAGAGAGATAGAGTGTATGTGTGTGTGATTCTAGAATGTTCATGCATTTGAAAGAGAGAGATGTAGTGGATGAACTTTGGGAAAGGTAAAATGGAGTGAAAGAAATGAAATTAGGGTTTTTAAGGTGGGTTAAATGGGATGTCATTTTTGTAGATAAAGTGAAATTAAATGATAGCACAAATAATAGTTGTCATGGTAGGTAAAACATTTATGAAAACTTATTTAAACCTCTCATATTATCCATATTACCCCACCCAACACCGTTTTCCTTTGATAGGTTTTACAAAGGTATCATTAAATTAAATAGGATGCTGTCATTGTAGCCCACTTTTGTAGTAATGAGAATTTGTAAGGTAATGAGGCATGGGCTAAGAGGTTAAGAGAGGTTTCAACTAAATGTCTATGTTTTCTCTCAGCAACCCCATTTTGCTGGGAAGCCAAAAAGGTTTTGAATGGTCTAAACTCCTCTTCCAAATCTATTTAAACTATTTTAATAGGTAACGCAAACTGTTTCTCAACTAGGTCCCTAAACTGAATAAAAGTATTAAGGACTTGGGATTTTGTTTTCAAACGATAAACGCAGGTATACCTAATGTATGCATCTATGAAATGGATGTAATACTTATATCATTCTCTAGATAAGGTAGCAGAAGGACCCCAAATATCAGTGTCAATCAATTCTATAGGTTGGGTGTAAACAGTTTTAGAATTAAGGAATGGAAGAGCATGCATCTTGCCATTCTGACATGGCTCATAGAACTGAGTTTATGAGTTAGGAATGTTGTGTTGCAAGTGACTAAACACTTTGGACAAAATAAGAGAAAAAGGATGGCTAAGTCTCAAATGCCACAGTTTATTAAGAGACATTACACAATTTGACAGTAAATTAGGTTTTTCATTTACAAATTTTGATTAGGTTGTACATTGATTACAATGAAAACCTTATTTCCTGTTTACTACAACTTTTGGAATACAAATTAAACCTATAATCAACCTAGAAGTGCCACTAGAAGTAGCTAACTTATTTATACACCTAGGGCACTTGTCATTACAGAAAATAGAGTAAACTCTAGGAAATTTTAAAGCTAGAGAATAAGCCAAAGCAACAACTCTTATGGAATTTGGAAGTATCAGCTGGTACAGTCCCTCCTTAAGCCTCCCTTCAAGAAGAACCTTCTTTGTTAGCTTGTCCTTCACAAGACAATAAACGTCATGAAACTCAATGAAAACCTTATTATCTTGTGTTAGCTTAAACACACTAACTTGGTTCTTAGTTATAGTAGGCACACATAGAACATGCTTAAGTAAAATGGAAGAGCCTTTGGTTGGGAGATTGACATGACCAGTATAGGTTATAGGTTATAGTGTACATTACCAACAACGAGCCTCTCTGGTCCAGTGTACTCAAAAGCAATACTCATGTTGCCAAATTCTTAAGTTACGTGACTGTTTGTCCTACTATCAACATACCAAGAGTAATCACAAAGTGATTCTAAACTAGTGTTGAAAGCTATAGGTGATGCTTGAAAATGGCTTGGCATGTTCTACTGCTGTGAGGCTTGATAATTGAGATTGGCATTTTTTTCAAACCTGTTATAACAAATGTTTGCACCATGTCCTAACATACCACACACTTGGTATATCAACCTATTTCCATTTCTTCCAAACCTGCCACCTCTTCTCCTTCCCCTTCCATTGAATGACCCTGGTCCATTTGCTGAGAAGTTATTAGTTCCTCTATTGCTATTTTTGTTGCCAGAAAAATTGGAGAAGGGGACATTTGTGCCTCTTCGTGCATTGTTATTTGAAGTGGCTCGGTTGGCAATAACTTTAAAAGACAACGCATTAGCTGAATTAAACTTCTCAAGCCTACTTACACTATTCATTAAAAGGGATTCCACATCTTCTAGGCTCATGCTAGAACTCCTAGAATTAATATTCATAACAACTTAGTCATACTCTAGCCCTATTCCATCCAGAATAAGAAGGATTAAGTATTCCTCTTGCATTGGTTGTCTTGTTGCAGCAAGTGACTCTGCCAGAGACCTCACATAGTCACAATATTCACTGATTGTCCTATTCTCGTTACCGACATCTTGTAGTTTTCCTTTTAAAAAAATTAGCGTAGCTCTAGATGTTTTCTAATGAAGTTCAGACTTCATTTGAGGTTCTGTAGTTAATAACAGAGCCTAATACCACCCCTTCTGTCATAGATGTTATCAACTAACTTAACAGTAATTGATCACATCTAACCCATATTTTGTAGGCTGCATTTATCTCACCATTCTAATTAAATTTGGGTGGACATTCTTTCTCTCCAAATAAGATATCCTCTACTCATGGCCTACTACAACTGGTATTACTTGGGATTTCCATAACAGGAAGTTTCTTCTGTCTAATTTGATAGACAATGCTGAATTAAAAGATGTGGAAAATTGATTACCTTATAGGATCTCAGTAGAGGATGCATTAGGAGTTGCAACATTTTGTGTAGTTGGGGAGTTGTATTTCCACTAGTGTCTGAAGAATTGCTCATGACTTTCATATTAAAAGCTCTTATATATCTAATGCCTTATCAATCCCTCTCACTATTGAACCAAACCCTATTCTCCCCTACTATATTCTCTCTTCAACCATATTAGTTCCTAATCCTCTTCTGTCCAAGCACCCAATGATCACCAAAGTCAAAAACTGGTTCTCTTAAGCCTTAGCCTTTTGTAGCTTCCAAATATCCTCTCCCTAGTGCCTCTAACACTACTAGATATTTGGTCTTTAATGATGGTAGGAAAAAAATATACACGACGGTTCATTTTAGTAATGCCATGATTCGTGAATAAATTACTACCGTCGTAAATAATTCTTTATGAACGATGATAATTTCTTATAATGTCATGAAAAATATCTGTTATAATTCACGAGGGTAGATTTACAAAACATCGCAAGAAAAAATGATATTTTATGACAATAATTATAAAGTGTCATTATTGGTGAATGGCAGTTTTTTTATAATGTCATGCAAAAAAGATATATAACATCGTGAAAGAATATATGATATATTTCACGATGGTAATATTGAAAACATCGTAAAATAAAATAATCTTTAACATAACCTTCGCAAGAGAAAAAAAACGCAGTTTGCATGAAAAATCCAAAAACCAAAACACACATAAACGCGCCAATTCCCTTTTTTCCCTCTTGATCTCCTCTTCTTCCCTATCAGAAACCCTCAATCCTATCTCTCTTCTTGATCTAACCTCTTCCTTGTCAATCTTCTCTCTTTCAAACCAGGCCATTAAAAGCCCTTCTCTGAAAAAGGCTATCCTCTCCTTTCTCAGTCTGCTCTATTCTCTTCTAGTCTAAAATGATGTAGCCCTCGCGACCCTAGAGCCTTCATCTCTCTCTCACGCTCAACTCTTTATGGTCACCATCCTGATTCACGTTCACTAAACTCGTCGCCATTATAGGGTAGCAGATGGGGTTATACTCCTCTCCCCCTACTCGATCCTTCCCAAGTAGATGTTTTACCCTCCAAACTCTACAAGCTCATCTCCTTCACTTCCTCGCAAATTCAAGGTCATGTTCCCTTCTCTTTCGACTATGTTACTCTGTATGTCTCTTTAAATCTTTTTGTTCTTGTGTTACATAGTTTTGGATGTCCATAGGGCCTACGAATGTTTTGAAGGAGACGCAAAAGAAATGGAAGAGGGATGATGATGGTGCTGACAAGGCAAAGGCATATTGATTGAGTTTGGTGTTATACTGATTACCGACTGAACTGTGATTTTTACAACTTAGGAAACATCTCCATTCATAAAGCATAAAATGAATTGGTGAACCAAAACTCAGAACGAAGTTTTAACTTGGTTCATTTTGGTGATTTTATAGGTTTCTTGTCTGTAGGTTCATGCTTCATGGTTCTGCTAATATATAATGTTGTAGAATGTTCTGATTATGTAGTAACCAGATGGAATTAATTATAGTTTTGTTTCAATGATTTCTAATATAAATATCTTTCTGGTATATTGTAGACCCAAAGAGGCTAAAGGATGACAAAGCGACCATCCGTACAGACACAGTTTGAGTTCTAAAAGGATTTAAGTGCTGAAGTCAACCGACTGAAGATCATTGGTAGACTAAACATGATTTCGCATAGTGTTCAAAGTTATACCATTAATGTAACCCTCGAAGGTTGGAATTATCTTCTCTCTTATTTTTCTGTTGCCGATTTTGCACTCTCTTTTTTTCTCTTAATTTTTCTTACAATTTTATTACACAAACTTGAACGGCTAAAATGTAGGGACCTGGTGATGAGCAAGGAGAAGTACTTAAGATATCATCATGCGAACTTGATCTCAAAAGAGCCCTACTATAGAATGTCCCAACGACAAGCCTATCCTATGGCCCAAGATCACCAACATTAGCTGATGCAGGGACATGCACTTACTAATTCCATCTTCATTCATGACTTTCCTATTTTATTATTGTATCTATTAGGAGCATAGCAGCAAGCTTTCCAAATATCAACATTTATTAAAACCTATAAATTTATATTATGGCTGCAGTATCTTCAATTTATAATTTTTATATATTGTGGTGGTGTAGAGAAGGAATAATAACTCTGTGGTTTCTAATTAACAGTGTGAACTTCATTATGTCCCAGATTCTCTCTGTTTCAGGTAAGTCCCTAATCCTCTGGTTATGCTTTAAATTTTCTTCTCTTCGCCTAGATTCGATTGTCCCACTTTATTTTTATGAAAAAGTTTTGCAAAAAATAATGGCCAGATGGACGGTTCTTCATCTGTCTCAGCTTTTTGTTTGCTCCCTCTAATCATTTTAGCTAGTCTTTTGTATGTTTGGATAGAGAGAATTTTGTAAAGAATCATTGAAAATCCTCTAGATCTTATATGATTTTGTAAAGCTGGTACATTACTCTATGATTCCTATAATAAGCCAATGCTTATATACTATCTTTTATAAATGTATAGGTAAGGGTTGCATAACCTCGTACTTCGATTTCACAGTTCAGAACTAGAGGTAAGGGTTTCATTATCAAAATTCTTGTCTGATTTTATTACTTTTATCGTATTTTTGTAATTTTTGAGTTTTATCTGAGTTAATTTGAGTTTGTGTTCCAGATTGCTGGGCATGCAAGTGTCTGGTTTTTGTATGAACCTTTAATTGTTAGTTGACCATAACTGTGTGTTTGTGTAAGCTTTGAGGTTAGCTGAAGTTTATATGTATGAGAATGTACAAGAAGATGACTCGAGAGGCTGTTCTCTTGGCTTATTGTTCTATGTAGGTTCTGAAGGAGCTTATATCAATTGCTTTAAATCACAGGTTAGACATCCATTACTTGTTCCCTTGGCTTGTTGTTCTATGTAGGTAAAATGCAAGTAGATGACTCCAGAGATTGCTTATGATAACATCAATTAGGCCAAGGGTGGTTTTAGCATCTTCACAGTGGCATGTAGGATGTATTACTGTAATCTTGCCAGGCTTTTATTTATTTATTTATAGGAATATGGTTAATGGCAAGAGTCTTGCCTTGGCATATAGTGGCACTTATCACTGTTCTCATTTTTTGGTACTCATACACATTTCACTACTTCTAATGATTTTTTATAACTAGCTAAATCAGAAGAAATGATAACTCAATTACTTGAAAGATGCCAAGCAACTGAAAGCCTTTAATTTTGTCTTAGTTAATTATGCTCTGATGCTAAAAGTTGTCAGCGAAACCTCCATGATTCTGGTCATGGTTTTCCATGAAATCACAGGCAATCACCCAAATCCTTTCAAAAGTCTATTCCTCTTCTAGTCTATACTGTCCTTTAATGTTTTACAAGTTTGATATTTTCTACTTTTGTCTTCTTTCATCCATCTTGAGATCTCATCTCAAGAAATATTAGTTAATAGACACAAAAGATGATATGAAAGCATTTATTTTATTTAGCTGGGTATGTTTACACATGCTTTTGGCTAAGTGTTGTGTTAGTTTTCAGATGTTTTGAAGGAAAACTTCTGCAAATTACCGTATGATGTGTTTATCTTGTCGTTTATAGAATTGCATTCATCAGCCAAGCTGCAAAATGAGGTAAGGGTTAGTTAAATCCCGATTTTCAAATAATCGTTCATCTTGGGCCTTTCTTTTCAGTGCCTACATGTACTAGTTTATTCCATGTTTAATTATAGAGTCGAAGATTGTATTCCTTCTGCAATGCCATGATAAGGCACATCCTTTTTTTACTGTAATCAACATGTACACGGAGGAAAAAATGTTAGATGTGTTTGAGAAATAAAAGAAATTGTAAGATATTACTTCAACTTTTTTAATGACGAATTTGACTTTGACTTATAGTCTTGTTATGCCAAGTACTACTCACATTATGTTGATTACATGCTGGAAATCCCTAATTTTGCTTACAGGCTATTCTTCATGCATGCATTACCTATTCTTCGAAACCATGGGAAACTTTGCCTAAATACTTTCATCTATATTCCTTCGAAATTTTTACTTTTTTGGATCATAAGTTCATGTTTATTTTTCAAAAACGTAGTATGCACGGAGTTAAATATTGCTTAATCCTGTGATAGCTATTTGTTTGTTACTTTATATAATGTTGGCACATGAGCCTATTAATAAAACATTTTCACTTCATACTTGTTGAGACTTGGTTTTGGAGAAAGCAAGGTTGTTTGATTGACTTTTTTTTCTTTGGAACACTTTCTGCAAAACCTTCATTTTCATAATGCAGCGTGTGTTCGGGTGTGTTCCGGTTCCTCGTGGATTTGGAAAACGTGGCGTGAAAGGAATGATGTTGGCTGCAAAATATGTGAGAGAGAACATCTTTTATTTAAGGATTTGGTTGGGCATGTAGACTTCTGTAATTGAATAGGTAGATCTGAATGTAAACTTCTCTGTATTAACATATTCAATATTTTTTAATGATTTTTATTTGTTTTATTGGAATATAGCAAAATCCTGAGAGTTTAATTTTGATATTTGGTTTTATTACTTTGATATTTTCTGAGTAAATGTCATTTGGTTGAGGTAAATTTTTAGGGTAGAATTAAAAAAATTAAAAGAAGTACTCGTGACGGTAGAATTGAAGTAAAAAGAATAATCTTACATGATGGTTTTAAAACAGACGTCGTAGTAGAAGTGGAACATTGGCGACGGTAAATAAAAATAACGTCATAATAAGGGTAATGAATTACAACGGAAAAAATCATTTTTATGATGGTGGTTATCAAAAGCGTCATAATAATCTTCATAATATACGACGGGCGTGCACTTCTCACGACGTTATTTATTACGGCCATCGCCAACAATTTACTATTTACAACGATATACAGAAATGTAACGACATTTGTTTCCATATGCATTGTGGCGGGATTAACATGTTACGGCATTTTTTGAAAATACCCTTGTTGTAAAGATGTAATTTCACGATGGTTTTCAACCTACCGTTGTGAAATGTAAAGAAACATTGCACGACACTCACATAGACGACGGTATAGACGAAGAGTATTTACCGTCGTAAAAGGTCATATTTACCTTGTGAACTACATCAATAAAGCAAGCTCTCTCTGATCCCTTGTCACTTCAAGCAATGTAGGGAGACTTTAATGCTCTACAATACAATCATACCCTGGATTTGGTACCCTACTCACCCTCAATAAATCTCATTGGGAATAAGTGGGTCTATAAGGTCAAATTAAATGCAGATGGAACTGTTCAGAAGCTTAAGGCCAAATTGGTGGCAAAGGGCTTCCATCAGACACCTGGCATTGAATTAACTGAAACATTTAGTCTTGTAATCAAGCATAACACCATTAGAATGGTTCTTACACTTGCTGTCACCAACAACTGGCCCATCCAAAAGCTTGATGTGAACAATGACTTTCTCAATGACATGCTTACTAAATTTATGTTTATGAAATAACCTGCTGATTTTGTTGATCAATCTAAACCGACTCATGTTTGCAGGTTAAAGAAGGCTTTGTATAGCCTGAAACTAGCCCCAAGAGCCTGGTTTGACAGGCTTAGGTCCACACATTGTACTGGGGCTTTCTCAATGCTAAGTCTGATGCTTCTCTGTTTATAATGACTAAAGACTCTAATTTGGTTTATATACAAATTTTAGTTGAAGATATTCATTACAGGGAATAACAGGATCCTCATGAGTACGTTCATTAACCAGCTCAATTCTTGCTTTGGTTTGAAGGATCTTAGGCCCATTCATTTCTTAGAACAACTAAAGGACTCTCATTATCATAGTCTGAGAATACCAGTGAACTATTGCACAAAACAAAAATGGATGGTGCTAAGCCTAGTTCCAACTCTACAAGTGATTCTCTTAGGCTCTCTCTCAATGATGGTGAACCTTTATCCGATGTCACCATGTATAAGAGCACAGTTGGGGCACTTCAATACCTCACACTCACTAGGCCTGACCTCTCATTCATAGTAAACTGGTTAACTCAATTTATAAAGAAGCCTACCACCACTCACTTGCAAGCCTGCAAAATAGTCTTAAGATACATTAAAGATACCATTCAAGAAGATACCTGCATTTTACCAGCAACATCTCTTCATCTCCGACCCTTGTCTAATGTAGATTGGGCTTGCAATCCTGATGACAGATGAAGCACGGGTGGCTATGTTGTCTTACTTGGTGTCTCGCTTATCTTCTGGTCCTCCAAGAAGTAGAATATGATGTCCAAATCCAGCACTAAATGTGAGTCAAGTCTCTTGCTAACACAACTGTTGAACTTATATGGATCAAGTCTTTACTACATGAGATTCACTTCTCTCTTCGTACTCCTTCAGCCATCTGGTACGATAGCTTAAGTGTTACTGCTCTAGCCACTAATCCTATTATGTGTGCTAGATCTAAACATATTGAGATCAACTTTCACTTTATTAGAGATCAAATTATATCCAAAGCATTACAAGTACTCGATGTTGCCTCTCATGATCAAATAGGTGACATCTTCACTAAGAGTCTCTCTAAGGACAGGCTTCTGATTTTGAAAGCCAAGCTCAATGTGGGATCTTTCCCCTTTCGCTTGAGGGGGCATGTTAGAAACTCATATCCTAGTCAGCATGCCGAGTCAGCAAATACAGTGAATGTGCACAGCAAGCCTCCACCTCAACCCTCCCTGATTATTGCCTCTCCTACACAACTTAAGTCATACAAGTCAGCAAAGGAAAGGAGCTACAACAACAGTTTGACACAAAAGGACAAAATATGTTAAAAGAGAATATTCTTCTATTGCTCGGGCTCTTCTAGTTAGGCAGCTTCTTCTTCTTCCCTATTGAAAATATATATAAAGAGTGTAAGGTTTCCTTTATGATTGTATTAAGAAATATCAAAGAAAACTTAATAAAAGGCTCTTTATATCAATACAAGTTTATTGATATTTACATCTATCTTTTTCTATTATACTCTTCATTGAGGCATTGGAAACCAAAGTTTGCCTATTTGATTTACTCCAATTTTGATTAAGGCATGAAAAGTTACTTTCTTGGCACGCCTAGCAACTAATATTTTCATTGGATTTTAGAGAAAGCTGAAACGCAAGATGCGAGCTTCATATTATACCACATTGTTCGTGCACTAAAACTTCAACTTTGATGCTAGCAGTAAGTGATCTCCCTTTTGTAATGATTAGAATTACCCCAACAATGTAACTTCATCAAAGTAGACTTGCCAGGTTTCACTCGATTCTTCTACATTCAACAAATGATTAGAATTACCCCAACAATGTAACCTCATCCATGACTTCCTTATTTTCCTTTAGACTCTGGGCCAATTGATTTGTGATCACCCACCCTTTTATTGATTTTGTAGTCGCATGCTCTATGTAGTATTCCCTAATAACATATGCCACTTAGCTATCTTTCAAACTAAGGAAGGTTTCTCAAATGTGTATTCCAAAGGATCCATTCAATTGAAATTATCTTGGTTTTGTGGCCAAGCATGTAACATCGAAGTCTATGGACAGTCCATGCCAATGTGCAATAGGTTTTCTATACATAGTTGTGCTAACTTTCCCCTCGGTAAACTTCTTACTTAGGTAGTATATTGCTTGCTCCTTCTCATTCGCCTCATCTATAACTTTCCTAGCATGCGACCCTTTGATTTGTCCGTGACTTTGAGGTGAAGTAGTAACGAAGACCTTCCTTTGGTTCGGGGAGCCAAGATTGGTAGGATCAACTTGTACTCCTTGATCTTAAAAAAGCTTCTTGACATTCTTCATCTCCCCACTACACATGAGCATTATTTTTAGCAGCTTGAAGATGGGTTCACAAGTCGACGTAAATCGTGTAATGAATCGAGAGATGTAGTTCAATCTTCCCAAAAACCCATGCACTAACTTCTACGTCATTTGGATGGCATCTCAATTATAGGTCTTAACTTAGGAGGATTGACTTCTATTTCTCGCTTACAACAAAACCTAAAAATTTTCTGGAGGTTCATCCCAAAAGACATTTCGCTGGTTTTAGCCTTAACTTACAATTCTTCAAGTCGATAACACGTTTCTCTTAATATCCCACATTTCTTCTGTGTTATTTATTTTGGATATCATGTCGTCTGGATATATTTCTACTTATTTATGCACCATGCGTGAAAATGGGTCGCCATCACCTTTAGATATGTTGCCCCAACATTTTTCACTTGAAAGGCATGGCTTATTGCAGCAAGTCCCCATACAGTCGTGAAAGCTATTTTGGATAGATCTTCCTCTGCCATATTGATTTTGTTTTATTCTGAAAAGACGTCCATGAAGGAGAATGATGCTGCACTATCAACAAGGATATCTATATGAGGAAGTCAGAAATTGTCTTTGCGCTTGCCAACTCAAATCTCTATAATCCATACACCTTCACACTTTGCCATCCGTATTTGGCATTGGTATTATATTGGCCAACCATTCCGAGTAGTTGGAATCCACCTAGAAAGGAACGTCCAATTGCTTCTATACCTTTTCTCTGATTTCTCTACACATTTAGGTTCCATTACTCTTAGCTTTTGTTTGACTAGTCTGCAGTCGAGTTTTATCAGTAACAGATGTCTAATAATCTCTGGTCTAATCCAGGAATGTTGATGTAAGACAAGACAAAGTCGTCCTGATAAATAGTAAGTAACTTTATTAACTAGGACCATAGTTCATTGCCAATGTTCGCCTGATCTTGTCTTCTTTTACTATATATACCATCCCAAAATTACTCTTATATTCTTCAATGTTGGGGTTTAAACATTGCTTATAAAATTGTAGGTTTTCAAATTTCCTCTGATTTTGGCTTTTGATACCACTAAGTCAGTTTAGTCAGGTTCTAGATTCGTGTAGGGAGGTCTTTGTCAATTTGGGAACTTACATTTGAATTTTTTCAGAAAAGTCAAAGTAGAAATTAAATCTTCTTCTTCATATTATCCATGAGGGGACTGAGTGAGGTCCTCTCATTCCCTTTTTATCTCCTTTTTATGGTTGATAATTCTGCTTCTACTGTTGGCCATGAGGCCATGAGATTTTCTAAATTCTTCTCCATGGTGGAAGGCAGTGAAACGTTGTCTCATCTATCCTTCATCTCCTTAATGCTATCACTACCACTACCATTAGGCTCTCCATTTCTCTTGATCTTGAACAAGTGAGAGTTGCAATCTCCTGTTTTCTTTTTCGTGCTTGAAAGCCAAAACAAAGGATCGAGGATAATAGCGAAAAAGTTTCAATATTGTCTTTCTTTTTTTAAAGTAGTCATATACCTTATATTTCTTCACTCGATGAGTGTACATGTGAATGAATACCTCGTTTCCTTATGCTTTTGAAAATGGATGACATCACATAAACCATAATCTCCTTATTACTCTTGGTGACACTGTTATGCTTTCCTAGGATAGTACTTGTGTGGTGCGGCGGCCTAGGGCTCTAACAAGCTTTTCTAAAAGATCCCAAACCTATCACAGGTTCGAGAATGGAAGCACAACATCCTACAGATTGAGAATCCTCTAACCGATATTACCTTGACCACCATTTTATTGTTAGGATTGTCTCATAAAAAATACTGGAATTATATCGTATTTATTAAGAAATTTAATTTTGATAAATAATAAATAGTTTATTCTATACTTTGTGCAATACGTTCTTATAAAATGATCACAAGCATAATAGTACTTGATTTGTGGGACGTATGAAGTTTAGCTCATGAGAACAAGATATTTAACTAAGAATTTTTTTATGACTTGTAAATACTTAACTTCACAGTCTAGTGGAGGTAGACGCTTTACTAAGAAATGACTATAGTTCATTAACTCTATTATGTAGAGTGACTTACCTTGGTGATTAGGTGGAGTACCTAGTTGATGTACTAGTATATGTTGAATGCATTGACAGGACTAACGAGTATGATTTTCAGTAAAATTCTATCAAATGAAAATCAAGACTAATTGCTACTCTTGTATAAGTGCTCTAAATTTTGAGAAAGTTATGAGCTCACATTTAATAGCTTAATTATTTTGATCTATTAAGAATGATACTCTATGAATTAGTATATTTTATAGTTTGGATGACTATATTATTAGATAGTGAGTCCATATATTGTCATTAGTAGAATCCGTGGTGAGCGGTAGTGAGATCAATGGTCGCAACCAGCGTAGACGTTTTCGGTGCCAATAGATCCAATCTCAACCTATCATGAAGATCAATTTTAGATTTGAATTAGGATAGAGATATGGTTCCGTTTTTTTAGATATTTATCTTTTATACCCTCTTGTTTTGATTAGTATGTTTATGTCCAACATGGTTAGATAATTTGTTTATGCATATCACATTTGGACACCCCATGGCTTTAGGTTTCTAAAAGGATAAGCGTTTGTGATTGTACAATAAAGTTAAAATTAAGTAAAATTGATTTGGACATAAAATGGCTATAACCCTAGAAGCATGTTGTTAGTTTTATTTGTTGGGCGTTATGCCCTCAAAACATGTGTATTGACATTTTGATATGAAATTAAAAGAGGATTATATTTTTCTTATAATTGTTGTTTTAAATTATTTTTGAATAATTTAAATAAATATCTGAAAATTTCATATTCATTAATGAGACTATGATCTTGTAATAGTACGAGAGGATTATGATAATAGATAACGAATAAAATTGAGCAACATATTAAAGTATGAAATCTTTAATGAATGGTTGCTAGTACGGTTCACTAAGTATTATGAATGTGTGTGATCTAGATTCGATCATCGATGTAGATAGACATCTTAGTGAAGTTACTTTATATAATAAGATTATATATTGCTGGACTTATGTGAATTAATGTTTGTATTAACGTGCCATTTATCATATAGATTTAATACACATCAATTCGATGATTATATGTAAATCAGTTTAAATCGTGAGTAGTCATGAACTCTTATATATGTCTACTTGATCTTTTGATTCACTCGGTATGGTCTGTTTGTTAATCAGGCTAGTAATGACTTTTATTTTAGAGATTCAGTGATGTGGATGACTGGAGACATGATCTTACAAAATTTGAAATCTAAGCTTTCCTAACGGATCGTATATTGGTTCTCTTAAGTGTTAATTCTGGAACTGAATGGTTATTGAGGTCAAATTTATAATAATATTATAAATTAGCCATTCACTAGTGGATTAATGGTACTTAAAGATCAATAGGTAATTAAAAGGGTCAAATAGTAATTTTGATTAGTTTTGATTTACGAACCAATAAGTGGAGGACAAAATTACATAAAATGATTATGTTAGTGGACTACATGAGAATACTCTATAAATACATTCTATACATGAAAATATTCACACCTCTATACTACGCTATATAGGGTGTGAATATTTCAAGACATAAGAAAATGACTAACTTGCAAAAGAAAATTTTATTATTGGGCAAGTACATAATTATGAGATAATTATGTGTCGTTAATTAATTAATTAAATTATTTATATATTTAAATATAATGTTTGGAAATTATATATATAATTATTTATATATTCGTTTACTTCGTTCAACACATGAAGTAAACGAATTGTCCTCGAAAAACCACGAATATAATAAACATCGTTCAAAGCTAACACGAGCGCACCATTGTCAACTCTCAAAATGACCTCACCATCAGCCAGCTCCCTTGACGAATCAAGCATCTGCAAAGAAGAACATACATGGTTTGTGGCTCCTGAATCAAGTATCTAGGATGAAAATTCATATTCCACTAAACAAGTTTCAAGTACAAGTAAATCATATTTACCTTTATTTTTCTGCTCAGAGAGATACTTGTTACAATTTCTCTTACAATGAACTTCAACCCCACAATGGAAACACTTTCCTTTGGGCTTGCTATCTTTTTTGTTCTTCTTGACTTTCAACGATGTCTTGGATTTCTTTACTCTTTTGTTCTTACACTTGTCCTTACCATTGTTCTTCTTCCTTTTCTTGTTCTTAACAATATTGGAAGAAGGCTTTTGCTCGACAATATTTACCTCACCCTCTTTGGTCATTCTAAAGTTGAATGACTCAAAAATCTGCAGTACATTCAACAATTAGGTCATATCGAATTACAATTTGTTCATAACATAGTTGGTCATGAACGCAGAAAAAGATGGTGTGAGCGACTCTAATATGATGCTAACTTGAGTCCCCTCATCAATAGTCACCCCATGTACTTCTGCCTCGTGCATTATGTTGATCATGTTCAAAATATGTTCTCGAACAGAAGTACCCTTCTTCATCTTGCTTGTCATATAGCTCCTAGTGGCTTCATATCGACTTTGATCGGACTGCTGCCCAAATCTTGTCTGTAAAGATTCTATCATTCATGCTCACAAACATGTAGAACTTCGCCTTGTTGTTTGATATAATTCAAGCATCATATCTGTCCTTAACATTCTTAGAGGCGTTAGTAGCAGGCTCCTCCAGAAATTTCTCATTAAGAATGAACTTGTGGTTCTTACAAATCAACATTAAGTTCATATTTGATTTTCAACGTACGAAATTGTCACCATTCAATTTTTCAAGAGTGAGTAAAGCGGTAACATGGTTGCCCATGGTAGACATAATATTGATAACTGAAATTTAAAACATACATGATTCAATATAATTGGTAAATATCTAGAATTCAAAATGTAAACGTGATGCATGAATGCAATCATAATAAACACAAAAATGTAGCATTTACTAATCATGAAAAAACAACCCAATGATTAATGTGCCATCTTAGGGTCGGTCAGATTAACCTCAGACTATCTATGAGACATTCTCATCCATATTAATTAAAACTTAAAATATCTCATATTTTCTCCTTTAACAATAAGGTATCGCTTGTTCGGTCAAGTCACAACTATCCACATGAAAGCTTAATTGTGACTTTGTGGTGTAACCCATCATTTCAGATTTCATGACTTCATCTCGAATATGCCGCCTTAGGGTCAGTCAAAACTAAACTACATCCCTTCCTCCTATTTTCTTAAGAAGTCCAACCTTGGTATTGGTATAGCTCGAAACCTTCCTTAGTGGGATGAAAACAAAGCCATCTCCATCAGGTTACATTGACATGTCAACCTTCTCCTACTCACGTTTTTAGGATAATGTGTTTTGATTTTAACTAATCAATAAATTTCAAATTAATTAATAGTTAAAATAATAACCCTATGAATATTTTTATTATCAGTTAATCCAATCTCATTGATCTAAGTTCATTTAACTTTTTGAAGCGCCTAAGTCATAATTAGTTGAACTTAGATGAACTAATTAATTATATTCATCAAACTTCAATAAAACTATTTTACTAAAGTCAGTTAACCTAAAGGTTACTATAGCATTTTGTTTGGTGTGCCATTATGTTTTAACTAGTAAAACCTAGTAGTTTACATGAAATTGATATCATAAAGCAATACATATAAACATATAAGGACAATCCTAATAAATCATGTTATTATAAATGAGATGTATGATTAAATAAAACTGTATGAGATTTTCATGTATGACATGTGATCGGCTAATGCATGGATATATTATCCAATATAACAATTAAACAATTATTTATCAATTAAATAAAATAATAATGGACCGAGTGACAACTGGGTATTTCTAAATTACAATCTTTGAAATAAAGAAATAAAATTACCAATCGGACTTCAAGAATATATATTTCTCAAATATTGCATTCTCCTCCTAATGTCCATCTTCATAATCTTCAAGATTTGAACAAAACCCTTTTTAATTAGAAAACATATTTTTGTTAATTAAAAAACTTTCTATAACTATCCCATTTAAAATAGTTGACTTTAACTTAGTCAAATAAACACTTTATTTGATTTAGTCAAACTTGGGTCAAACCCAATCAACCTATTAATTTTTACTAGTAAAACCTGGTAGTTTACATGCAATTGATATCATAAAGCAAAACATATAAACATATAAGGACAATCCTAATAAATCATGTTATTATAGATGAGATGCATGATTAAATAAAACTGTATGAGATTTTCATGTATGACATGTGATCAGCTAATGCATGGATATATTATCAAATATAACAATTAAAAAATTATTTATCAATTAAATAAAATAATAATAGACCG
>QANY01000998.1:0-12544 GCA_003255025.1 Datisca glomerata
TGAACCATTTTGAAAATTGGGTGTTTTTTATGTGATAGTTCTAGAAATGTATGATTATTGGTAGCGATATATGTTTCAGATGAAAAATTATAGTGTATGTTTATGTGCCCGTAAGGTGTTCAACGAAATGTCACAATAGAGATTATAGATTATTGTCATTGCTTTCATTGATATTTTTTCCTATGCAATACATCTTTCTTCACACTACTTTTTCATTGAGTCATGACTTAAATTTTGGTTTCCTATGCTGAGTTCTATGAGGATGGTGTACGTGATTTTGGGAACACCACACTGAGACCTACATGGTACAATATGCTACCTGAAAATGTGAAAAAGAACGTTGATGCTTTCAGGTTTAGATACTTTTTAAGTATCTTGAAAAAGGGCAGATGGATTGTGTCCTTTTGAAGACCCTGGTCGAGAAATTGTGGGATAAACCCACACCTTTCATTTAGATGAAGCGGGTGAAATGTCAGCCTTAAAGTCATCGGTCGACAGCTAGACTACGATTTGGATCTGTACAACAATAAGAAGGCAATGCAGAAGCTAGTCGACAAGCCGTTGTCGGAGCTTCAAGAAAAAAAGTTAGTTATCAATGGATTTTTAATAAATATGTTAATTACTAATGTACTACTCTTGAGAAGGAGAAAATATTAACGATAGTGTTTTTTTCTAGTGCCCTTGGGAAGTACAAATTTTTGTGGCAAGATCAACAAAGTCTATTTTGTACTTCCTCCCCATCCTACATAACATAGATGAGATATAAGAGTATAATTATGGTGGTTCGGCATTGTGCATATTGTATTGCAATATGGACGTGTTATGCCGCGGGAAAAGTGTAGCGACTGGCGGTTTCTAGAGAGCATGTGAGGTATGAGCTTGTGAATACTTTTCTTGTTTGGCACTGAGCAAACCAGTGGGTGGTCTAGACACATTCCCGAGAGCAGTACGTTGGATATACAATGACTCAGGAACAAGGGATGTTGGTCACAACCATAAAGAATTATGTATTAAACTTCGATATGTAAGGCCCCCATGAGGTATATGTTTTATTTGATCAATTCTTATATCATCCTCCTTCTTGAGTATGAGTAGTGTTTTACTTACAAACTATTTATTTTTGAACTTGCAGATCACTTGGAACCCTTGGGGAGAACGTGCAAACTTACCGGACTATTGCCATGATAGTATACCTCCTACCACCCTAAAGATCTTGCTGCAAGGACCTGCTAGTAGAGTATGGTACTTGGGTGAGGGCGTTGCACATCAGAGTTTGGGACCCTAGGAGCCGTTAATCCTAGTCAGACCCCCCTTAAATATTATGTGATCAACCATATTCCAAAGAAGATCTGATTGTTGGTCTTGGACGTTTTAGAGCGTCACACTTCATCAATGATGAAGATGGCGATGGCGAAGATACGTATAATGATTTTTTAGAAAATGTGGTTGTCTTACAACTATGATGGGGAATCTTCATCTTGGCAGGTGCTAAACGTCATGTACTAGCTTTTAAATATAGATGAAGACTGACATTGTTATACAATAATCAAAATTTGTAATCTACATGGTATAGGCAGCAACATGAGTAACCGCAACATCCACATGAGTATCATGTGCATTAGGGTCAGCTAGAGCGACCGTTGATATATAAGAGTGGCTGAAATCCAACTACCACCGCGACAGATAAAGGTTCCACACCTAGATGTGGTAGTGAGACGGTTGACATTCCAGAAGATCTTCCAATTCAGGGTCTTCAATAGCGGAGGTCGATTATGTGAGTCATGATGTTAGTATTTATTATCTAGACATTGAATATCTTATTAACGCATAATTCGAATAATGCAGGTGCCGGTGGCATGCGTTGCAGGCATGATGCATATGATTACCGGTCTCAGGAAATAGTTCTTTGATAAAATGTTGCGCGTACGTGAGACGATGGTGAATGCGATGGAAAAGGCCAAAGAATCAATGCAAAAGAAGGATAAGAAAATTTCAATCACCTATCTTTCCCTAATTTTTTTTAGTTTGAAAGAAAAATATTCAAATTTACTCTTAGCTGACATTTTGAGTATGTACACTTGTAGGCGAAGTTGCAAAGACACTTGCAAATGTATGAAACTCAAAGAAGCAGGAATGGGGGTGATGATGAAGATGCTGAAGATGGTGATGATGGTGATGATGACAATGGGGAAAATTTAATTAATGATGACGACGATGACCATGATGATGACACCGATGAAGATACTGAATCAAAACGAGAACATGAATGACGTACAAAGCATTCACATGATACTTCGTCAAAAAAGAGAAAAGTTGCACCATGACGCTTTATCAACTTTTTATAGTCTCCTTCAATTTTAAACTTGATTCTTGTTGGGAGTTATGCATTCAAAGCATGTGTATTGACATTTTGATATGAAGTTTAATGAGTATCACATTTTTCTTATAATTTTTCTTTTAAATTATTGTTGAATAATTTATATAAATACTTGAAAATTCTATATTCGTTAATGACACTATGATCTTGTAATATATGAGAGGATTAAGATCATAGATAAGGAATAAAATTGTCAGCAACATATTAAAGTATGAAATCTTTAATGAATGATTGCTAGTACGGTTCACTAAGTATTATGAATGTGTGTGATCTAGATCCAGATCATTGATATGGATAGACATCTTAGTGAAAGGACTTTATAAAATGAGATTATATATGACTGGATCGATGTGAATTAATGTCTTTATCAGTATGTCGTTTATCATGAAGATTGAATACACATCAATTCGATGAACATATGTAGATTAGTCTGAATCCAGAGTAGTCATTAACTATTATACATGTCTACTAGATCTTTTGATTCACTAGTTAAGGTTTGTTTGTAAAATAGGCTAGTGACTTTTGTTTTGGAGATTTAGTGGTATGGATAGCTGAGAACATGATCTTACAAGATTTGAAATCCAAGTTTTCCTAACAGATCATATATTGGTTCCTTTAAGTGTTAATTCTGAAACTGAATGGTGAGACAGCACAGTACCTCATGGCACACTGCAGTGCCATGTGGCAGCTGCCATCCGCTTCCCTCCCGACAATTTCAAGAACGATGACGGTTGCTCACTAGTGGATTAATGGTACTTAAGGATCAAGAGGTAATTAGAAGGGTAAAATGATAATTTTGACCAGTTCTATTTTATGAACAAATATTTGGATGACGGAACTATATGAAATGATTATATCAGTGGACTACAAGAGAATACTCTGTAAATATAATCTATAATCTCTAAGAGTGTAATTCCATATTTATAGTGGAGTAATAATGTAACTAATAAATAAGATTATTCAATTAAAGAGTTTAATTAATAATTTGATTTAGTAGAGCTTAGGATTATAGGTTTATGGTCCCTAAGTCACCTTTATACTATGCAATCTAGGGTGTGAATATTTCAGGACATGAGAAAAGGACTAACATGCAAATGAATTTTTATTTTGGGATAAGTTCATAATTATGAGATAATTAGGCATGATTAATTAATTAAAATTAATTAATTAATTATATATATATATATAATTTTTTGGAAATTTAATGTATATAAATAATTACCGATTATTTTTCTAAATTATCAATAAGTGAGACAAAATATCTAATTTATGAAATTAGATAATTAAATTATTATTATTAGATAATAATTTGGATCAACTATTATTTGTGAAATAACAGATAATTTAATTGATAGGAACAATCAAATATGTTAATTTTGAATTAATTAATATCGAGATATTTTTCTGATTAAAATAAATATTTAATTTNTTTATACATCATTATCTAGAATAAGATACAAATTTATTCGAATGATCTGAGTCGATGCATCAGTTGATGAGTTCATTAGATCAATCAGTTGATCAGTTCATCATATCTATCAATTGAATCTGAGATTGAGTTCATCAATTAAAGAACTGATTTGAGAACACAATTACTCATAGTGATTTTTCTCTACTATTAATATTTAATCAAATCTCAAAACGAATATTCATCGTGTTCTTTTAGAGAATCGTCTCATTAAAGTCCTTCTTAATAAATTTTTAGATTTCATGTGTTGAGTACATCTAGAGATAGAAAAATTATCTTGTAGTATTCTACGTGCCCACACATATCCTAGTGCGTTGAGGATCGATTTGGAAGATCTTGGTGTGGATCTCAGAGTTTACTGATTGTTGGAACGGTTTTGTGGGACAGATGATCGATCAATTTTGTAAAAACGCTTGATTAAGAGTGCAAGAGGAATTTGATTCCCAACTTTGTATGTTGTAGATTTAATATATGAATATGTAATGGATATTGACTGATTGAAAAAAGTTTTCGATAAAAAAAAATTGTTATCATGGCGTTGCGCAATTTTTGTTTCACTAAAAGATTCGATTTTTATTAAAATTTTAATTTTTAAAATGGCCACGCGCCACGTGACGGCCAACAATTCTAACTTTGTTGAGTGTATTTCAGAATTTATTAAATTCTTGCTGCATTTGGTTGGACATATATATTATAGATATAAATATGTAGTTTGATTGTCGAATTTCTAATATTCAATGAGGAGGTTCTGTTGAATCATTGTTTAGAATTTTAAACTAGATTCAAAGTTTGTTCAGTTTATTATCGTATTTTTAATCTGGATAAAATTTACAAACCATCATTCTATCAGCTTTGACGATGTTGTTGAGAGTAAAAAGATATTGGAAGTGGAAGCAGCTTTGTTTGTGGAATTTTTACGGTTGTAGAATGTGCGAATGTTACACTCAAATTAGAAGTTGTAACAAAACAAAATATAAAGGAATTGTAAATGTGTATCTCTACCAATCCGTGAATGGTGAATCGCCATTGATGAATGGCGTTTGGGGTCAAATTGGTCCGTTTTGGACCCCAAACGTTAGTTATAGTAGCGTTTGAACTGTGCCTAAGTGACACAAGCCAAACGCCACTGTGAATTTCTTTTGGGGTCCAAAAAGGACCAGTTGGACCCCAAACATCGTTCATTAATGGCGAATCGCAATTCTTGAATGGGGTTTGGCCCGTGTCACTTGGACACGGGTCAAATGCTACTGTGAATGACGTTTGGGGTCCAAAAAGGACTTGTTGGATACCAAACACCATTAATTAATGGCGAGCGCATTCTTGAATGGTGTTTGGCATGTGTCAATACATTTATAGATTGTTTGGCATTTGGTTGGTGTCTGGTGGTTGTGCAATTAATATGGGCAATTACTCTTTGTAACCACTTTTAAAATTCGATTTTTCACTCAACTAAACACATTCTCACTACTTCTCAATTGCTCTCAACTTCATATACATTTGCTTCTTCAATTTCTTTCTTTGGATCTTCAATTTTCAACTCCAACTAAGTGATCGGCTACACCGAAAAGGTAATGATTGTTTCGTTTTCATTATTTTTTTTAAGATTATGAACATAAGTTATATGCTTTATGAGGTCTTAGTTTATGAACATAACTTCAACTACTTTTTACTTTCAAAGTCCTTAGTTTATTTTTTGGACCTGACCATGCTTGCTTCTTGCATTGACTAAGGCACATATTATGCATTCTTTTTACACTTTTATTATTTTCTTAAACTTTATACTTCAATTATGGGCATATTTCATCAACTTCAACTATTTTTTTAATAAAGTTAAGCATCTTCGAAGATGAGTCATCATAATGTATCCATAAATCGGGTGAGACAAGTACGTGTCCAGGTTCATCCATATTAGAAAACTTGCGAAACGAAAATGTCATTGGTGAAAAATTTGATATGTTACAAGAGGCCGAAGATTTCTACTATACATACACAGCCGATGTTGGGTTCAGTATATGGAAAGATGATAAACGCAAGAATATACATGGATAAACTATGTTCCAGAGATAGGTTTGCTGAAAAGAAGGAGTTTAGGAGAAAAAAATATGGGCAAAGAGGACGCGAAGCGAGAGCCAAGAGGCTTGAAAATGTGAACTTATATAAGGAGGTGAAAAAATGAGTGGTAAAAGATTTTGAAGCTAAGCACAACCATCCCACCGCTTCACCACAGGACGTGCCCTTTCTTGGATCTAATAGAGCAGTGAATGAATCATACATGACTCAGGCAACATGGTTTCATAATATTGGCGTCAGGCTAAGCCAAGTGTATGATTACATAGTCAACCAAGCCAGTGGTTACGAGAATGTGGGGTTCTTAAGAACGGATCTTAATAAGATGAAACAGCATCGAAGATCATAGGTAGTCAAAACTGATTCAGAGACAACAATTGCTTTTTTTACTGTAAAATTAGAGATGGATCCGGGTTTTATTGCAAATACAACATTGACATGGATAATCGGCTAGCGAATTTATTTTGGGCAGACTCGATGTGCTAAGTTGACTATCACTGTTTGGGTGATGTATTGGCGTTCAAAATGACCTACAAGATGAATGCATACAAGAAACCGCTTGTGATTTTCCTTGGTGTGAACAACCACTACAAGACCACGGTATTCGATTGTGCGCTATCGGTGGATGAAACTGTGGAAACCTATCAATGGGTGTTGAAGACTTTCTTGGATGACATGAAAAACAAGAAGCCACAATCTGTCATTATAGATGGTGATAAGGTGATGCGTAAAGCAATTAAGACACTCATGCCTAATTGCAATCATTGGCTTTGTGCATGGAATTTCGAACCAAATGACCAATCATACTGCAAAACCTGGAATTTCTATAGGCCTTCAAGAGAGTAATGTTTGACGTCTTCAGTGAAGAGGAGTTTGAATAGGAATGAGATTGTTTGATAAAGTCGTTCAACCTTACTAAAAAAAAATGGGTACAATGGATGTATTTCAAGCGTGAACGCTAGGTAGAGGCCTTCCAACATGAAAAATTCTTTGCGTTCATGAGAATGACGCAACGATCTGAAGGTATGAACGCGTATCTCTACGGATTTGTTGAGCGTGATCTAAACTATTTGAATTCGTGCTACAATTTGACCGGGCGTTGGCACGTATTCGCCACGGGGAGAGGTTGAAAGACTTCAAGTTCACAAATGAAACTCCTCTGCTTAAGACTCACTTGCATGCGTTAGAGCAACAAACGACAAACACGTTCATACACAAATTGTTTAAGCTATTACGTAAGAAGATCATGGGTCAGACATCATTTATAGTTTGTGCTTTGACACATGATAAGGAGGCTTGAATGTATTCGTTGGTCAAATTTGGAGTGTCGAATGACTCATTCACAGCGTCACGAGTGTTGAAATATGTCCATAAAGTAGAGTGTAATAACTATTTATTTGTATTTAGTTATTTCTCAGACATTTGTATTACTGATTTTTATGAATAAATTGAAAGTTTTATTTAAATTAAAGCTTGTTTAGAAATTACTCAAGTCTTGGAACTATTGTTAATGAAAGAAGAGTGAAGACAGAAGTATCTGGAGACAAACTCTTCTAAAATAGTTCAAAATGATATTCACAGTCTTAGGACTGACTCGACAATCAAATTCGATTACGACAATTAGATTGAACTGTTGGATGTCAGTCTTGGGGCATACGAGTGGAGACTCAAATGGTTAACCTAGACATGTTTTGAACATATTGGATAGACCGGTAACAAATTAGTTTAGAGCTCAAAATCTAATTGTTACACCTTAAGGATATTTTCATAATTATCTTAATCTTGAGGTGAGTACGTAACTTGACTTGGTTAGTTGCAATATTTGATATGTCAATTGAGTGAGTTCGAATTGGTCGGTAATACCTTGATTGTTGGGACTGTAATTTAATTATGTAGGTGTTGCATGATTCACAGATATGAAAATTTGTGGTTGGATTGCGAAACCAACAATATCACCATATGCTTTATTGATGGGTGTATGAATAAATTAACTTGGTCAAGTATTCGATGAAATGAATCATTGAATAAGACTTGTGAATTGTACGAGACAATTCACTATAATGTCTTTCTTATTCACAGTCAATAAATGAGTTAAAGAAATAATAACAAGAGGGATAAAATGAGAAATTGTTACTGATATTCACGATTGGTATTATGTTAAAATATTCTATGGACTGTAAAACTAAATAGAGTTTATTTACACCAACATAAAAGGTAGCGCGCATAGATCGATAGTTGATTCAATATCGAACCTATAGTGGAGATGTATGATGTCAGGATTAAATATGTTAGGAATTGATGAAGATAAATTCGCTGGGTATTTGAATCCTAAGCTTTGTTCATGTGGGTCCATTCGACAAAATATCTTAGAGAACAAGAATAGAAAAACAAACTTAGTTGGACCAAAATGTGTGTTGGTGCTAAAGAATATTTCCTACACCAATATGTGATAGGTGATGTCACTTAAGTTAGTTAAGTATAATTGTTATATTGAATTAATTATTTATTATTTTCTAATTATTAGATAATTAGTTAAGTAAAATAAATAAATAAATAAATTATTAATGATAAATTATATTTATTAATTGGATTGATGAATTTCGATACAACTAAAACTCTAAGAGATCATGTGATTTTCAGCAATAATAGATAATTAGGGGAATTTTCAGAAATTTTAAAATATATGAGTATATTTGTAAATATCAAAAATTACTTTTGATAAGTATCTAATAGCAATTTGATTGCAAAGATATAATGAGGATATGATATAGTTGTTATCAATACACAAAAGGAAGAGAAAAACGTTTTCTCCTCTCACAACTATTGCCACCAAATTAATCTGAAGAAGAAAGATTTAATTTTTCTTTTTCAATCATTTTGAGAGCCCACACTCAAATTCCTACTTAAAATTCTTCTGAGATATATTTATGAAACTAATAAGTTGTTGTTGGTGGACTAATTCACAAATCATTCGTGAAAGATCAAGTTTGTGATTTTGATCTTAAAGTTGAAGAACGCGAAGAACGCTCCAGGGAGTCCACCAGTTCAGAAAATTCTTCGATACTGAGTAAATGTGAAAAATCATTTTTCCCTTAATCTATTCGTTTTGATATCGTATATGCATGATCAAACTGAAATTGGTTTTAAATTATTTAATATTGTTAAATAAGTTAAATTGAATTTTTTTTGATATTCCAACCATGAACCGTTCGTGGTTCAAATCTATTTTTCTTTAATTTTAAAACCGATCGATCCTAGAAATTGGTATCAGAGCGTAGGTTTAAGATTATGCATATAGATAATTAAAATGAACATATCGTGATTTTTATGGATATTGGCATATGTTTGCATGGTAGATTCAAAATTGTTTTGAATATATTTTGTGAGTAGAACCTGAACTATAGGCTCTAGGCGTTTTTCATTAAGAATTGAAGTGCACTGAATTTGAGGCATGTGAATGTATGTAATTTAATTATTGAAATTGTTGTAAATTTTAAATTCGTTGTAAATTCATCGTCGCCAGAATCGCTCGAAAACGCCGCCGAGAATTCAACGGACAGCCACCGAGATAATGCCGGAAAACGCTAATGATCACACTGGTACTGTTCACTGATGGTACTATTTATGATGGTACTGTTCATCAGTGGCCGCCACTCGCCACTGCTGCCGTGTGTTGACCCTTGCACGGTAGAGTTCTAATCGGATTAAGAAACCTACAAGTTTTAAAAACTCATGGTTTTAGCATTTTTGAAATTCAAATTTTGCAATATGATTTCAAAATCAATTTTAGTCCCTCATTTATCTTTAATTTAATTTGGTAAATTTTTCAACACTTGTATAATTGGCATTTACTTTAATTTTTTTAAAAAAATAAATCAATTTACTAATTACTTGGTAATTAGTTTATCAACGTAAAAATATGTTGGAAAATTAAAATTTTTAAATTGAAAATTATTTTTAAAAATGGGACTAATATTTTGTAAAGTGTTACAAAATGGTGAGAGAACATGGAGACGAAGGAGCAAATTGCAGATGGTATGGAGATTAGTTCATAAATTAATTTGAAATTTTTTTATTATTCTTTTATGGGTTGTAATTAGAAATGAACCAATAGGGAGGTTAACTTTAAATGTATGATTTAATTTTAATAACACATCATCATATAACATGCCATATAGATTAGGGATATGGCAATATCAAATTGTCATGTAGCATGTACATGCATCATTGTAGATTAATTGATAATTTAATTACAAAGCAAAATTTATAATGGTTATGATTTTTAATTAGGATTTAAAATTTATAAAGGATTTATAAAATTTCATCACGTTTATTTAAAGTAATAAAAGTTATGCTTTTAAAAAAAAACCAAAAATCCAATTGTTTAAAAAACTAAGTGTGATGGTCGTTTACGTTGAAACGTTCCCAAGGTCTCCAACGAAAACTTGATTGTGCCACGAGGAAAGGTTAGAGCCGCCCATAGCGGTCATCACTTGAATGTGAGAAACTTTAGAATCGTGTCATTTTTAGTCATCGAGTTGCTTTAGAAGCTAAGACTTCTAAAGGGAGTGGTGGGGTATGGCCGTCCCATAGATGGACTGTTAGTCCATAGTAACCTTTAAGCGTCGATGCGTTTGTTAAACACTTAGACTAAAGCACCTTGGAATCCCCTCATAGGGGCTAGTCAATGGGGCAAGGTGACAAAAAATTATTGGTTATTGGTTAAGCTAGATGTGGAGACATTTGAGCGTTAGCCAAATGAGAGGAGTCTCGATGCAATAGGAGATAGTTTAGACTTCATCACTCGATGAGACAAGCTATCATCTTTTATCGTAACATCATGGAGGAAATATTTTTTAATGGATTTTAAAATATTTAGTAGTTATATAATGCATCATACTTTCCAAAATATTTGTGTACTTATTTACATCGCTTTATTTATTCTTTTCAATAAGCATGTCGCTATCCCCTCTCTCAACGATTCTCAATGCTAAAAAATTTGACGGTGAAAATTATGTGGGTTGGAAATGAAATCTTAATATCGTGCTGATGGTAGAAAAGCACAAATTCGTGCTCACTACCCCTTGTCCTCTTGAGCTTATTGTTAAATCCACTCAAGAGGAAAATGATGCTTATGCTTCTTGGCTGCATTCTGATGAGATTGCCAAGTGTTACATCTTTGCATCTATGATCAATGTGTTGCAACAGTAGTATCATAACTTTGAGACCGCCATTGATATGATATTAAACCTCACCAAAATGTTCAGGGATCAGGGTCGTCAAGCCAGACAGATAGTTGTGTGTAACTTCATGAACTGCAGGATAAAACCTGGAACTCCTGTCAGAGAACATATGATGCTGATTATAGGTTATCTAAACGAGATGGAGATCATGGGTGCTCAAGTCAATGGCGAGACTCAAGTGGATATGATCCTAAAGACGTTGCCTAGTACCTTTGAGAACTTCAAGCTTAATAATTTGATTAATAACTTGAACTACTCACTTCCTAAGCTCATGAAGGAGTTTCAAGCTGCTGTGACCCTATTTCTGAAGGGAAAGAGGAAATCTGGAGGGCTAGCTTTATTGAAAGTAGGCCTTCTACTTCTAGCTCTAAGAAGAAATAGAGAAGGGGTCCAAGGAAAGCGAAGAAGAAGAAGTCGAGAGCTGCCAAAGGCAAGAGCATCGCGAGAGTAGACAGTAAAAAATCGTCATCATTCTGGCGCGCTATTGGTCATTGGAAATGCAACCGCCTAGAGTATCTCAAAGAATTGAGATCTAAAGGTATGGTAATGGTTACTGAAGCCTAATATGTAGCTGACTCTACTCTTTCTTGGATTGTAGACTCTGCAGCTACTAACTACATCTGTTGCTCCCTATAGGGGTTCAGGGAAATCAAAAGGCTTGACGAGGATGAGTCCAACTTCCTCTAGAGGAATGAAGTACTAGTATCGGCCACATCAATGAGAACTTTTAAATTATGTTTTGAGAAACATTTTATTATTATTTTACGTGATGTTTATTATGTTCTGATTTTTAGAAATAAATTTATTTCTATTGGTTCATTAATTGAGCAAGGATTTGATTTAAAATTCATTGATAAAGATATTGGTATTTTTAGAAATGAATGCTTAAGTACTATCACACGAATGATTAATAAATTGTATCCCGTAAAACCTATAGTACCATGATTTGTGACACTGAAGTGAATATCGATTGATATAGGGATAATAAAAGGTTAAAGTATGACTCAATGGATCTAACCTATCTGTGGCACTTACATCTTGGACATATTAGCCTAGACAAGATTAAAGGACTTGTGAAGGATGGTCATTTGTAATCTTTAAGTGTTGGTGTTCACTACCTATATGTGAATCCTGTATAGAAGGTAAAATGACCAAGAGAAATTTTTCATCAAAGGTGAAAGAGTCACTTAATACCTTGAACACATACATAGTGATGTATGTGGACCATTGAAAATCCAAGCAAGAGGAGGTTATGAATACTTCGTAACCTTCACTGGCGACTACTCACGTTTTAGTGATGTTTATCTAATGCATCAAAAGTCTGAAACCTTTGAAAAGTTTGAAGAATATAATGCCTTGGTTGAAAAGCAATTAGAAAAATAAATCAAA